>ML660204.1:13348430-13597912 GCA_007570785.1 Antilocapra americana | reverse complement strand
TACAGCCACTATGGAAAACAGTGTGGAGGTTCCTTAAAAAGCTGCAAATAGACCTGCCATATGACCCAGCAATCCCACTGCTGGGCATACACACCGAGGAAACCAGAATTGCCTCTGCTTTTAAATATGCTATCGAGGTTGGTCATTGCTTTTCTTCCAAGGAGCAAGCATCTTTTAATTTCATGGCTACAGTTACCATCTGCAGTAATTTTGGAACCCCTCCAAATAAAGTCTTTATTTCCATTATTTCCCCATCTATTTGCCATGAAATGATGGGACAAGATGCCAATATCTTAGTTTTTTGAATGTTGAGTTTTAAGTCCACTTTTTCACTCTCCTTTTCACTTTCATCAAGAGGCTCTTTAGTTCTTCTTTGCTTTCTGCCATAAGGGTGGTGTCATTTGAGAATCTGAGGTCACTGATATTTCTCCCTGCAATCAGGATTCCAGCTTGTGCTTCATTCAGTCTGGCATTTCACATGATATACTCTGCATGTAAGTTAAATAAGGAGGGTGACAATATACAGCCTTGATATACGCCTTTCCCAATTTGGAACCAGTCTGTTGTTCCATGTCCAGTTCTAACTGTTGATTCTTGACCTACATACAGATTTCTCAGGAGCCATATAAAGCAGTCTGGTATTCCCATCTCTTTAAGAATTTTCCAAAGTTTTTTGTGATCCATGCAGTCAAATGCTTTGTGTAGTCAATAAGGCAGAAGTAGATGTTTTTCTGGAACTCTCGTGCTTTTTCAATGATCCAATGGATGTTGGCAATTTAATCTCTGGTTCCTCTGCCTTTTCTAAATCCAACTTTAACATCTGGAATTTCATGGTTCACGTATTGTTGAAGCCTGGCTTGGAGAATTTTGAGCTTTACTTTGCCAGTGTGTGAGATGAGTACAGTTGTGCAGAAGTTTGAACATGCTTTGGCATTGTCGTTCTTTGGGATTGGAATGCAAACTTACCTTTTCCAGTTGTGGCCACTGCTGAGTTTTTCAAATTTGCTAGCATATTGAGTGCAGCACTTTTACAGCATCATCTTTTAGGATTTGAAATAGCTCAGCTGGAATTCCATCCTCCACTAGCTTTGTAGTGCTGCTTCCTAAGGCCCACTTGACTTTGCATTCCAGGATGCCTGACTCTAGGTGAGTGACCACACCATCATGGTCATCTGGGTCATGAAGATCTCTTTTGTATACAAAAGAGATCTGTGTATTCTTCTATATATTCTTTCCACCTCTTCTTAATATCTTCTGCTTCTGTTAGGTCCATATCATTTTTGTCCTTTATTATGCCCATCTTTGCATGAAGTGTTCCCTTGGTATCTCTGATTTTCTTGAAGAGATTGCTAGTCTCCCCATTCTATTGTTTTCCTCTATTTCTTTGTATATTTATTCTTCTAGAATTCATCATGAAAGAAAAGTATTAAATGAAAATTGATGAGTAAATGTTTGAGTGCAAGTAAGGATTAAAATATTACTAAATTATAAAAAGAAGTTGAACTAGCAGGACATCTTTTGAAACACCACTGTGGCTCATGCAAATAAACAGATTCCAGAAATGATTGGTAGGAGGTAAGCACAAGTTCTCAAGGGAGGTGAGCCACAGGAAGATAGTCACTCTGTAGGACCCTGTGAACAACCAGCAAATGAGCTCCAAAGACAATGGGAATGGACGAGAACAGACAATAAATGAAATGAAAGTTGTGGTTCAGCAAGAAGAATATTTCAAAGCCCAAAGCCTGTGATAACATCTCCTGGATGACCTGGTTGTGAAACCCTTCCAGAGAGAGGTCTTCAAACCCAAACTTGCTGTTTGGACCAAAGAGGGACACTGGCAAGGTCCCCTACCCTATCCTGTGCAACCTGCAATGACCTTCTTCCCTTTTAAGAGAGGGGCTTAGAATGGAACTTCGGTTTGATAAGCCTCACTTCACATGCAGCTGATGATAACTTGATTACAACTTGAGTGTACATGAAATGTATTCATAGTCTGTTTCATGTGATTAAAACAACCACACCGATAACCTCACCTGGTGATTTTCACTTGGGAAATGGACCCACTGACCACATCAGAAGGACTCTGACTTGGAGAATCTGGAGGAATGAAACATGTCCAGCTGGCTGGCTGTTGAAGAAGGTATTTGACCTTTGCTTCATTTGACCCTCACGAACTGTGCAGCAGTGGCCGAGCTCTGAGAAGTCATCCTGGCCCAAGTCTCTCCCAGCAGCAAGGTGCAGTGAGGAGTGAAGCTCACCCAGAACCCCCAGTACTCTCCAGGGTCTTTGCGTGGAGATCAGTAGAGACCCCCTCCCCACCCAACCACAGCACGTTTCATTCGTTTCATTCGTGGGGTCAGTTCTCTTATTATCACCCTTCTGGGGAGGAGAACAGAGGCACAACAAGGTTAGCTAAACTTGCCCAGGAGCACACAGCCAGCAGGCGGTCCAGCTGGCCTTTGAAGTCAGCATTTAATGAGCGGCATCTGGTCAATGCTGGCTCTTTGGACCTCTTGCCCTGTCAGCTCTCTGCCCCACTCTCAGACTGTCCCTGGGCCTCAAGACACAGAGGAGGAGGAGGAGGAGAAGGCCGAGGCCCAAGAGCTCAGAAATGGACCAAGCAAGACCGGGCAGGGGCTGCATTCAGAATCCAGCTTTCTCTGAGTCCAGACCCTTTCCTGGCAGACTTGAGGGCCAAGGCCAGCGTGGCCGCAGAGGGCAGCCCTGCTGGGCAGAAGTTTCCAGGGGAGCCCAGAAGGAGCAGAGTCTCCCTGGATCAGCCGAGTCCTGTCCTGTCCCCAGTGGGAGGCAGCATCTGGGCACCCACAGCCTCCCTCAGCACGGCAGCCTGACCTGAGGCCACGGGAAGGAGCCAGCCATGCAGCTGCCTTCAGCTCCCTCAGCATCCAAGCTGGTTGAACACTCATGCGTTGGCAAAAGCAGAGTGTGAAAGGCCGGAGGGCTTCTGTGGTCCCTACTGAGCCTCTGCGCGTTCCATCCATGGGTCTTTCCTGCCTTCCTCATTTTCTGTTCAGAATAAGAGGCTAAGATGGACAGGTGGAGTTGGAGGGTGGTATTTCCCCCACGAAAATACCCAACTGGGTCTGTTTTTCTCTCAACTGAAAGAAATGACCAAAGGGACCAAAGTGACAGCGTTTCCTAAATTACATGTCTTTCTCTGGTAAGAGCAACCTGAAACTGGGCATCTGGCTGACAGCCAGAGAGAGCAGGAGGCAGCCCTGGGTCCGCCCTTCATCTCACCAGGGCTCTCGGGGAGAAGGGGTGGACTCCTGGGCATCATACACCAGCCCTGGGGCCCTGGTGGATCAACAGGAGGGTGTCCCTCCCCTGAGGCAGCCCCCTCAGGAGGATCAGGCTTGGCTGCTCAGAAAGGGACTGTCCTGAATGCACTTCGTCCCCCGAGGGAAGGGCTGTTCCTGGCATTTAAATGTGAGGAAACAGATACCAAGAGGTGACATCACTGCTCAGGGTGGCCTTGTGGTCAGGACAGACCTGGGATGCAGCCCGTTTTATTCAGGTCCCTGCAGCCCACTCTCCCAGGGACAATAGGATGGGAGCATGGGCACTTAGGCCAAACTGCACTCAGCATCAGGGGTCCTGCCTCATTCAGGTCATGGTTCCCATGGTACCTTCATCTGTGTCCACCAGGAGAAATCTGGTAAACCAAAAATCGAGGCTCAGACTCTGATCTTCAAGAGCAACCATGGTAGGGGCAGGGAGGGCTCACCTCATTCCCCAGGGACCGAGCAACTCCCTTTTGGTCACTTGTTTCGTCTCTATTTTTTTTGTTTTGTATTTTACAGATTTATTCATATATAATTCATATATCATAAATCATTCATTTAAAATGTAGACTGGTTTTTACTATATTCATAGATATGCATCCATCATCACAATCTAATTTTAGAACATTTTTATCACCCCAAAGAAAAACTGTACCTATTAGCAGTCATTTCTTTTATCATGATGCCTCCAGTCCTAAACAACCTCTGTCTAGGTTATCTACTTTCTCTATAGATTTGCCAACTTGAACATTTCTTATAGATGGAATTTTACAACATGTGGTTTCTTGTGGCTGTCTTCTTTTATTTCATATGTTTTCAGTTTGTTCTTATTGAATCATGTATCAGAAACACATTCCTTTATCGCTGAAAAATTCCATTTTATGTATAAGCCACATTTTATTTACCCATAAATAAATGGCTGAGTATTTGGATTGTTTCCACCCTTGGTCTATGCTGAGTAAACTGCTATGAACATTCATGTAAAGTTTATGCCTGGATGTAGGTTTTTATTTCTCTTGCATATATAACTAGAAGTGAAATTTCTCAAAGTGTGGCTCTGTGTGTTAGCTCTCTCAATTGTATCTAACTCTTTGCAACTCCATGGACTGTAACCCATCAGGATCCTTTGTCCATGGAATTCTGCAGGCAAGAATACTGGAGTGGATAGCCATTCCCTTCTCCACAGGATCTTCCCCACCCAGGTATTAAACCTGGGTCTCCCACTTTGCAGGTGGATTCTTTACTGTCTGAGCCGCCTGGGAAGTCCAAAGTGTAACTATTTTCAACCTTTTGAGGAACCACCCAATGGTTTTTTTAGAAGTGCCTTCATCATTTTAGATTCTCATTTTAGATTCTTCAGGCATTCCTTTCCCCTATCCTAACACTGTTTGTCTTTTTAGCTATAACCCTCCTTGTGGAACGTTATCATTCATCCTGGAAAAGTGGAATCTTATCGTGCTCTCAATTTGCATTTCCCTGGTGACTAATGGTGTTGAGCATCTTTTCATGCTTATTGGCTATTTTGTATATTGTCTTTGGAGATATGTCTATTCAAATTTTTTGCTCATATTGTAGTTGGGTTTGGGGGGAGTTTAGGTTGAGTTGTAAGAGTCTTTTATAGATTCTAGATAAAAATTATCTTAGTAGATGTATAATTTGCAAACATTTACTTCCATTCTGTGAGCTATCTTCTCACTTTTGTGTTGTCCTTTGAAGTACAAAATTTTTAATTTTGATGAAGTCCATTATTTTTTAGTCACTTGTGGTTTCAGCATCATAGCTAAGAAATCATAGCCTATTCCAAAGACTCCAAGTTCTACTCCTATGTCTTTTTCTAAAAGTTTTATAGTTTAGCTCCTACACTTCTGGCTGTAGCTCTCTGGATGAACTTCCTGCTAAAAACTGATTTGAGAAAAACTTCACCTCATACAAAAATAAGTAAGAGCTGGGGAGAAATATGAAAAACTGCAAAAAGAAGACTTGAGCCAGGAGAAAGCAAATCAAAGCTCACTGAAAACACTCACCAGAAAAAATACTGCCTTAGAGCAAGGACACTATGACCCAAAATATTGCAACAAATGGCAATGTGGCAACTGTGAGATCTAAGTGCTCACACAGCAGATGGGAGACAGCAGGATGCCTTGGACTGAAGCTGGCAGAGTTGGGGCATGGAGAGAGGGAGGGAATATTAGAGAAGATCTTTGTGGCTCAGTTCAAATAGGCAAAGGGGGCACACAATGGGGGCAGGCCAGGGGAGGAGGTGGCTGTTTCCCAAAACAAAACCTGTTAGAAGTTATTTGTTTAATCTATGTTGAATGAGCACATTTTATTTTAAAAATAGAAAATAATAAAAAGGAGACTTTGGGAATTCCTTGGCTGCCCCGTGTTTAGGACTCTGCCCTTTCACTGCCAAGGGCTCAGGTTCAAACCCTGTTGAGAGAACTAAGATCCTACAAGCCAGACAGCATGGCCAAAGAAAAAAGAAAAGAAAGGAGCCTCTTTCCTGGCCAACACCCAGGGTTGATTCACAGATGGTGTTCCCTGCAGGGGGAATCTCAGACCTCTGTTCACACAGCCAGAATGTCCACTGCCCCTCCTGCCCGGTCCCTTCCAGGGTAACCCCATCAGCACCAAAGTCTTTCAAAGACAGAGTTATTCCCCACCCCTCCCAGTGTACCTGCTTCAGGCTGGTCCTAGTGCTGGCCACCATGGACCCCGGAATATCTGGGTTGCCTCAGCCAAACCTCACTTATATTCCCCAGAGCTGCTGACACCCTGAATTGCTGCGCTTCCCGTGGCTGCCGCTCTGACTCCCAGGTCCAGAGCCCCAGACTTCAGTGCCTTACCCTTCCTGTCTGAGTCCCTAAGCCTTGGCACTCTGCTTGAGGCTTCATTTCTCTGTATTCCTGCTCATTGCATTTGCACATCTGGGCTACCAACGTGTGCCAATATTATTCTCTTTGCATCTCAGTTATTTTTGTGTTATGCAAATGTATAATCAACTTTACTCTGGATGGATGGGGGTGGGATGGGGTGAGATGGAAACAGGAGCAGGAAAAAGGGAAGCACAGATTGGGAGTTGGGCTGGGCAGGATAAGAAGCAATTCCTAGAATAAAGTAACTGGGGAAGGTGCAGTGATGTCACTAGAGTTCCACTGTGACACCTATCACATCTACCCAAGAGAGGAGCTATGATTGGCTGGGAGGGCGCAGAAAGGAATGAAAGACCATTTGTCCAGAAATCAAACTAGAAATCTGTAATGAATAATAAGAAAACCTCCAAAACACTTGGAAACTAAACCACACCTTTTAAATAATCCATGGATCTAAAAAGGGAAGTCCCAAGGAAAAATTTTAATAGAGTGAAATAATTAAAAATGATAACAAAACATATCAAGATTTATGGGACACAGTTAAAGCAGTGCTAAAAGGGGAATTTATATCAATAAATGCACACAGAGAAAAGGAAGTATCTCAAATTACCTAATTGTTCCCTCATGAAGCTAGGAAAACAAGAGCAAAATAAACCCAAAGCTAGCACAAGGAAGGAAATAATGAAAAACAGAAATCAATGAAATTGTAAAATAAAAGGAGAGAAAATCAATGGAGCAAAGAGCTTATTCTTTGACATGACTGGTAAAATTGACAGACTGCAAGAGTGACAAAGGGAAACAAAGACAAAGGGACAAAGGGAAAAAAATATTAGTCGCTCAGTCATGTACGACTCTTTGCAACCCCATGGACTGTAGTCCATCTGGCTTCTCTGTCCTTGGGATTCTCCAGGCAAGAATACTGGAGTGAGTTGCCATTCTCTTCTCCAGGGCATCTTCCCGACCCAGGGATTGAACCTTGGTCTCCTGCACTGCAGGCTGACTTTTTGCTGTCTGAGCTACCAGGGAAGCCCAAGACTACTAGTACATTTTCAATAATAGTTCTTAGAAACTGTAATACATAAATTACTAATATTGGAGTGAAACAGGGAATATCACTGTCACCAAATTTGCTCTGCTGTTTGCACAACAGGTCAATAAATGAGAAATTGTTGGGGCAAAGAATAATGACTTCAATTGGAAAGCTAGCTGACCTAGAAGATGGACTATTGTCTCAAAAAATAATCTTCCCTCAGTGGAAATTTGGACTCCTCCTATACAGAGGAAGGGGAGGGGGAGGAGTCCACTGTGATTCCAGCCAATGCCTGAGCTGGACTGATAACAGCCGTGCACCCTGACCATATCACAATGTCCATTCCACAATCATGTGGGAAAAGGAGCAATGATATTTCTGGCTACATCCTACTAAACAGGAGTAATGAAGAGGTGACTGTGAAATAGAATTGGTCAGTTTTGTGTCCAGAGTACTCCTCAAAACTTTTAGTAAGTAATCCAATTCTTTTTCTTTATCTACAACTATTTGAATCTGACAAAATTCCTTCTACAATGAAATTTCAATCTCAATGCTTATACTTTTTGAAGAGCAAACTTAACGCTTCTAAGGATCCACAAACCCACTGTCCTCTCAGGAGTTGGGTCATTTTCTGATGACATTGGGGCTACTTTAGCCTGAGTGTGATGAATCCATAGCTTTACTCCAGCTGACTTCACACATGAGTGCATGGTAAGTAGGACCACATGTGTTCCTTTGACTGCAATCAACTGGTGCTCGGGCGCTTGTTCTCTCCAGGTTTTAAGAAGGACTTGGTCTCCAGGCTGGAAAGAATGTAAGGCTATCTCATTTGATTAACCAGACCTGTTGGAGGAAAACTCTGAACAGAGGTTAGTATAGTGCCCAGAGTTTTAACATAATTGGCAACTGCTAGATATTTCAGAGCATTTATAGATTCTCCCACCTTGGCAGACACCGAGAATGGCGTACCATACAATAGTTCAAAGGGGCTTACTTTAAGTCTACTTCTGGGAACCACTCTCATCTATGGCAGGGCAACTGGCGATGCTTTATCCCAAGTTAAATTAGTCTCTTGACAAATTTTGTCAATGCTTCTCTTTACTATATAATTTGTTTTCTCAGTTTTTACTACCTGTATTTCTGGGTCTTGCCATTCACAAGCTGTTGTGATTGTTATGCAGTAGGAATGCAGAAAAAAGCATTTTCAAGTCCAAAACTGAGAACTAGTTGTATTCCTCTGTAATAGCTGTGAGCAGAATGTATAGATTAGGTACCACAGGGTGCAAATCTTGTACCTGCAAGGGGGTCCTCTTATTAATAGTCTTGGACTAAGCAATACTCTTTGAGTATTCGGCTTTTTGGCTGGGAGGATAAGGTGGTTATATGGGGGCCCTGCAAGGTTTTAATCAGTCCTGTTTTCAAAACTTTTTGAGAATTGCCTGAATTCCCTTCTGAGCCTCTTGCCTCAGAGGATATTATTTTAGATTATGTGTCCCAGCGTCCCTTTTAAATGGGTTTCATATTGGTCATGTGTTTTTCCCTGGATGCCATCAGCCCACCCTTCTAGCTTTACCTTTTTGTAGACCTCAGGGGAAAGAGCTCTGTCCGAGTGTGCATGAATGCCACCTTCAGGCTTACAGCATGCTCCCTTGGGACCTTGATGTTAAGCTGTCCTGGCAAAAACGTTACCTGCGTGTTTAATTTACAAAGGAGATCTCAGCCCAACATTAGTATGTATATATGAATGAAACACTGAGTTTCAGGGTGAGGTCCCCTTATTGGGATTCTACAGGTTGTAAGAAAGAACAATTTTGTACTTCTCCAGAAATTCCCATAACCAGGATGGACTGAGATGTTTTCTGTGCCACCTTGGTATTTACCACAGAGTATGTGTGCGTGCCTAGTCTCTCCAATTGTATCCAACTCTTTGGGATGCTATGGACTGTAGCCTTCCAGGCTCTACTATCCATGGGATTCTTCAGGCAAGAATGCTAGAGTTGGGGAGACGGGAGATAGATTCAAAATGGGGGGGGGGGTTATATGTATACCTATGGCTGATTCATGTTGAGGTTTGACAGAAAACAAAAATTCTGTAAAGCAATTACCCTTCAATTGAAAAAAAAAAAAGGAATACTAGAGTGGGTTGCCATGCCCTCCTCCAGGGGATCTTCCCAATCCAGGGACTGAACCCTGTCTCTTGTATCCTCTGCACTGGCAGACAGATTCTGTCCTATTAGTGCCACCTGGGAAGCCCCTACCACAGAGGATGTTGCACCCATATCTATCAGAAACTCAGTCAACTTTTCCCCCACTATCAGAGTTACCTGGGGCTTCTGTTGTGGCCCCGTCAGAGGGTTCCTCACTTTCTACCATATGAGAAGCTCCTGTCTTCCTTTTATTGTTTTCTTTCTTATTCCTTCAGTTCAGTTCAGTTACTCAGTCATGTCCAACTCATTGTGACCCCGTGAACTGCAGCACGACAGGCCCCCGTCCATCACCAACTGCCAAACTCATGTCCATTGAGACATGATGCCATCCAACCATCTCATCCTCTGTCATCACCTTCTCTTCCTGCCTTCAAATCTTTCTCAGCATCAGGGTCTTTTCAAATGAGTCAGTTCTTCGCATCAGGTGGCCAAAGTATTGGAGTTTCAGCTTCAACATCAGTCCTTCCAATGAACACTTAGGACTGATCTCCTTTAGGATGGACTGGTTGGATCTCCTTGCAGTCCAAAGGACTCTCAAGAGTCTTCTCCAACACCACAGTTCAAAACCATCAATTCTTCTGCACTCAGCTTTCTTTATAGTCCAACTCTCACATCCATACATGACTACTGGAAAAATCATAGTCTTGACTAGATTGACCTGTGCTGGCAAAGGAATGTCTCTGCTTTTTAGTATGCTGTCTAGGTTGGTCATAACTTTTCTTCCAAGGAGTAGGGTCTTGTAATTCACAGAAGCTTCAACAATATATGAACTGTGAAATTCCAGCTGTTTAAGCTGGATTTAGAAAAGACAGAGGAACTAGAGCTCAAATTGCCAACATCCACTGGATCATCAAAAAAGCAAGAGAGTTCCAGAAAACATCTACTTCTGCTTTATTGACTATGCCAAAGCCTTTGACTGTGTGGACCACAACAAACTCTGGAAAATTCTTAAAGAGATGGGAATGCCATACCACCTGACCTGCCTCTTGAGGAGTCTGTATACAGGTCAGAAAGCAACAGTTAAGAACTGGACATGGAACAACAAACTGGTTCCAAATCGAGAAAGGAGTATATCAAGGCTCTATACTGTCACCCATATTATTTAACTTATATGAAGAGTACATCATGAGAAATGCTGGACTGGATGAAGCACAAGCTGGAATCAAGATTTCTGGGAGAAATATCAATAACCTCAGACATGCAGATGACACCACCCTTATGGCAGAAAGTGAAGAAGAACTAAAAGATGAAAGTTGTTCTTGATGAAAGTGAAAGAGGAGAGTGAAAAAGGTGACTTGAAACTCAACATTCAGAAAACTAAGATCATGGCATCTGGTCCCATCACTTCACGGCAAATAGATGGGGAAACAGTGGAAACAGTGACAAACTTTATTTTGGGGGACTTTCCCCCCATCTATTTGCCACAAAATGATGGACCTCACCAAGTGAGCGAACAGCACCAGACTACATCAGAGACCTATTCCTCAGAATACCACAAGATGGCAGCACATGCACACAACATTTGAAGTTCCTTCATCCAGAAAAGTGAAAGTTTAGTCACTGTCAAGTCCGACTCTGCGACCTCAAGGACTGTAGCCCACCAGGCTCCTCCGTCCATGGGATTTTCCAGGCAAGAGTACTGGAGTGGGTTGCCATTTCCTTCTCCAGAGGATCTTCCTGACCCAGGGATCTCCCAGCATTGTAGGCAGATGCTTTACTGCCTGAGCCACTAGAGAAGTCATCCAGAGAACAATGCAATTAAAGTGTCTCCTGTTAATAGCCTTGCCATCCTAGAAAACTCTACACTAAAGGTTTATGATGAAGTAGCCTTTTTTGACAATGTGTTGCAAACACGAAGAATTTTAGGTAAATATATAGATCCAAGAGATATCCAGAGGGACTTCCTTGGTGGTCCAGTGGTTAAGAACCTGCTTTCTAAGGCAGGGAATGAGGGTTCAAGCGCTGGTCTGGAAACTAAGATCCCACATGCCATGGGGCAACTAAGCCCACATGGGCTTATGAGGGTGTCAATACTGGGCAGGACATCTTTGAGATGTGACTGTGGGAACACACAACTGAGGAGAGAAGATCAATGATGGAGAGCTGGGAGACCAGTGTGTTGGAAATGTTAATATTATCTACCAAGATATTGATCTTACCAAGGAATATGACTAGGGAGTGTTAGAGAAAGTTTCAGTGATTCAGGAAGTGAAACTTCAAGGAATAAACTCATCTACCCAGACTTGCCCTGGAAAAGGAAATGGCAACCTACCTCAGCATTCTTGCCTGGAAAATTCCATGGGCAGAGGAATCTGGCCTTGTCCTTGGGGTTGCAAAGAGTCAGACACAACTGAGTACACACACACCCAGAATTTGGTGGATAACTATCACCACAATGATGGCAGGAGAAACAATTCCTGGTGAGAAGAAGGGAGCATGTTCCAGGGATGCAACAGTGAGTCAGGGGTGAACACCACCTTCTCCCCACCTTCAGGTCCACAGAGGTACAAAAAGTTCACAAAACATCCACACCTGAGAGAGCAGAGGGGAAAGGTGACCTAACATGCCAGCTGCCAGTCACATGTGGCCATGAAATGTGACTAGTGTGGCTGAGGAACCGAACCTTTAATTGAATTTAATAACAATCAGGTAAAAAGCTGAAGCTGTATAAAATTTTTTTCTGTTAATCACAGGTCTATTGTTTTGGTAGGGCTGCATTTCACTTTAACTGTTGAAAATGCAAATTGAAATAAGCTCTAAGTGCAAAATACACACCATATTTAAAATACAGTATTTAAGATAAGTTTAAATATATTAATATTTTAAGTTTATCAATATTTTTGTACTTCTGCATGATAAAGTATATTACTAACAGGTTATATAAACACGTTTCTGCAAATAGACCTGCCATATGACCCGGCAATCCCACTGCTGGGCATATACACCGAGGAAACCAGAATTGAAAAAGCCACGTGCACCCCAATGTTCATCGCTGCATTGTTTACAATAGCCAGGACATGGAAGCAACCTAGATGCCCATCAACTGACGAATGGATAAGAAAGCTGTGGTATATATACACAATGGAATATTACTCAGCATTAAAAAAAAATTCATTTGAAGCAATTCTACTCAGATGGACGAAACTGGAGCCCATTATCCAGAGTGAAGTAAGCCAGAAGCAAAAACAACAATACAGTATATTAACACATATATATGGAATTTAGAAAGACAGTAATGAGAACCCAACATGGGAGACAACAAAAGGAACGCAGATGTATAGAATAGACTTGTGGACTTTGTGGATGAGGGTAAGGGTGGGATGATATGGGAGAAGGGCATTGAAGCATGTTAATTGTCATGTGTCTAATCAATCGCCAGCCCCGGATTGATCCTCGGGACTGGTGCAGCGAGATTTCCCCGGGGGGAGGGAGGAGGGAGGGGGGACCCGGAGGGGAAGCATATGTAAACCCATGGTGATATCATGACAATGTATGGCAAAAACAATAATAAAAAAAAATTAGTTTTGTCTGCTTCTTTCTACTTGCTTTGTTTTTTAAAAAAAAATTTTGTTTATTTGGCTGCACCAGGTTTTAGTTGCAGCATACAGGATCTTTGATTTTCATTGTGCCATGTAGGATCTAGTTCCCTGACCAGGGATCGAACCCAGGCCCCCTGTGTTGGGAGTGCAGAGTCTTAGCCACTGGACAACCAGGGAAGTCCCTTTACTTATTTTAATGTGACTACTAGAAAACTTAGAATTACATGTATGGCTTACTTTACATTTCTGTTGGGCAATGCCAGCTTAGGGAAAGATGATGAAAGAAGCTCCTAGAAAAGAAAAGGGCACTTAGCTCACAACTGACCAAATGTTCCAAAAGGCACAGTAGAAAGGCCAGAAAGGGTCAGAGAGACAGAAGTACACTCATAATTGTGGGCGTCTTGGAAATGAGGGATCTCCAGGAAGTCCCAGGCCTCTTGTGGTGCCTGGAGAAAACACAGACAAATATAAAGAGCTGTCTTGATTTTCTCAAAGCAAGAACCAGTGGTGAAGGCATGACTGGAGGTAAGAAGGTGAACTGGATCTAGTTGGAGACCCTAACTCACTCTGCCCAAAGAGGCAGGGAAAACAACTCTTTTGAAGGAAACATTCTTCAAGGTATGAAAGTAAAGAAGGAGTCAGGAGTGACTCGAAGATCTGGCAACTGGAAGGATGGAGTTGCCTTTTATCAAAAAATGAAGATTGCAAATCAAAGTTGGGGTGATGGTGATGACTGAGCGACTGAACTGAACTGAACTGAACTGATGAATAGCATGGATTCACACCAGGACACCCTAGGTTCAAGGATTCTCTTAGACTTTCAAGGAGAGATCCTGAAAAAGCAATTAGTTGTAGGAGTCTGCAGTTCACAGAAGAGTTGAGGCCAGAGATAACCTGAGAGTCTTCAACATCCAGATTGTATTTAAAGCTATGGAACATGAATTCTGAGACTTCCCTAGTGACGCAGCAATAAAGAATCCACCTGTCAGTACAGGAGATGCAGGTTCGACCTCAGGGTTAGGAAGATCCCCTGGAGAAGGAAATGCCAACCCACTCCAGTTGGATTTCCAGTTGGGAAATCTCATGGACAGAGGAGCCTGGCAGACTATAGTCAATGGGGTCTCAAAGAGTCAGACATGACTTAGTAATTAAACAATGACAAAAACAACCATGTGAATTCTGAGGTCAAAAAATTCTAGATCATTACAGCTATTTCCCATTAGTTTGCTGAATAACTATGAAATAAATAATCCCTAGTTCATTTTTTAGCTTACTTTTTCTCCTGAGGTATCTTCCTATTGATATTTAACTCAATCGTATATTACACTGAACACCTGCTGATAGAGGGTACAAGGGTCCAGAAGCCAGGCTGGTGTTTCTATGTTTCACAACAAAGAGGACCTATTACCATTGACTCATTGAGAGCTTCCCAACTGCTGCTCATCATGCTTACAAGTTGCTCCTGCCTCATTGCAAATGTTTCCCTACATGCCTGAAATTTGTTTACAAAAAATTAAATATTTGGTGAGAGTCTTTTGAACTGAATTAGCTGTATCGCCTCAACTGACGAAAGTCATTCTCTTTGCACTAGGCCAACTAGTGAATAAGCAGTTCTCCTGTCCAGACCCTTAGAATAGAGCTTTCTGCACAGTAATTAAACAAGAGCATGTAGAAGAGAAAGAGAGGGAGAAAGGAAGAGAAAAAAGTGAGGGAGGGAGAGGAGAAGAAAATTGCATCAGATAAATCTGTCTTTCCTTTTGTGGCTCCTTGGTTAGCTGAAACAAAACAAAAAGCTCTTAATTTTCACCATTTAACCTTGATTTGGTTTTGCGCTCTACTTCCTTCTGGAAGCACCCCACCACTACCCAGCATGCTATCCTCCTTCCCACACAACTTGTACTACAGATGCTTCCCCTCGTGGACATGGGAAGGCATTTTAAAAGTGGCTTCCCATCAAGCTACCAGAGGTCTTTTTCAAAGAATTAGAACAAATAATTTCTCAATTTGTATGGAAATACAAAAAACCTTGTATAGCCAAAGCAATCTTGAGAAAGAAGAATGGAACTGGAGGAATCAACCTACCTGATTATGGGCTATACTACAAATCCACAGTATGGTACTGCTACAAAGACAGAAATATAGATCAATGGAACAGAATAGAAAGCCCAGAGATAAATCCACGCATCTATGGACACCTTATCTTTGACAAAGGAGGCAAGAATATACAATGGAGAAAAGACAACCTCTTTAACAAGTGGTGCTGGGAAAACTGGACAGCCACTTGTAAAAGAATGAAACTAGAACACTTTCTAACACCATATACAAAGATAAACTCAAAATGGATCAAAGATCTAAGCATAAGACCAGAAACTATAAAACTCCTAGAGGATAACATAGGCAAAACCCTCTCTGACATAAACCAAAGCAGGATACTCCATGACCCACCTCCCAGAATATTGGAAATAAAAGCACAAATAAACAAATGGGACCCAATTAAAATTAAAAGCTTCTGCACAACAAAGGAAACTATAAGCAAGGTGAAAAGACAGCCTTCAGAATGGGAGAAAATGATAGCCAGTGAAGCAACAAACAATTAATCTCAAAAATACACAAGCAACACCTGCAGCTCCATTCTAGAAAAATAAACAACCCAATCAAAAAGTGGGCCAAAGAACTTAACAGACATTTCTCCAAAGAAGACATAAAAATGGCTAACAAACACATGAAAAGATGTTCAACATCACTCATTATCAGAGAAATGCAAATCAAAACCACAATGAGGTATCACTTTACACCAGTCAGAATGGCTGTAATCCAAAAATCTACAGGCAATAAATGCTGGAGAGGATGTGGAGAAAAGGGAACTCTCTTACACTGTTGGTGGGAATGCAAGCTAGTACAGCCACTATGGAAAACAGTGTGGATGTTCCTTAAAAAACTGCAAACAGACCTGCCATATGACCCAGCAATCCCACTGCTGGGCATATACACCGAGGAAACCAGAATTGAAAGAGCCATGTGTACCCCAATGTTCATCGCTGCTTTGTTTACAATAGCGAGGACATGGAAGCAACCTAGATGCCCATCAACTGATGAATGGATAAGAAAGCTGTGGTACATATACACAATGGAATATTACTCAGCATTAAAAAAAAATTCATCTGAATCAGTTCTACTCAGGTGGACGAAACCGGAGCCCATTATCCAGAGTGAAGTAAGCCAGAAGCAAAAACAACAATACAGTATATTAACGCATATATATGGAATTTAGAAAGACGGTAACGAGAACCCAACCTGCGAGACAGCAAAAGGAACGCAGATATATAGAATAGACTCGTGGACTCTGTGGATGAGGCTAAGGGTGGGATGATAAGGGAGAATGGCATTGAAACATGTTAATTATCATATGTCTAATCAATCACCAGCCCAGGATTGATGCTCGGGGCTGGTGCATCGAGATTTCCTGGGGGGAGGGAGGAGGGAGGAAGGAGGGAGGGGGGTCCTGGAGGGGGAGCATATGCAAACCCATGGTGATATCATGGCATTGTATGGCAAAAACAATAAAAAAATAAAATAAAATAAAAGTGGCTTCCAAGTTGAAGAGAAAAAAACACAGAGGTCAGACTACAAGCTTATTGTCTCAATTACCAATTTGCTGAGGAAACTGAAGCTTAAAACTGGTGGTGACAGAATCAGAACCAGAGCCCTTACTCCCTTTTTTGCCTTCTCTTTTAGCTTCTTATTACAGAAAATTAAAAACACATACAAAAGTAGACAGAATAGTATAATGATTTCATACATACCCATCAAATTACCTGGAGGCTCAGATGGCAAATAATCTGCCTGCAGTGCAGGAGACTCAGGCTTAACCTCTGGGTCCAGAAGATCCCCTGGAGAAGGGAGTGGCTGCCCACTCCAGTATTCTTACCTGAAGAATCCCATGGACTGAGGAGCCTCATCCATGGGGTCACAAAGACATGACTGAACAACTAACACTTTCACTTTCTTTCATCAACATTTTGCCAGTATATTGCTTTATTCATCCCCTCTTCTACTTGTACTGAATTGTCGTAAATAAAATCCAAAATACAATGTCATTTCTCTTGTAACTACTCTAGCATGCTTCTCTGTTAAAAAAGAAAAACACATGCCATTGAACACTCAATAAAGTTAACAATAACTCCTTTAGTATCATCTAATACCTGTCCATATTCATTTCCCTGATTATTAAAGGTGCCTTTGTAGTTTAGTCATTGGAATCAGGATTTAAAAATTCATACATTGCATTTGGTTGTATGTCTCTTAAGTCCGTTGAAGGATGTGGCAATCTTACTGCTCTTTCTGATTTGACGTCACTGATTTCTTCAGGAGAGTGGGTCAGTTAGCTTCTAGTACGTTCCTTGCTCTGAGTTTGGCTTTTTGCTTCCTGCGGTGTTGTGTATGCCCCATGGTGCTCCCCTGTTATTTGTACTCCCTGTACACCAGGAATCAGGTCTAGAGCCTTACTCAGATTCAGATTCAACTTTTTAGGCAAGAATAGAAAGGAGGGATTGTGCATTTGCTATGGCTCTCCATCAGGGGCATATCATACAGAGCTCCAGGCTGTTTCTGTTGATCCTAAAGCTGTTTACCAGGTCCAAGTGGTGCTGGCCTGATGCCTCCATTATGAAGTTTCCTATCGGGGCTTCTCTGATGGCTCAGTGGTGAAGAATCCGCCTGCCAATGTGGATTCCATCCCCAGTCCATGAGGATCCCGCATGCAGTGGAGCAACTAAGCCTGTGCAACACAACTATTCAACCTGTGCTCCAGAGCCCGGGAACTCAACTGATGAAGCTCGGGAACTCTGGGGCTTGTGCTCAGCGACAAGAGAAGCCACTGCAGTGAGAAGTCCATGCGCTGCAACTAGAGAGTAGCGCACACAGCCACAAAGACCCAGCACAGTCAAAACACAAACAAAATCAACCTTCCTCTCAACTTTCACATTGTGATTCTAGCATCACGTGAAGATACACTCGTTGCTTCATTCATGCTTGTTGCTGTTGTTTGTTATTGCTGGGGCTGCTAAGTTCCTTCAGTCGTGTCCAACTCTGTGTGACCCCATAGATGGCAGCACACCAGGCTTCCCCGTCCCTGGGATTCTCCAGGCAAGAACACTGGAGTGGGTTGCCATTTCCTTCTCCAATGCATGAAAGTGAAAAGTGAAAGGGAAGTCCCTCAGTTGTGTCCAACTCTTAGTGACCCCATGGACTGCAGCCTACCAGGCTCCTCCGTCCATGGGATTTTCCAGGCAAGAGTACTGGAGCGGGTTGCCATTGCCTTCTCCAGTTGCTTGTTATTGTTTAGTCACTAAGCCGTGTCTGATTTTGTGACCCCATGGACTGTAGTGGATTGCCATTTCTTTCTCCATCATTAATACTGGAGTGGGTTACCATTTCCTTCTCTGTCATTAATGCTTGCAAGATGGCAGTTTTTCGAATTCTATCGTTCCTTTTGCTTCTGTTAGCTGGAATTCTTCTATAAAGGGAATTTTTTCTTTATTAATTACTTGGTTTTCCTGCTATGGGACTTCCCAGGTGGCACAATGATAAAGAACCCATCTGGCAAGGCAGATGATGCAGGAAATGTAGGTTCCATCCCTGGGTCAGGAAGATCCCTTGAATAGGAAATGGCAATCCACTCCAGTAATCTTGCCTGGAAAATTCCACGGACAGAGCAGCCTGGTGAACTATATAGTCTGTGGGATCGTAGAGTCAGACACAACCACATACCACCTTTCCTGCTATGTAATTGATCTTATCAAGGATAAATGTTTGATTCTGTCCATCTGTTTACCAGTTGTCAAAGAACTGAATTTTGCCCTGGTAACTTCTAGTGGTAACAAATGCAGGGCTTTTGTTCTTTCATTTTTTCTTGTATCATTATAATATGTTTCAGTCTGTTATCTGTTTTGGTGCTAAACTGTTCAATTTTAGGTGCGCACAAGTCCCTTCAGATTGGCTTGTGTGTTCTTTCACTTCTCTGATACCTTCCATTTTTAGGCATAATAAGATATCCCATGCTCCTGTCCTTCAAGCCCTGCCCTACACCTGTTGAAATCTATCTTTTGCTGGTCCAGTGACAATCCACAGCCTTTCTTGACACTGCCTGTTCCTTAGGGCATATCTGGGCCTTTCCTTTAGCTAACAGTTGTGGTCATGAGAATCTGCTCCTCACTTGGCAAGATACCTTGGAAATTTTACTCTGTGGGTTTATATAACCCTTTCTTTTTAAGGCTCCTGAAGCTCTTTGCATGCCCAGCTCTCATGCTTTACTTTTTGTTTTGTTTTTCCTCTTAACATGACTGCTTCATAGCCATATAGGCAGATACAGAGGAAAAGCAGGAGAAAGAAGGAGGGCCAAGTTGGCCCTTAAAAGAATCCAGTTTTGATTCAAATGCTGCCTTCCTCCTTCCTCTCCAATCACTGCTTCCCTCGGCCAAAATGGATGGCTTAGCTGAGGCAACTTCTGGAATGGGCATTTGACAGCCAACATCCAAAGAGCAAATTCCCACTTGCTATTATCCGCTTCTGATTCTTCCTCCATCTCTGAGGTCAGAGACAAAGTGGGACAGGGAGCAGTGAATAGAGCTGCAGAAGCAGGGATGGACTGGAGCTTCAGGTGGGAGCAGAGGCCCAGGGTTCACTGCTGGGTGTGGTTCAGGGACATGGAGCATCAAGGAAGCCGGGGAAGAGGAGGGGAGGTATAGTGGGGCAGAGTGAGACTCAAGGATGGAGTGAAATTACCTGCTGTCCATACATCAGCCAGAAGTTCCATTGAACAAATGTTTTTTGTTGTTGTTATTGCTCAGTGCTTTGTGACAGGCGGGGATACTCACCACTATACTAACGAGGACGGCTCAGTGCTTTGTTTATTTAGCATGATGAAGTGGTTGTGAAACCATTTTGTTCTGAGATTGCTCAGGACTCAGATTATATCCATTCTCATTTGCATATCAAAATATCCACATCTCCAAATGGCATCAGCCCTCATGGTCTCAGTTCAGTATAACCAAGGGAGCCATGATGCACCCACTAAAGGAAGGATGGCAGGCTCAGCTTGAAAAGATGGGTAGGATGTAGAGTTGGCAGAGGCTGTAGGGCTGTGGCCCAGGAGAGGGCAGCAGCCAAGACTGGGTTATTCCAGTGGTGACTCATCTCAAGGCTGGTGATGCCACCGGACTGTCTAGGAAGTCATTGGCCCCAGATTGATAAATTCTTTCCTCATTCCCTCTCACTGCTCACCCAGCTGCCAGAGTTTGTCGTGACACTATGGAAGAAGTTGGCTAGTTTATGAGGTCAAAACAGCATCAGTGGGTGTTTACAGCACTCATTAAATTTCAGTGTTAGCTTTGAAGGTCATCTGGTTCAAAAAGGCAGCTGGGGGCTTTCCCTGAATGTCCAGTAGTTAAGAATCCTTCCAACGCAGGGGATCCCTGGCCAGGGAAATAAGATACCATATACTGTAGGGCAACTAAGCCCATGAGCTAAAACTAAGACCTGATGCAGCCAAATAAATAACTGTTAAAAAAAAAAAAAAAAAGAAAGGCAGTCAGTGAAGCATCCCATCTCGTGAAGGGAAGGGCCCTCACTATCCCTGAGGCATCTCAACTTTACACTGTGCTGCTGGTCAAGGACCCTTAAAATATAGACGAGATGCGTTTAGTCTGTGTCACCTGTCACATAGTAGGAACTCAGTAAAGGTTTGTGGAATAAATGAATGAAGGCATAAACAATGTCTTCTTGGCAGAAGCAGGAGCTGAAGACAGTCCTCTGAGTATAAGCAGATCGTGTCTGGGCCTTTAAGTTTGTCCCTAACCATCCCACCTCCCCCTCATGTTTAAGGAGAATTCAAAAGAAAGTGCTTCCCTCACCCACATAGTTTCTAACTGGCTACAGGTTAGACACAGGCCCTCAGGGTTCGGACAAAGTATCCGTAGATGAAGAGACGCACTCTGTCAGTGGCTGATTCCCCAGGCGGCCTCCCCAGAGCTTGCTTAGTTTCTCACCAAGTGAGAAACACACCTGGTGCTGGGAGGGGAATATAGCGAGAGCCATGACCTTCATACACTGGAGCAACATCCCTGCTCTCCTTGGGCAACAAAAGCCAAGTACCAAGTGGCCCTTTTAAATGATGCTGAAAAGCCTACTGGAGCAGTGCAGTTATCCCTGGAATGTGAGATTCAGTGGAAACAGGTAGATGACAAGCAACACATACCATGGGAGCATACATATACATGCCTGGAGAAGGCAACGGCACCCCACTCCAGTCCTCTTGCCTGGAAAATCCCATGGACGGAGGAGCCTGGTGGGCTGCAGTCCATGGGGTCGTGAAGAGTCAGACACGACTGAGTGGCTTCACTTTCACTTTTCACTTTCATGCATTGGAGAAGGAAATGGCAACCCACTCCAGTGTTCTTGCCTGGAGAATCCCAGGGACAGGGGAGCCTGGTGGGCTTCCGTCTATGGGGTCACACAGAGTCGGACACGACTGAGGCGACTTAGCAGCAGCTGCATATACATGCTTCTGTTCAGAGAAAGGTCTGAATTAGCCTAACCAGATCAGTGTTGCCTCTCGGGGATTATTGTGACCTTTATTTTTATTTTGTACATTTTTGCTTATCTATATTCTAAGCTTCCTTATGAAGTTGCAGATTAAAAAGGCATTTTTAAAATTTATTTATTTTTTAATTGAAGGATAATTCCTTTACAGAATGTTGTTATTTTCCACCATTTTGAAGACAAGAAACAAAATGAGACTGTATCTCATAATGTACCATTCATTCAACACTAAGAGGTAGTTTTCTGAGAAGCCTGGAAAAGAGCCCTCACTCCTTCACTCAGCCTTGCCAAGTTCTCTGGGGCCCACTCCAGGCATTCAGGAGCACGTGGGCCCTAATCTGACCCCTCTGACAGGGAACAGACATGAGGTGTTATACTTCAGTCATTTTTATTTATTTGTCCATGTATCATTTGGGGCCTAATGAGTGCTAGGCTCTGAACCAAGTGTTAGGGTCAAATTCTGTCCTGGTGAAGAGAAGGGTGTTAGAAACTGAATTGTGGCCCCCAAAACCATATGTTGATGCCCTAGCCCTCAGTGTGATAGTATTTGGTGATGGGACCTTTGGGAAGTAATTAAATTTGCATGAGGTCATGAAGGTGAGATGCCCGCCATGGGACTGGTGCCCTTATAAGAAAAGCAGCTCATTCTGTCTCCAAGAACACACACCCACAAAAGGCTGAGGACTCAGAGGGAAGGTGGCCATCTGCAAACCAGGAAGAGAGTCTTTACCAGGAACTGACCATGCTGGCACTCTGATCTTGAACTTCCAGCCTCCAGAACTGTGCAAAATCAATTTCTGTTATTTAGGCCACCTCTGTTTGTGGTGTTTTATCACGGCAGCCTGAACAGACTAAGACAAAGGGCACATAAATCAGAAGTACGAAACAATTTCTTAAGTGCTGTAGGTGGGGTGATGGCCAGAAAGTTGTAGCCTGCTCTTCTGCTAGCTACTCAGTGCCCTGAGACATAGCTGGCCTGGAAGATCACACCACATAATACAGAAAAATCTGCCCAGAAGCTGGGTGGGTTTACAGATGGAAGGGGAGGGAACTTCATGTTCAGGATCCAGGCTCACCCAACATACATGCATGCTGCTGAACTGTGGGGCATACTCAGTCTGGGTTTCCTGTCACAGAGGGAAGAGAGGAGAGGAAGTCAAGAAACTTGTTGTTCTCTGGTATGGGGCCAAAGCTAGGCAAAGTGTTATTTGTTCCTCTTCTCTTTGGCATCATCTCAACCCTCCTCTAAATCCTGTATCTATTTCCTTGGGCTCTTGTCCCCATACCATCGTGCTATATAGGGGGCAGGATAAGACCCATGCATCCTGTATTCCTAAATTATCTGCCTGTACTTCTAGCCAATCAGAACATCCACTCCCTCAACATTTGAATCAGAAATTAATCTACACTGAGATGTAAGTCACTGATTGGATCAAAATCTTACTAGAGCATTTCTCAGAATGAGTGTGTAGACAAGAAATTTTCTTTTAAAGTTAGACATATTCCTTTATTACTAATTCTCCAGAGCTTCCAATATGCTCTTGGTTGGAATTTCTGACCTAACATATCCCTAACCTTTTACCTAGAGAATGTTTTTTTTGTGTAACAACTCTTACATCTTCCTTTTGGCTCCAGAATTCCACAGTAGGCATTATCGAAACTTTGTCCTGAAGATTTTGCATTTTAAAAATAGGCCTATGAGACTAATTAACTGCTTTTGAAATTTCTGACTGTGTAACAGTGAATTAAATAACTTTCCTGGCTTGGTGTGTGTGTAAGCAGGCAGATTTATATGCTGATGACTCTGAATTCTCCACCTGGCATCTTGCTCAGGCCCAAACCAATATATCCAGCCGCTCATGGGACTTTCCTGTTGGGTGTTGCCCAGACACTTCAGACCAGACAGTCCCAAAGGGAAAATCAGTATATGCCCTCATGTCAGCACACGGCAGGATTATTCACCCGGTTACTCAAGACAGAAACCTAGGAGTCATGATGGACACCTCCCTTTCCATCACACCATGCAGTCAAGGCCTGCACACAACTGAGGCCTGCAGCTTCCTCTGCTCACCATCTTCCAGATCTGCAGCTCCCCTCTACCCCTGTCATTCCTGCTCATGCTGGTGTTGAGAACCTCATTACTTCTCTCCTGATTGACCAGCAGTCTCTCCTCTGGACAGCTGGAGTAATAATGGTACCTGCTTCACTGGGTGGCTATGAAGAACAGAATACTTAATAATAAAGCAATAAAAGGGCAGGCTTGTGCGGCACCCAGGAGCTTGCTATGCCCTCTGCGGTCAGTGTGGCCCAAGTTGTCTAATGAAGGCCCTGCTTTCACCAAGTCCCCCGCTGCACCTGCCCCAACCCAGGGTGTGTGCAGTGATGGAGCCACTAATGTGCCACAGTCCTCCCTGCTTATCAGCGGGCTTATTTGGCAACTCTCCCAATTCTGCCTCAAGGGAAGGAAATGGGATTCCAAAAACTCTGAAATCTCACCTGCTCACTCTTCCTCTCTCTTTTTTTCCCACATGTGGCTGGCTTGGAAGTGCTTCCTCTAACTTTTCTTTCTTGTCGGGATGGAATGTCCCCTGCTGCTTATTTTCCAGTGTCCCTGACTTGGCCCCCTTGCCTAAGGCCTTGTGGCAGAACAGTTGTCAGGGAATATCACTTAAGCAGAGAAAAATATCTGGAATTACAATTCCAAACTGCTGTCTAATACAAAATTTTTATGTTTGAATTTTCTGTCACATGCGAACATCATTTAAAAAAAAAAAAAAAAAAACCTCAGAAGAAAAAAGAAAATCCAGGTAAACAAGCTTCTGAATTCATTGTGATGTTGTAATCATCTATAGAAAATTCTGTATTTTAAGCCTGCTTATTTGATGCTAGGGAATTAACGCATGCTTACTTCTTTTTGATCCAGCTGTTTATTATTTTTACTGTTTTGTGTATGTGAACCTGGGTTGCCTTAAATCCGTCAAACAAACAAAAACAATTTTCATGGCATTGGGCATCTCTGATATCTGACCAGACTGCTACTATCAGTCTTTCCCACAGGTGATCCAAAGTATGTGCTGAGCAGGGACTGGCCCATATCCAACATTAGTCCTCAGCATGGCATGGGATCTGATATGGCACAGAGCTGGAAAGATGTGTGTGGAACACTGGAGAAATGCAACCAGCTCTTTTCTGCCATACAAAAGACAATGGTACTTGCTAAGATGCACAGAACCCTCCTTTCCTGGAATTGACTTCCAGGAAGACAGACAATGGCCTCCATCTGGTTCAGTAGGAGCCAGTGGAGACCGAGACAGCTGCTCTGGACAGTGCTGAGTGGCCATTCTCTCTAGCAGCAAAGACAACAGAGACCACCTTGGCTAGGAGAAGCAGGCTTGACTCGGTACACTTGGTCAGCAGCCATGACGTCGGACGTTAATTCAGTGAATAAGAGGAGGTAAAGCACCAAGAGGAAAGAAAGAGACAGAGACAGATGTTTTCCTCCATACCTCCAGATTTACTGGTGCTTTGGTAACTGACATCAGCAAAGACTGAAAAAGGATGCATTACCAGGTAGAAGGAGGCAGTCCCCAATTTTTATCCTTGAATAAGTATATTCAAAATTGTTGGAAAAGGGCAAGAAAAAAGCTGGTCTGAGCCATTCAGAGCCCCCAAGAACAGTTACTGAGGCCATGGGGGACCTCTCTCTCAGAATGTAGGACTTAGATTTCTCCTCAGAGGCTCATTCATAACCCACTTTTCCGAGGATAAATTGTTGGCTACTGCTATTACCAAGCCATTTAAAAGATAGCAGTACACTCAGAATGTTTTAAATAATGATCAGATGATCAGCCCTAGGTAACCATTAAAAATGCAGTTGCAAAATAGAGTGGCATGGACATTTTATATTCTATATATGTACATTTTTAACTTTTTATTTTGAAATAATTAAAATTTCGCAGGACTTTGCAAAGAAAATTGAGAATTCCCTCATACCTTTCACCTAGTTTCCCCCAATGATTATGTCTTAGGTAATTATTGTATAAATATCAAAATCAGGAAACTGACATTGGTACAATGTGTGTGTATAGTTCAGCACATCACATATTTAGATTTATGTAACCACCACTGAAGTAAAGATAAAGAGCCAGGGGACTTCTCTAGTGGTCCAGTGGCTAAGACTCTGTGTTCCCAAAGCAGAGGGCCCAGGTGCAATCCCTGGTCAGGGAACTAGATCCCACATGCTGCAACTAAGAGTTTGCACGCTGCCACCTAAGATTGCACATGCAGCAGTGAAGACTGAAGATCCCAAGTGCTACAAATAAGACCCAGTGAGCCAAAAAAAAAAGAGTTACATCCAAAAAAAATGTTTAAAGACAAAGAACCACTACATCACTGTGAAGATCTCCCACTATTCCTTTTGTTATGTTTAGTCACGAAGTTGTCTGACTCTTGTGACTCCATGGACTCTAGTCAGTCTCCTCTGTCCATGGGATTTCCCAGGCAAAAATACTGGAATGGGCTACCATTTCCTTCTCCAGGGAATCTTCCCAACCCAGGGATTGAACCCACATCTCCTGCATTGGCAGGTTGATTCTTTACCATTGAGCCACCTGTGAAGCCCCTTACTATCCCTGCTCCCTGACAATCGCTGATCTGCTTTCCACCTTTCTAATTTTATTATTTCAAGAATGTACCATGTGTTAGTTGCTCAGTCATGTCCAACTCTTTGCGACTCCATGGACTGGGGTCTACCAGGCCCATCTGTCCATAGGATTTCCTAGGCAAGAATACTGGAGTGGGTTGCTCTTTCCTTCTCCAGGGGATCTACCTAACCCAGGAATAGAACCTAGGTCTCCCACATTGCAGGTAGATTCTTTATCATCTGAGCCACCAGCGCAGCCCAGATGGAATCATACAGTATATAACCTCTTGATACTGGTTTTTTCACTCAGCATAACACCCCCATGATCTATCCAAACTGTTGCTTGGGCCAATAGTTGGTTCCTTTTTATTACTTAATAGTTTTCCATGGTATAAATGTATCACAGCTTGTCCAACAATTCACCTGTTGAGGAGCATCATGATTGTTTCCAGTTTGGGGCTATTACAAATAAAGCTGCTGGAAACAATTGTGTATAGGTTTCTGTGTGGACAAAAGTTTACATTTCTTAGGTTAAAACCTCAAGCGTGCACACCTGGGTCATATGTTAAGTATATGTTTCATTTTAAAAACACTGCCTAACTATTTTCTAAAGCAGATGTACCATTTAATGTAAAACTAACTTTGTATTAATTTTCCCACCAGTATGAGAAATCTACTTTCTCCATGTCCCCACCAGCACTTGGTATTGCACAATTTTGTATTGTGGCTATTCTAATAGATTGTAGCTATTCTAATAGATTTGTATTGTAGCTATTCTAATTTGTAGTGAGAGTGTAGTGATATCTCATGTTACTTTGCATTTCCTCAATGGCTAGTGATGTTGACTATCTTTTCATGTATTTATTTAATGCCTATATATATATATATATACATATACACTCTTCAGTGTAAATGTCTCTTCATGTCTTTTGTCTGTTTTTCTAATTGAATTTTATTTACTACTGAGTTTTGAGAGTCCTTTGCCAGATATATGGTTTGCAAATACCTTCTCACAGTCTGTAATCTCTCTTTTGATTCTCTTAACAGGGTCTTTGCAGAGCAATAATTTTTAATTTTGATAAAATCCTGCTTAGCAAGTTAAAAGACCTAAAGATTTACTAAGAACTAAGTTTTCTTTTTTAAGCCACTAAGACCAAAGATTTTTTCCAATGTTATCTTTCAAAAGACCTAGAATTTTTCGTTTCAACCCATGATCCATCTTGAGTTAGTTTTTGCATAAAATACGAAATTTCAGTTCAGTCACTCAGTCGTGTCCCACTCTTTGTGACCCTATGAACTGCAGTACACCAGGCCTCCCCATCCATCACCAACTCCCAGAGTTTACCCAAACTCATGTCCATTGAGTCAGTGATGCCATCCAACCATCTCATCCTCTGTTGTCCCCTTCTCCTCCTGCCCTCAATCTTTCCCAACATCATGGGCTTTGCAAATGAGTCAGCACTTCACATCAGGTGGCCCAAGTATTGGAGTTTCAGCTTCAACATCAGTCCTTCCAATGAACACCCAGGACTGATCTCCTTTAGGATGGACTGGTTGGATCTCCTTGCAGTCCAAGAGGTTCTCAAGACTTTTCTCCAACACCACAGTTCAAAATCATCAATTCTTCGGTGCTCAGCTCTCTTTATAGTTAACTCTCACACCCAATCCATGACCACTGGAAAAACCATAGCCTTGACTAGACGGACTTTGTTGGCAAAGAAATGTCTCTGCTTTTCAATATGCTGTCTAAGTTGGTCATAACTTTTCTTCCAAGGAGTAAGCGTCTTTTAATTTCAGGGCTGCAATCACCATCTGCAGTGATTTTGGAGCCTCCCAAAATAAAATCAGCCACCATTTCCAGGGGTTTCACCATCTGCCATGAAGTGATGGGACCAGATGCCATGATCTTAGTTTTCTGAATGTTGAGCTATAAGCCATCTTTTCCATTCCCCTCTTTCACTTTCATAAAGAGGCTCTTTAGTTCTTCTTCACTTTCTGCCATAAGGGTGGTGTCATCTGCATATCTGAGGTTATTGATATTTCTCCTGGCAATCTTGATTCCAGCTTGTGCTTCCTCCAGCCCAGCATTTCTCATGAGGTACTCTGCATAAAAGTTAAATAAGCCAGGTGATGATATACAGCCTTGATGTACTCCTTTTCCTATTTGGAAACAGTCTGTTGTTCCATGTCCAGTTCTAACTGTTGCTTCCTGATCTGCATACAGGTTTCTCAAGAGGCAGGTCAGGTGGTCTGGTATTCCCATCTCATTCAGAATTTTCCACGGTTTATTGTGATCCACACAGTCAAAGCCTTTGGCATAGTCAATAAAGCAAAAATAGATGTTTTTCTGGAACTGTCTTGCTTTTTCAATGATCCATCAGATGTTGGCTTTTTGATTTCTGGTTCCTCTGCCTTTTCTAAAGCCAGCTTGAACATTTGGAAGTTCACAGTTCACATATTGCTGAAGCCTGGCTTGGAGAATTTTAAGCATTACTTTACTAGCATGTGAGATGAGTGCAATTGTGCAGTAGCTTGAGCATTGTTTGGCATTGCCTTTCTTTGGGATTGGAATGAAAACTGACCTTTTACAGTTCTGTAGCCACTGCTGAGTTTTCCTTATTTGCTGGCATATTGAGTGCAGCACTTTCACAGCATCATCTTTCTGTCTGTATCATTAATCTTTAAAAATAGCCAGCTTTTTATTTCATTGAATTTTCTCTATTCTGTTTCCAAATCTACTCATTTATAATCTTATTTTTTCCCCCTTCTTTCTGCTTCTTTTAGGTTTATTTTGATCTTTCCTTTCTAATTTCTTGAGATGCAAACTTAGATTATTGGTTTATTTCCTCTTTTCTAACATATGCATTTGGGTGCTATAAATTTCCTTCCTGGCCCTGCTTTAGTTGTATCCCACATATTTTGGAGTGTCACCTACAACCTGTTGGTTGATGGTCTTATTCTTTCAGTTTTTCAGAGGATATTATAGTCTTCAACTATGGTCGTGTATCTTTCTTTGCTTTCAGTTCTAGCAGTTTTTGCTTCATATATTTTATAGCTTTGTTTTTTGTTTTGGGGGGAGTTTTGGAGATATACACCTTTAAACTGTTTTCTTGGTGGATTGACACTTTTATCATCATGCATTGCCCCTCTTTCTCTGAAAACTTTTGCTCTAATGTATGCCTTATTTGATATTAATAGCTGTACTTGTCTTTGATTTTTTTTTTTTGTATGCCATGTCTTTTTCCATTCTTTTACTTTCAGTCTACCTTTATCACTATACTTGAGTTTCTTGTCAATAGCATGTTCACTCTATGAATCTTTTAACTGGTACATTTAGACAAGTTAATTTTAATGTAACTACTGATGTTAAGGCTTAAACGTGCTATTTTTTTTTCTACTGGTTCTGATTTTTTGTTTTCTTTTCCCTGACATTTTTTTACAATTGCATTTTTTACTTGCTTATAGTATTTTGAATGTATTTTCTTGTGTAGCATTTTGAGTGTTTACTCAACCTTTTATACATATAACTTATCAAAGTCTGGACGTCCCTGAAGATCCAGTGTTAAAAGTCCACAAGCCAATGCAGGCACGTGGGTTTGGTTCTCAGTCCAGGAAGATTCCACATGCTGTGGGGCAACTGAGCAGTACTGAGCCCACACGCCTAGAGCCTATGTATGCCACAGAAGACAGTGCAGCAAGAAACCCGACAGTGCACCGCAACAAAGAGCAACCCCTGCGCACCAGAACTAGGGAAAGCCCACACAAAGCATCAACGACCCAGAACAGTCAAAAATTAAAAACAAAACCCAAAACTTATCAAAGTCAATTGGTGCCATTTTACCAATTTGAGTATAGAAACATCTCCATTTACATGCTTTCTCCTCTCCCAAATACTCCCCCTACATACACTGATAACCATATTAGGCAGTATTATAATTTTGCCTTAAGCATTAAACATAATTTAGAAGACTCAATAGGATAAGGAAATTCTGTTGCATTTGCCTGCATTTTTGCTATTACCAAGTTTTTTTCCTTCCTGATGTAATATTTCATTTTACCATTTTTTCTTTAGAGAACTCCATTTTAGCTATTCCTTCAGTTTAGGTTCACGGGCAACAAATTCTTGGTTTTCCTTTATCCTTGTTTCCCCCTTCACGTCTAGGAGTATTATTTCTGCAAGATATAAAACTCTGGGTTGTCAGTACTTTCCTTTCAGCATTTGAAAAATTCAGGTCCTTCTAGTCTCCATGGTTTCTGAAGAGGAATGTGCTATTTGAATTGTTTTTCCCCGGTAGGTAATGGACCTTCTCTCTGATTATTTTCAAGTTTGTCTTCAATTTTCAGAAGCTTGCTTACAATGTCTTGGTGTGGATTTCATTGGGTTTGATTGTGGTTTGCTCAGCTTAAATCTCTAGGTTTACAGTCTTTTTCCCCAAATTTGAGGAATTTCAACCATTTTTTCAGCCCCACCTTCTTTTTCTGGGACTCTGATGATAAGATTTTTATTTTAGTCCCATGTTGTTTCTGAGGTCATGCTCATTTTTTTTTATCAGTCTATTTTCTGTTTATATTGGGTAATTTTTACTTTGTCTCTAAGTTCTCTGATTCTATCCTCTGTCCTATTCTGTTGAGCCCATGCACTTTCTAAATTTGTTCATTCTAAAACTTTCGTGTGGTTCATTATATCTTGTTTCTTTGCTGAGATCGTTTTTCCATTTATTTCAATTTGTTTCCATTTGTTCCATGTCTCTAATTGCTTGCCAAAGCATCCCCTGACAACTGTTTTAAAATTGTCAGATAATTCTGTCTGTCATCTGTATTGTCTTTTCTCACATGGTTTGAGATCTTCCTGGTTCTTGGTATTAGAAGTGGTTATTGATTGAAACCTGGACATTTTTGGTATTATAAGACTCCTACTAAATTTTACTTAAATCTTGTTTTCTAACAGCTCCCCTCTGCCACAGCATTGCCTTATTACTGCCAGGAGGAAGGTTCCTGGTGACACCTGAGCACAGGAAGGGCTGGGAGTTCAGGCTTTACACTAGACCTCCTCTGACACCACAGGGTGGGAAGCACCTGTTCCCAAGGGTGGAGTCTAGGCTCCTTGTTCAGTCTCCACTGACAATGTCGTGCAGGCCGTCTCTGCCACTGTGCAGTGGTAAAAACCCTGATTCTCCTGAGCACCCCGTTTCCATCCCAGAAAGCAAGGAGGTTGGAGTCCGGGTTCCTCACTAGACCTTCTCTGACATCACCCTGTCAGAGTTGAAGTACTAAGCCTCTTGGAGTGGAATCTAGGCCATCCCTTTGGCCTTAACTGGTGAGGATACGACTGCAGTCTTTCATGAGATATTAGAAGTTACTGTCTAATGAATTTCTGACTTGTTAAGCTGCCTTTTTCCTGATGCTTTGGGTGAAGAGGCAGGCTTTTATTGGGTTTTGGGGATTTTTTGTTTGTTTCATTTTTGCCTACATCTTCTGATGTTTCCTGGTAGCCAATTTCACCAAAATTGTCCGAGTTAAGGAAAATAAGAAAACCAAGAGAATTCACGTTTTTCCTTGAGTCCTGAAGTCCATAGCTAAATCTGTCTTCTCTCCATCTTTGTCTTCTTATGCTTGTTTTGCATGTAGTTATTCATATAATGTCAGGGGTTTTAGTTGTATTGGGAAGTATGTATATCCCATGTTTCCTAAGAAGTTCAATCTTTCATTATATACATTTTAGTCAAAAAATGAAAAGAAAAAAACCAGTAAGATCCAAAATCCTGTTAGAAAATAAAACATACTATGTGCCTAGAAAAAAATACCAAATTATAATAATATTTGGGTAGTAAACTTATGGATAATATTTTAAGTTTCTCTTGCCTACTTCTATTTTCCATGTTTAAAATAATGAACATGTGTCACTTTGAAAATTATAGTCAATTTTCCGAAGTTGATTTCTACTACCTCTCTTCCCTTCATGACACACCCCAGGTTATGTTCACTTTTGCAAGAGGAGTATGGATTCCATCCAACTAACATCAAATATCATTTCCATCTTTATTTGGTATGCTTTTTGAAGCTCCCAACAAGCAGATGCTTTACAGATTCATGTTCTGGCCACTACGTTCCAGGAATGGATCCTCTGCACTCTTTCTGTCCAAGAGGCAGAGGGGAGAAAAGTTGGTGCCCTGGGCAAAATTGTAGGCCCTCTTTGATTGTTTTGTTGTTCAGTCACAAAGCCATGTCCCAACTCTTTGTGACTCCATGGACTGCAGTATGCAAGGCTTCTCTGTCCTCCACTATTTCCGGAGTTTTCTCAAAATCATGTCATTGAATTGGTGATCTAACCATTGCAACTTCTGTTGCCCTGTTCTCCTTTTGTCTTCAATCTTTTCCAGCATCACGGTCTTTTCCAATGAACTGGTTCTTACCATCATGTGACATGAATCTGTCAAGTATCAGCTTATTGGGAACATGGGAGCATTAGCTTCAGTCCTTCCAATTAATATTCAGGGTTATTTCCTTTAAAATTGACTGGTTTGATTACCTCACAGTCCCTTAGACTCTCTTAAGAGTCTTCTCCAGCAGCAGAATTCAAAGACATCAGTTCTCCAGCACTCAATCTTCTTTATGGCCCAACTCTCACATATGTACATGACTATTGGGAAAATCATAGTTTGGACTACACGGACCTTCGTCAGCAAAAAGTAATGTCTCTGCTTAACATGCTGTGATTCGGACCATACAGTGTTGGACAGTGTATGGTCCATACAGCATTGGACAGACACTGAAGGTGAGATGGGAGCAGGTTTGGTGAAAGGAAGGAAAAATTTTTGTTGAGGTGTGTTAAATGTAAGATGCCCATTATATCACCAAGTGGAGATACAAACTGACAACTGGACATATGAATCTGGAGCTTAGAGAGGCCTGGGCTACAGAGAAATACATTTGAAATCATGGGATAACATGGAACTTTTACTAAGGTTCAGATTCTTTCCTGTGAAATTACTAGGTTCTACAAGTTTCAGAAGTTCATCCATCCCATATGTATTTGTTTTCTGAGGAAAAAGACAGAGGTATGTTTGGATCAATTTACTAGAGAACTAGACAAATTATTTCCACTCATCGCCAAGTCATGTCCAACTCTTTTGTAACCCCATGGACTGCTGATGGGTTTTCTCAGGCAAGAATACTGGAGTTGGTTGCCTTTTCCTTCTCTAGATCTTCCCAGCCCAAAGGAAAAACCTGTGTCTCCTGCATTACCAGGCAGATTCCCTACCACTGAGCCACCAGGGACGCCTGTTTATTATTCCTATACTAACATTACTTTCCTCATTATTTAAAAATTCATTCCACCTTCATGTCATTTTCCTTAAAAATCATCAATAAACTTTTATCTCCTATAAGGATACAAAGCCTCTGACATCCCTAAATTCTTTTCCATTGTTGGGATGGCTCCATGATCCTCTCTGAACATAGTACTACTTTGGCCTCTGAGTTTACAAAGGCTGTGCCCCAAACTGACCACCACCCCATTCTTCAAGGGCTTGGGAGCCTCAAGAAAACTTTGTTCCAATCCATGAGCTCCCCTCCAATACATACTTGTGGATCTTAATCATATGCTTACTTTTTAAACATTTCAAATCTATTTCTTAATATATACCAAGAGATTATTTCAATAAATTTCCACTCATGAATACCAAATAATACATTACTTCTAGTATGTATACTTTCTATCCCAAAAGCCCATGATCCAAACCTAAAACAGAGTAAGTAACTTGTATTCAAGTCTAAATGAACAGAACTCCACTGTCAACCTAGAATACCAAGCCAGTGATAAGATGAGAGGTGGGGTGGTGGAGAGAATGAATGCAGTCAGGGTGTGGGAGAGTCAAGGAACAAAGGATGACGATGGTCCCTCAAGACTCATGAACAGTAGCCTCCACAGGTCATGCAAGTCCTACCCAAGGCAGTACCTGACTCAGCCACCCATTGCAGGATACAGGTGTACTGCCCTAGAAAGGGACAGCCCTGGGAGAAAACTACCTTATCTGCCACTCATTCCCATGACTGTCCTCATTCAGCATGAGGGAGAAAATTAGTTATGGTAACCCCTCAACTATGTGACCCCAAGAAACTGGGGGTGGAGTGAGAACTCCATGTTTAAACATGCCAACATACATGCACATGCACGCACTGTGAGCACACACACTCCAGACAACATGGCTGCACACCATACAAAAACATGTATACTGTGAGACAATCTGAGTTAGGAAACTAGGATTGTAGTCTCCACCTTTTATTTATCTAGTTCATATCTAAATATAGAACACTATGGTAGTGCTAGAAATGCAAAGTCCTTGCCCTTAAGGGGCTTACAATCTTATAAGGGAAATAGAACAGGTACATAAAGAGTGGGACTACAAGAAAGCATATGCTAACAAATGCCACAAAAATTCAGAGGGCAGCACTGTTCAAGAACACGGGGCTAGGAGTCACAAAGCCCAGTTCTAATCCCAACCCAGTAAGTCAGTTAACTTGTCTGAGTTTACTACCCCAGCTGCAAAATAGTGGGATTTAGAGGCTGGCTGTACTTGTTTGCATCATGATTCTGATCAAAATCAGAGGAATGGTTTTTGAGGCGGTGGCACCTGAGCTGAATGCAGAAGAAGTCAAGGAAAGCGGTGCTGAGGTAGGCCTAAGCATGGGCTTCGGAGGGGAGAAGAAAGACAAATGTCACAAAGAGCAATGGGAGTGAGGTAAACAGGTGGTGGTGGCAGCCCTCAGGCACCACCGACACAGGAATGAACTGTGTTCCTCACATTTACAGTCAGTTACAGTACATAATTCCAGATAATGGAAAAAATCAAAGAACAATGGCAGCATTTTATCAAACATTTCACTCGATTTCCAAAAAATATAAAATAATTTAACATTATACTTCTACATTTAAAATTGACATTAATAAACTATTCCAACTGCCAAACTGTAAACCAACTCACTGCCAAAATGTAAATCTCTTAACTCAAAGGTACATTTGATACAAATTATATTATCCTCAAAATTTCAACACTTATTTTCTACTATGTCCTATGAGCTGTGGAAATAAAAATTTGTAAAAACAAGGTCCCTACCCTTGAAGAGCCCTCAGCATGGTGAGGCAAACATCATCTGTGTCTACCAAGAATGTACCAAGATGCATGACATGATCAAGGAATGAACATTCGGCCATGGAATAAAAAAAGGTGCATTCATCCCTTCCTAAGTTTCGGCAAGGGTGCAGCAGAGAGGTCAATGAAGGGCTAAAGGAGAAGTAAGTGTGAGCAGGGAGAAAGTATCAGGAGCAGAAAAGGCTCCCAGGCAAGGCACATGACTACAGACAGGGAGCAGTGTAGGAATACGGCATGGCTAGGGCCTAATACAGGCACAGTGTAGCTAGAGCAGAGTATATGGGGCAACAGCTAGTGATATGGAAGCCAGGACTTGGTTCTATAAAAAGGGAAGCTATTGCTTGCTATGAGTTAATCATCTACTAACCCTGGTGTTTATAAGGTCAGAAAGAGACAGGAGAAAGTGAGCAGTGAGGTTCTGTCCTTGTCGTAAGCAGTTGCTGTAAGCTCTACTCAGCAAATTACACTGTTGAGGAAACTGACCCCTACTTCACTTCCTTTCCTGTTCCTCTTCTTTCCAATCATGATCTGCAAGTCTTCAAAATGGAGCTGGAACTAAAAAGGCACAGGGGAGAAGCAAACAAACAGGACTAGAAATACACATATAGCTAATCAAGTTATCATAAAGTAGTGGTAACTGTATTATACCAGATCTGTAGATCAAAAAAAGGAATTCTTTTTCAGAAGTTTTCTAAAAGTGCCTAATTCACACCAAGTTAATTTCCACACCAAGTGTTGCAAAATCTCTTTCAATATGAGAAAAGTATATAAAATCCCTACAGATAACAGGGATTTTATCTTCACACAATTAAGATCTGACCAAAATTGCATTACTCAGCTTAAAAAAGTAAAAAGATACAACATACAACCCAAGTTTTAGGCTCTTAGCTACTACCAAATCATATCAGTAATGAATAAACTGCCTACATGCAGTAAAAGCTATATACAAATAAGCCATCCTTTCAGAGTGGACACTAAATTCCAATATCTCAAAATAATAATAAAGGATGAATTCTACAAAAGTAACATCTTGAAATATCATTTTATAATGAAGAAAATAAATCTGTGTATTTTATTTAACATTCACTCATAAGTTAGTTATGCCAAAACAATCTGCTTCTAATGAAAGAAACCTTTGTATAATCCTAATAATATGGACACACATTTAATAGAATCTTCTACATTTCTAAATAAATTACATGCATGATATTCATTAACCAATAAAGAATACCAATGAGAATTCAGGACATTTATTTTTTGCACAGAGTTTTATCTACTGTACAACACACACATACACAAAACAAATCCACAAAGCAATGGTGTGTAATAGGTAGTGAGAGACACACTTAAGCATATTTAACATGCCTACAGACAACTTTTTTTTAGGCAACAAAATATTTTTTTCAGTCCTTGACACCTTCTCACACTCACCTAGCACCACAGATGCAAGGACTTACAGTAAACGTGTATAGTCTCATGCTTAAAACAGAAAGCATGCATTCAACAGAATTTATACATTATCACCTACTGTATGAAGTCTGCAATCCATACTTGTAATATTTTATACATTAAGTTACCCTGCAGCTTTTTGGAATTTTAATATTTATGCAAAATAACTTCTGAAAGATTTATGAAACAAGTTCTCAAGGATCACCTTTAGGTTATTTACATAGGCATTGGTTTGGTTAAATGGGAAAATGGCAGCAGCCTCAAGGTTCATACTGAATGAAAATGGTGTGCATGTCAATTCATGTGAAAAATACATATACACGCAGATGGCACAAAGGTTTGTGCAGTTGGAATCACCAGTGCAAATACATGCATTTGAGGTACTTATTTTTCCCATGGTCAGGTATAATTATGCATAGTCATGTTCTTCCGAGTGCTAAGTATTTCCGACCTGATCAAGTAAAAAGCTGTACTAAGTGTAAATATGAGATATTTATATAGTTAATTTCAAAATCCTATGTTTAACATTATACATTTACATATTTAGTTTAAAATATTTACCAACCAATAAATATTCTCATTGTAAAGAGATTGACTGGTAATTATACCTGGCCAAGTGATTTAAATAGCATACTTGAAATTCTAGCAAGAACTGTAATGAAATAGAAAATACTTCATTATTGCTTCATTGGACTGAAAGCCTAAAAGGCATAGATAAACAGTGCTTAGTGGTGAAAAGTGAATACCCAGATAGCAGTGCGTGCCCCGAGTGGTCTCCACCCAGTAGACGCTAAGCACTCTCCACATTATCAATGCCATTGGCATCCACATGAATGTCAGGCTCCCCGCACAAAGACGAGGGAACAAAGCGGCTAACAGTGGGACATAAACAGCTCTTAAGCTCTGGTAATTCTTGCTTCAGGCGTTCCAACTGCTCCACTTGGAATATATTTGGCTGTTCAGGCATCCAATCATATATCCTATGATGAGGCAAACACAAAACATAAAATAGGTAATTTTATGGCTCACTTAGGATCTGACAACCTACAGAATGCCTAGAACACCTATACTACAAAGTCTTAATTTTTTCTTTAAAAGATATAAGCATCAGTTCTATTTAAAAATATTTCTCTTCTTCCAGTCTACTCACTGCCTTTTTATACCTCTGAAGCAAAAGAGCTGATTATAAATTAAATCAGAAAATTAAATCTGTAGCTTACTAGTGATTCTTCAAGTATCTTTTCTCCAAGCTAATCAATCAGCAATGCCTTATTTGACAGATGGCAAGTTACTAGAAGGTAGAGTTGGAATTCATACCTGGTTCTGACTTCAAAGCAATAAAGATCAAGATGCAAAGGACTGCTCAGGATTTCCCTGGCAATTCTATAGTTAAGAACCCACACTTCCACTGCAGAGTACATGGGTTCCAGCCCTGGTTGAGGAACTAAGATCCCACATGCCACATGATGCAGCCAAAACATTAAGGTTAAATTAAACTTAAAAAAAAAAAAAAAAAAGGACTACTCACCAGTGTGAAAATTATGCTAAAGCTAAGTAGTACTAACAGATCGATGTACCTAGAGCTGAGAGCCCCAAGTGACAATGACGTACGAGCACTGCCCACCAGCACAGCGAGGAAGGCCTTTCACTGCTTCAGTGTAAAAAACCAGACAATTTATGTGCGGCACTAACTCTTTATGACATCAAGCCACTCAGCAGCGCTCAGGCTCTTTGCGACACCACGGACTGTAGCCTGCCCAGGCTCTTTTGTCCATGGGATTTTCCAGGCAAGAATACTGTCCTTCAGGGGATTTTCCCAACCCAGGGACCAAACCAAATCTCTTGCACCTCTTGCATTGGCAGATGGATTCTGTTATCACTGAGCAACCTGGGAAGCTACTATGATATCAGAATAGGGAAAATTTTCTTAAACAAGATTTTTAAAGTATTGATTTCATTAAATATTTCACTATTCTAACAAAGACTTAATTAAAGGCATATATAAATAATGAAAAGTGACCTCTGGATCAAGGATCAGACTGAATAGAAGCATCTCAGTTCACTCCCTATATCCTGTTAGACAAAAAGTAAGGGTATTGAGAGAAAATTCACTGAATATAAGAACCAAAGAAACACAGCAACAAAATTTTGGAAGCTGGAAAACAGAGGGACAAGTAATAAAGTACTTCAGTTAGCAGAATAGAAAGGTCCAAACCATAAGCTAGTAGTTGAAAAAATGAAAAGAGTGAGTTAAACGTAGCCCAAACGCCTCCAGAACTGGGTGGGCGGGGGGCAGGAGAAAGGGGCTCAAAGACGGAGGGTGGGGTGAAGGTTGAGCAGTAGCAAGTGGTTCCCTTCCATTTAACTCCCTGCTATGGAGGCTGCCCCTGCCCTACTTGTTTCCAGGTCGAATGAAGGAGAAGACTAGGTGAGAGTTTGAGGCATTTTACAAAATAGCCATCAGCATCAGGGAAATTAGAGATGGTACAAATACAACAAATTCTAAACCCTTCTCTCTTTCCTCACTTGACTCCAAGAAACTGAGCAGCCAGATTTGTATCCTCTAAGTACAATATATTACAGAGTCTTCTGCAAGGAATCTGACCAATCAAAAAACAAAGTCTTTAATGACAGATGTACGATCAAATGAGTCACACAGATTACTCCACAGTGAGATTTCACAAGCCGTATTCATACACTCGAGTTTCCAACAAGCTTTTTAGATTCCAATCCCTTAACCAAGGATTTCTAAATATCTGAGAAAAGCTTCTAACACGTAAGATAGTGAGCAAAAGAGAAGAAAAAAAAATTGTAACTGATCCTTAATGACTTCAGAGAAATAGTTAATTTCATCAAATGAGAACAGAATTTTTTAAATACATATAGAAAAAGAGCATTCAGAGGAAAAAAGACAGTTCCTGAAAATTAAAAGCACAACAGCAGATACGAAAAACTCAACAGGATCAGTGGACACAAGGTTGAGGAAATCTTTGAAAGTAGAACAAAAAAAAAAGATATAAGATATGAAAAAAGCTAAAAATTTAAATCTGGTCCAAGAGTATATAATATACAAATGAAAGGATTTCTATAAAGAAAAAAAAGGCAAAACAAAAGAAACAAAAACCAAAGAAAAAATTCACTAAATACTCCACATCTTCAAGGATATGTATATCAAGAGACCAAAAGGGATATCATGTCTAGCACATGGGTAAAACCAGACGCACAGACCAACTTTATGAAAATTTAGAACATTAGAGACAAAAGTGAAGATTCTCCAGACTTCTGGAGAACAAACAAATCACATGTGAGGGCGTAGGAATCAACATGGTTTCACATTTCTTAACAGCACAATGGAATTTGTGAAGATAATGGAGAAACGCTTTTAAAAGACTAAAGAAAAATGATTTCTAACATGGAATTTTATGCCCAGCCACAATACTTCCAGACATGCAAGACTTCAGACTTTTCATCCTTCTTTCTCAAGAAGATACTGAACTATGTGTTCCATAAAAATGACAGTAAAGCAAGAGAAAAAGATCTGGACTACAAGAAACAGGAGTTCTGACCTAAGAACTGTTGCTCAGCATGGCAGCTGTACCCAAAGAAGTCAAGCAACGTTGCTGAAGGAGACTGGGTGGATGGAGAGGCTTGCGGCAGGCTAGCACTCCAAGAGAGCCCCTGCCTATCCTACCAGCTTTGAAACCTATAGAGCGCCCTGAACCATTTAACATTTGTTGATTCAGTTTCCACTCTACTTGACAGGTTTATTTTGGGCTGGCCTACTCCTGAGAACTCTTAGAAGGCTCCAGTGAGCACAGAACAATAAGCACAGAACAGCCTGCTCCATGTGCCCATATTCCTACTATACTTACAATGCCGAATCCACAGACAGATGCCTTATGCTGAGCTAGAGACCCAGCGGGTCACAAAATTAGTTCAGAAAGTTAAGAGCCAATGGCACAATCATTTAAAAAGCACAAACACATAAGTACTCAGGGACCATTATCTTTTTAACTTATTTAATAGTTTCAGGTACACACTTGTAGATTACATATCTACATGTGCACTAGGTTGCTATGTAAAATCCATTTGTAACTGGGTTTGGGGTCAACAGGTTTAAGTCACTGCCCTAAACAAACTTACACACATACTGTAGACAACCTGGTCAACAATGTTTACAACAAACACTGTCACTGTAACACTTAACTTCGGCAATCACCTCAACATTTTCCAATAGTAGAATAAATTGTGGTAGAATCACAGAGCCATGAAGAGAAATAAATTATAACATGCAACAAATGGGTTGACTTTAAGAATACAACAAGTAGAGAAAGAGTACAAATAAAGTTTAAAGCCATGAAAAACTAAATGTTATATGTCTAGCAATAAAAATAAGAATTTAAAAATTTTTGAGAATAATTTGATAATCAGTTATATCTGAGGGAGAGGGTAAGGGAACAGAATTAGAGAGGGGCACACAAGGGAGTTCATATCTAATAATAATGTTCTTTAATTGAGGGTTCTGTTACTGAATTCTTTTAAATCATTTGAGCAGGCACAGTATACAAAAAGAGAAAACATTGCTCAATTTACTGTATGAGGCAAATATTATCCTCATGTCAAAATTAGACAATCATCTGATAAAGGTAAATTAAAGGCCAACTCACCCGTTACTACAAATACAGAAATTCCAAATATCAGCAAATTAAGCATAGCCACTTGTATAAGATAATAAATCACAAAACCATGATTAAATCTAAAATCTGTGTTAGTGTCTTTGTAAAAATAGAACTGGTTTTTGATAAATTAAAGCACGTCACAATTCTCCCCATGTAAAATGAAACAAAGGCTCTGAATCATTTAAATCTTCAATATGTCTAAATTTGATAATAAAAAAATAATAGCAATAAGCACCTTAAGTACTATAAGAAACAATTAAAAAAAAACTTTACACAGGAACTCATGGACAACGAAAGAGATTGGAAAGACTGCTAGGTTTTTTTTTGGTTGCACCTCACTGCTTGCAGGATCTTAGTTCCCCAACCAGGAACTGAACCTAAGCCATTGGCAATGAAAGCACGAACTCCTAACCACAGAGTGCGAGGGAATTCCTGGGACTATTAAGTTTTAATTATTAGTCTCGAACTTTTTGAAGTACATATACACACACACACACAGAAGACACATATATATGTAGTTCATATATATAAGCATGGTTGATTATATATATACATGTAATACTTTGACTAAAATTAAAAAAAAAAAAACCTCCAAGAATAATAAAAATTGACTCTAATCCAGTCCATATCTCACCTCTCATTGGGCCCAAGCAGAACCCCAGTGCTGAGCCACCTCAACATTCTCCCACACACACCCTCACAGTCCTGCCCTGGTGCCTGCTCCCACTTCTGCCTAAAATGCAAAATCTGTCAGAGGAAATTTAACCACCACCACCCACGCTCAAATCTCTCTCTTGCTTCCTCTCTAAAATTATTTTTGTTGACCCTGTGCCAGGAAGCACTCCCTTTCTTTTGGCCTTTTATACCACACAGTACCTTCCTGTTTTCCTTGCAAGGTCAGTGTTTAGCTACAACCAAGCAGGGCCCTTTAGATGAAGGACCTGACTAAAATTTCTACACTCCACGACAGCCGTACATGGTATAATCTCACAATATACTTTTCTTACCTGAAAATGTTTGCAGTCATTCCTTCCTCCTCCTCAAAGAAATATTCCCTCAAAATTTGCTAAATAAAGCACTTTCATCATATTGCAATTTAAAATTTTAAATTTTCCTTTAATTAGATGGAAATATCTAATAAAAACAATCATGCAGCTTAAAGAAATATTAACCAAGTACTTTAAAAGGCAGGCATTATCCGGGTTGCAGTTTTAAGACAAGACTAATTCAGACAAAATAGCGGGGGTAGGGAAAGCTTTATTAAGCAAGTGATATTACTACATAGAACAAACAGTAATATGAACTAAATCCAAGGACTGTATTTTTTTAAAGCAGATCTGGTAACAAATTTTATCACTTACTTGATGTTGCTCAAGTATTAGTAAGCTCACTAAATCCCCTCAGCAGAGTAAACCTTCTAACCCCAGATTTCTTTACACTAAGCAAACTTTTCATCTCTCAGAGATCTCAGACTTACATTTTAAACAACTGGCAAATTTATTTAAAAACAAATTATTTAAGCTATTGTATTGTTCAAACCTTTGGCAATATCAAATTGAACAAAACAGGCAAAGCCTTGCCCTCATGGAGGAAAAGGACTGACTTGGAGATAAATATTTGGAGATGTACAAAGTATGAAAAGCCACAGAACTGGATGAGACCAACAAGAAAGTTGGTGCAGACAGAGAAGAGGTTTAGGGCAAACAGCCACCTTCACCTGCAAGATGAGTCAATCTATCTAGGTTAGTGCCCAATCATCTGAATTTTTAACAAACGTCCCAAGTGACTGGTATACTCCAAAGTTTGAAAAAATTTCACTGACAAATAAATGTTAAGATAATTATACTAATTTTCCTCTTCTAATAATCCATGAAAATTTTTCATAAAAAACAAATACCTATCATAAATTAGACCATTAACTCCAAATTCCTTTAATTTCCTTCTGTTTTCAGGATCGTTGGTATCATCGCCCCAGCAGAATATAACCAGTCCCTTAGCTTTTGCCTCTTGAATATAGGATGGGTTTCTGAGTAGGTCTTCAGTATGTGCATTTATCCCCTAAAAGATGAAAAATAAGTTACTCATGAAAAAGTAACTTATTAAACAAATTCTAAATGGTCATACTATATATTAGTATTCTGTAAAGTAGAATGGACAGGGGAAAAAAAGTTAGAATTTTTTCTTACAATTTAATAAATCAAATCAGTTTACAATGTAACCATTTTAGATGATTCATAAAACTCACTCAGAACACTAAACTACAAAACATACTTAACCTAGGCCTGCAAGAAAAGTTTTGTCATTGGTGGTCATTTAACTGCTTTTCAGTCTGTAATTTAATATTCTAATTTTGCATAGAGCTATCTGCTCATTATACATAGGTCAAAACTAACCACTCAGATGTTAAATTAATATATAATTTTACTTACTACATATTTTTCAAAAAATAAATATTAAAAAATTCAAGCATAGCTTACCAGTAGATTTTCAAATTGTGCAAAGCTCATTGCAATGGGGGTTGTCCGAGATCTGAGGTCCATGAGTTCAGGGTAAATATCAGATTTCCCCTGAGTCAAAAATAATATGGGATATTTGTTCTGCTTTTGCCGAACCCTAAAAAAAGATAATTTAAAAAATATTTTTCACTGGGCAGATAACCATAACATATTGCTTTGAAATTTGAGGAAATACGAAAAATATAAAGAAAAAAAAATTAAAGACATACTTGTTACAGAGGTATAACATTAACATATATTGCCTTTAAGTAAAAAAAGAAAAGAAAAAATTCAATTATTCTATACAAGAGTTAAAATGCTCTCAGAAATGGGCAAAAAGAAAGCCCCTGAGGGATTACAATTCGGTAAGGAGGATTTTATGTCTGTAAAACGAAACACAGGGTGTGAGGTGCTCCAACCCAGTGGTGTACAAGGCATCTCAGTAGAGAATATGTAAAATGCAACCCAGAAGACAAATCAAGGATGAAGTCTGACAACTTCCTCACCTCCTACTGCAGTCCCTGTACTCTAAATCCTAGCTATAGTCTAAGTATATAGGAGAAAAAACCTGAACTACTCACATTGTGCAAATATCTGCATCAAATGAAGAAAATACTATTCTCCTCTTCCCAGAATTTTCTAAGACAGTTTTTAAAATTATATCCAAAAACAGATTCATGTCAAAATATGTTGATAAGTTACCATCCCACATTCCATCCTATGGAAGAATAGGAAAACAAAAGTCATTAAATACCCTAGAATCACAGCACTAAGAAAAATTCTTGAGAATAGTCCAACTAGTATTATATAGATGAGGAAAGCAAAGGCCTATGTCACTTATTATAATTAGGTACAGACACTTGCATATAAAGTGATAATAACATCAATTGACTTTTGCTTTAATAAAGTTAAACAAAATAAAAGATAAAATTCTGGAAATTTGAGATCTACTGTGACTTTAAAATATTTTTATATAATCTTCACAAACTGTAAGTGGACAAAAAGACCACTTTATTTGTTAACTCACTAGCCAAATATCCCTGGTAATTAAGAATTACCAGTTAAAAATCTCATTCTTGAATCTTAGGCATATTAAGTACCCTCAAAAAATAATTTTCTAAATATAGCTAAAATACTAAGAGCCCTGTTGATACTCAAATACTAAAAATTTAAAATATTAGTCATTACAGTTATTCTAAAAGCTCTGAAAACTAAAAATCAAGTACTAAGAAAAACATGTTCGCCAGGACCAGCTTATCATAAACAGCGATGTAAAAGACATGCTCTGAGGACAGTTTTGATTATTCTGACCAAAACAAATACCAGGATTGCCTGGATTAACTACTTCCAATGTCCCCTACCCCAGCCAGAACTCTTAGCATGCAGCCCCATCTGATACATCCAAGAGTTAGTTGTTTTCCTGGAGTAGACTACTAGGCTCCACAAAGTCAAGGCTTTTTTTCACCACTGAAGCAGAAAATATCTGGCCCATAGCAGCTTTTCAATAATGACTAAATTTTAGACATGTGTGCAGAAATTTCTTTTCCTAATTACTACTAGCTATTGCCACTTAACAGAAAACTGCTTAGGCAATTATTTAAGGTATATATTGAGATGGAGGTAAAAAAACAAAAACCAAGTAGTTACAAAGTTCTGACTGGTTAAATTTCTGTTTCTTTTACAAGTCCCAGAAACTATTCATATTACTGTGCGCATGAGAGGTATGTAAACTGGAATTTCTACTATAAGGTAATCATAACTGGGCTTCATCATAACTGATAGCTCAGTTGGTAAAGAAGCTCTGCCAATGCAGAAGAACCCAGTTCAATTCCTGGGTCAGGAAGATCTGCTCAAGAAGGGATATGCTACCCACTCCAGTATTCTTGGCCTCCCTTGTGGCTCAGCTGGTAAAGAATATGCCTGCAGTGTGGGAGACCTGGGTTCAATCCCTGGGTTGGGAGGATCCCCTGGAGATGGGAAAGGCTACCCACTTCATAACTACTTTTAAGAACTCAAATAAGTAAGTGTAAAGTATGCTTTATTTAAAAGGTCTAACAAGCACTGTGACTGCTGGAAGAAGCCATAATAAGATTTCAATTTCACTTATTACACTAAAACAAACAGACAAGAATCACTGCATTTAAAGAAATGAGAGGGAGAAAAGAATGGGTCACATGGAGAATGGCTTACCCTTTGTTGGCAGATCCATTTAATTTCTATGTTAAACCCTACATCTTCTGGCAAAGATTCTAAAACCTAGAGTTGTGTTTGTTGGTGGTGAATTGTGTTTCATTTTTGGTGAGATGAATGGTAGAAAAAGAAGGAAAAAAAGAAAAACAAATTTATTACAAAAAGCAATCTGTAAGAAAACATATCACTAGTAAGGATAAAATGCTTTGTGCTGTTGGTAAAAACCACTATCTTTTCTTATACTCAAACTGACAACCTGGTTAATGATTAAATTGAATAACAAAGTCAAAACAAATCAAATAGCAAAGACAGTGGTCTTTAGCATGTGATAATTGATTACTATTAACCACAGAGATGATCCTAACCTAAAATCCTTTTCACCATTACTACTAAACAGCTAAAGTGAGCATTAACAACAGACAAGCAGCCTCATGAATTTAAAAAGACATCTGTCATGTTTTCTGAATTGCATCCAGGCATGTCAATCTACTAAGATATAGTTCTAAAAAAACCCTGTAATTTCTAGCTTGTTTTGAAGGTGGTGATACTTAACTTGTACCACAGCAATAACTCCCTGGAAAGATGTTATCTCCAAAGTTAGAGATGTTTATAAACAAAAAAGTCTTCATCTATATAAATAACAGAGTATCAGTTTATCTAAATTATCTAGACACTATACACTAATACCACTTGGCCAGCATAACTAGAAAATATAATCTAAAATATGAAGATTGAGACTTCCCTGGTGGTCCAGTGGTTAAGAATTCTCCTTCCAGTGGAGGGGATGTGGGTTTGATCGCTGGTCAAGAAACTAACTTCCCACATGCCATAGAGCAACTAGAGAACTACTGAGCCTGCATGCTCTATACTTATTAGAGAAGGCTGCACACCTCAATGAAATTCCCCTGTGGTGCAATTTGGGAAAGCCCATGGGCTGCAGTGAAGACCCAGCACAGCCAATTTTTTTTTTTTAATAAAATAAAATACGAAGCTTGTTTATTAACCTACAAGTAGCTGGTTTGTTTATTCAAATACCAGTTTGCTTTGTCAAATACTCAAGCATGCTAAAGCGGAAAATGAATTCAGAACAATTTATTTCAAAGTTTAGAAACCACTTTACATGGATAGTATATATGGTATCTAATTTTATAATAGCAAGTAAAAGAATGATAACAGAATATAGCCTAGAATTCTGGTGACCTTGGATATAGCCCTTGTCTACATTAACCAGCTGCATGAAAAGTACAATACCTAAAACAAGCTGTACTCAATCTCCTGTGGGGCTTTTTACTTTGTTCTCTGATATGTTTAGCTTTACTTAATATATCTGCCATATTTTTACTGGACTAATGCACAATCAGAAAAGGACAGTCCTTTGATACACAATTTTTTAAAAATCTGTTCTTTTGTTCTATGAAATCATGTCCAGAAATCATGAAATTTGTAAGAACCAAATGATTTCAGAATTTTGGACTAGAAGGACTGACTACGCTAGGCTTCATAAATATCTGAAAAATTATTAAAACCATAACCTAAAGGCAGCACTAGGACAATGACTATTATAGGGGGTTCTCTTGTAGCATCCTTTTTAGAGGGTAAATAATCATGATAAACTGGTGTTACCTATTTTTTGCCTAGGAAAACTACTGTAGCTGACATATCACCAGAAAGACAGTGGACAAGAAAAATTAGGAAATGGAGTCAACAAGAACAAAAGGAGATTCAGCATGATCAAAGAGGGTATTTGACCTGCCTGTCAAACTAATTCCTCTATGAATTGTGTCTGGTTTAAATCTTCATGCCAGTTTTGGTCACATTTTTTCAGAGTGAATTCTTGAAATATGTATCTCAATTTAAGTAACCAGGGTACCTATAGTCTTTGGTTGGAGAATTTCTCTCTAAAGCCAAAGACCAGCCTTAAATTTTGTAAAAATGCTTCTCCCATCATCACACTTTCTCCTACACCCCCTTTTCTATGCCCTTTCCTGTTTACATACAGAAATAATGTGAATTTCCTGTTCTTACCAAATCAATTCATTGAGGTAGGAAATTTATTCATCTGAACAAATCAGTGTCTCATTTAAAAAAAGGTGCACAAATACACAAGAATGTATCTTTTCTAAAAAGCATCAAACATTAGTTTATATTAATTGTTGTCTTTTACACAGCCTTTTTAGTGCCCATTTAAAAGACCAAACTAAATTATTCAGATATAAAAGAATTAATGATAGCATTACCCTAAATTTATCTAAAGAACTTACCATCTTAAGAGAAGGAAATGGCTGATTTTCAGAAAAGGAATTTTCTTCTTCAACCACAGATTCTGAAATTTTAAATTATAAAAACTCAGTAGATTAACGCCACTTTATCATTAAGCCCTTCCCCTAAATTCTTAAGGAAGTAGTTATAAGATCCTTTCACATATAGTATTTTTGAAGGCTCTTCTATTTAGTAATTTTAACCAGGAAAATCCCCATTTTCAAAATAAGCATCCTTTATGAAGACCATTTTACAACATTTAATAGGAACACCTAAGTTTATGACCTCAACAGTGATTATTTTCTTATAAAAATTCTACTTAAAAAAAAGAAGTTACAAGCAATTACTTTTTTATATCTCAGTGGGATTAAGGGCTATATAATCTTACTAACACATCTACTTGAAATATCAACTTAAAAATTAAGAGACTCTACAAGTACCATTGTATCTTTGTTAGTATTATCATTTAATCCAAAATCAATTGTGTCAATGTACACAAAATTTTTTCCTAGAGAAAAATGTTTTATATCAAGATTTAAACCTCCTCAACAAACAAAAAGCAAAACAAAACTAACAAGTAACTAATCCTGTGCAATACAAATTCAAAAACTAAGTCATATAAAATTTTCCAATAAAATAAGTTAAAAGTAAATTCATTTTACTATTAGAGTTATGAAACATTTACAAGCTTGCAAAGACATATTTATGCTCCGGGGGTATCTCTGGAGTTTTTGGCACCTCACAATGTCTTTATAAAGGCATTACAACTATCCCGTTATCCTAATTGCAGATAAACATTTAATGAATACCTACTATAACCACTTATTATAAATTTTTCAGGGAATATAAAAATATTTTCCCATCCTTGAGAGGTTTATATTCTGGTGGAAGAGATAAGACATGTGCAAAAATAAAAGGTTAAAAAAGGACATATTGAGGCTAAGATAAATGCCATACACTATTAAGTTCTATGGGAGCAGAAAGCAAAGTGGAATTACAAAGGGATTTTATAATCCTTTGAGGAAAGTGAAGCAGAGAATGGTTAAACACAAAGACAGAGGTCAAAGCTGGTAAATGCTAGAGTTAGTTTCAAACACCTATATGGGGCTAGATTCTATATTTGATACACTTTTGTACTCTGTAATGCTTAAGAATGTGTGGAAACATTGATAAGTACAAAATAATATTCTTGATCATCAAGCTAAGAAAACTCATAAAAGTAAAAAATCATGTTTACTGTACACATGACACATATGCATTTGACAAGTATTATATGTAAAGCCTTCATGTCTATAACATTAACTGAGTATTATACTAAGGTCACAAAGCATTAAAATGGATAAGAAAATTCATTATGCTAATCATGAAATGAAAAGAATATTTTCATACTGGTACATACCTTTCAGATCTTTAGATTTCAGTGCAGTTACATGAGTGAGCTGGAAAACACAGACACACATACAAAATGCAATCATTAAAAAAAGGCCTTAGTTTATGAAAATATGGCTAACAGAACTATAGCTTGAAAAGCTAGCAAGTTAGAAAAAACTTATAAAATGTAGAATTATTATTTTAATAAGAATAAGCACTTATCAGTGTGTATAATTTATATTTACACACATACACAAAAGATCATGATCAAATAACCAAGGAGAGGAGAATATATAAATCATTAGGTTAGGAAACTGTTTACACTCAAACAAGCATTTATTTAAGACACCTAATGAGAACAGGAAGGAGCACCATATAAAATTATATGGTATCAATAAAACAGAGAAGGATCTTAGTAGCATAAGTATAAAAATCAACAACAGCATAGAAGGTCGAGTATGAAATAAAAAGAGCTAAAGCAGACCAGAGACAACCTAAGGTTATGGCTAGTCCCCACGGCCTATAAAGACTTATAGCCCAGTCTCCTTCATGAAAGCAAAAACCGATGGGATCCGTGGAAACTGTTAAAGACGACAGATGGATGAGCACAAACTTATTCTTCCTAATAGAACAGAAAACCAAAGCACAGACTCTACACATGCTGTATATATAGTCACCCCCATGGGCAAAGAGAACGTTAGTATATACAGACAGGTACAAACAGTACTAAAACTAAATGATAAATGTAAAACCGAAAAGATTAACATTTCACACTATTATTACCTTTAACAACTGGAGTTGATCGAATGTTAATTCTTTCACTGGAATTTCAAATAATTCAACTGGATCAGCATCAAATTTCTAAAAAGAAGAAAACTGGGCCATAAATTATTACTGAATATTTACTCAAGACAGTCCATATGTCTCAATTTACTGATAAGAATAATTGTGTGGTGGCCATAGTGAGCCCATGAAGGGGAGCTCTTTCTACCTACCACCACCTTCCAGCTCTTAAATTCTGGCTTTTTTATTTTTAATGTAGATAAAAACATTTTTTTTTTTTTAGTGAAGGAAAAAACAGCTGGGAAGAAGCTGTAGCACTGAAGACACACTGAGAACCAAGCCATACACCAGTAATTTCTCCTGTTTCCTGCCAGGCTGTATACATTTGACATACATCCATGCTACATGACTAGGAAATCAACAGGCAAGCATGATCCAAGTATGGATTAGTTTCTCTCAAGTTTCTAAACATTTCAAAACCTTTTAAACTGAAGTTTGGTTAAAAACAGCCACAGAAATCAACTGCCATGAAAAAAAATCGATTACCTCTAAATAGCAATGTTTAATAAGAACTGTATTATAGATGCTTTCACAATAAGCAAATCTGTTTTTATTAGATTTTAATAAATCAAAAGTCACACTATTCAGGCACTTCTATCTTAAGGAAATGAGTTAATGTACCACCAGTAAATCATCAATCCAACAAATCAAAATCCAGTGTATGTCTATTCATTTTCACACCAAGTTTTTCTGGAAAGATACACAAGAAACTACTAAGTAGAGAAGAGAGTAAGACCAAGGAGAAAAAGGAAGATTTATTTTTCATTTCATAATCTTTTTACTTCTTAAAATTTTACTTTTTCATTATTTTTGGCTGCACTGGGTCCTCACCACTATACCCAGGCTTTCTCTAGTTGTGGCAAGTGCAGGCTTTCTTACGGTGCTCAGGCTTCTCATTGCTGTGGCTTCTCTTACGGCAGAGCACAGGCTCTAGGAGCACAGGCTTTACAGTTGTGGCCAGTGGGCTCAGCAGCTGTTGAGTGGGTTTAGTGGCCCATAGCATGTGGAATCTTCCCGGATCAAGGACTGAACACTAATCCCCTGCATTGGCAGGCAGAAATTCTTAACCACTGGACCACCAATGAAGACCCATTTCATAATCTTCTGAACTACTGGTAATTTTATAAATGAACATAAATTGGGCTTCATAAGGAAAATACCAACTTAAAAATTAATAGTAGAAAAATAAACAGTTCATTGTTTTCATACTGCAATTAACTCAATCAGGTTCAATCAAAGAACAATCAAAGTCTGGTAAAAACGAGGGATCAGTAACATTCTTCAATCAACCCTTACTGATTTTAAGAAATTACAGCTAGAGTCACTAATCTCAATCTTGGTTGGTGAATTCCTTAACCATTCCATCCGTTTTTGTTTCACTTTGCATTAACATTTCCCCCACAGCAAAATCAACCTGCCCCAAGTCTAAGTAATTCTACTTCTTTCATCTAAACAGGTGCACCTTGGGAATTCCCTGGTGGTCCACTGGTTACTACTCAGCACTCTCAGTGCTGAGGGGCTGGGTTCAATCCTTAGTCAGGGAAGCAAGAGTCCCCAAGCCATGCAGCATGGTGCCCCAGCAAAATAAACTTAAATAAATAAATAGCTGCATCTCCTTCCTTCTCCTAATACCATTTCACAAAAAGGAAAGCATCCTTTTCTGTAAATGAAAACAATCCAAACCCATATGATTGATTATAATAGAATCCACCAGCAGACAGTCAGGTGCCTTGTCACAGATTTATACTACATTATGCAGTGTCTGGTACATGTGAGCAAAGCAAATTTTATTTATCTTAAAGTATAGTTAATTTACAATGTTGTATCAGTTTCAGATGTACAGCAGAGTGATTCAGTTATATATATATATACACACACACACACAAACATATATATCTTGTCTTTTCCATTACAGGTTACTATAAGATATTGAATTAAGATACTGTTCCCTGTGATATACAATAGGACCATGTTGTTTATCTATTTTATATACTGCAATTTGTATCTGCTAATCTCAAATTCCAAACTGATATGAAACAATCCCTTTCCCCCTTTGGTAACCATAATTTTGTTTTCTAAGTCTCTATTTTGTAAGTAAGTTCATTTGTATTATATTTTAGATTCCACATAAGTGATATCATATGGTATTTGTCTTTCATTTTCTGACTTCACTTAGTATGATAATCTCTAGGTCCATTCATGTCACTCTAAGTGCCATCCTTCTATTCTTTTTCATGGCTGAGTAGTATTCCATTGTATATGTATATATCTTAACACATTCATCTGTATCCATTCATCTGTTGATGGACATTTAGGATGCTGCCATGTGTTAGATACTCTAAATAGTGCTGCAATGAACATTAAGGTGTATGTATTTTTTCAAATTACAATTTCCTCTGGAAATACCAAGATTTCTGTGGCAGCAGACAGCCTCCATCAGTGTTGCCTCTGCTACTGCGATCAGCAGAGATGGAGCCTACAAGGAGACTGGGGCATGGCCACCTCCCATGTGGCCGCCCCTGCATACCTCAGCTCGACCATATAGACTCACTTCGTTTCTTGAGGAATCTCCATACTGTTCTCCACTGTAGATGCACCAATATATTCCCACCAACAGTGCAGGAGGGTTCCTTTTTCTCCATACCCTCTCGCCAGCATTTATTATTTTTCAACTTTCTGATAATGACCATTCTGAGCAGTAAGAGGTGGTACCTCATTATAGCTTGGATCTGCATTTCTCTAACAGTAATATTGAGTATCTTTTCACGTGCACATTAGCCACCTGTATGTCTTCTTTGGAGAAATGTATATTCAGGTCTTCAGGCCATTTAAAAAGTTTTTTTATATACATTGAATTATAGGAGATGTTTGTATATTTTGGAAATTAATCCACTGTCAGTAGCATCATTTGCAAATATTTTCTCCCAGTCAGTAGGTTCTCTTTGTTGTGCAAAAGCTTCAGAGTTTAATTAGATCCCTTTTGTTTTTTATTTGCATCACTCCAAGAGACAGATCCAAAAAAACATTGCTGTAATTTATATCAAAGAGTGTTCTGCCTGTTTTCTCTAAGCTTTATGCTGTCCAGTCTTACATTTAGGTTTTTAATCCACTTTGAGGGTTTTTGGGTTTTCTTTTAAATACTTTTATTTATTTTTGGCTGTCTTGGGTCTTCGTTGCTGCATGGGCTTTTCTCTAGTTGCGGTAAGAAATGGCTTCTCTTGATGCATTGCGTGAATCAAGGGCACGAAGACTTCAGTTTAGTAGTTATGGCTTCCAGGCTCTAGAGCGCAGGCTAAATAGTTGGTAGCACATGGGCTTAGCTGCTCCACAGCAAGTGGGATCTTCCTAGATCAGGGATCAAAACTCTTGTCTCCCACATTGGCAGATGGATTTTTCACCACTGAGTCACAGGGAAGCCCTGAGTTTATTCTTCCACATGGTGTTAGAGACTGTTTTAACTTCATTCTTTTCCATGTAGTTCTCCACTTTTCTCAGTCTTAACTTCAGATCAACTCAATTGAAAACGATACCCATCACTGTTTTAAAGAAAATGCCAGATGTGGGCTCCATCCCTGGGTCAGGAAGATCCTCTGGAGGAGGGCACGGCCACCCAATCTAGTATTCTTGCCTGGAGAATCCCATGGACAGAGAAGCCTGGCAGGCTACAGTCCACAGGGCTGTAAAGAGTCAGACATGACTAAAGCAACTGAGCACACACACATTAGTATCTGCTGGGGACTGGTTCCAGGACCCCTCATGGATACCAAATCTAGAGACGCTCAAGTCTCTTATCTATAGTGGCATGCATATATAAAACTTTTTAAAGTTTTTAAAACTTTTGTTTAACTGTAAGAGTTTAAGGAATTTCTACATACCTTTTTCATAGTCAAACAACAAGTCAGATCATGATACACCACAGGCACAAAATCTTTGGAAAGATGTACATCAAATTCTACAAAGGCTGCACCCTGAGAGGAAAAAAAAAATTGAAAAATATTATCTAGCACACAATACATCTAAAACTCTAAAAACATAAGAAATTTATTGTTCACTGTTATATACACAAAAACTTCCTCATGCATTATTTAATGCTAAACTTCAAGCTTTTCTTTGAAAACAATTATAACTTCTTTTTTGTAACAGCACAACAATTTTTCCTGGCAAAATACCAGGTACTGATCCCACTCAAACACACTCTAGGGCCGTTCTGTGGCAGCAGACAGCCTCCATCAGTGTCGCCTCTGCTACTGCGATCAGCAGAGATGGAGCCTACAAGGAGACTGGGGCATGGCCACCTCCCATGTGGCCGCCCCTGCACACCTCAGCTCGACAGTCTAACCTCCAAGGTGAAGTGGGAACAAGAAAAGCTGCAATTTCTTAGCTCTGCTAATTGGTGCATTTGAACAACACACTTTACAGCCTTTCTTAATAAAACCTCAATAGTCAGATTAAAGAGGAAACTACAACTTCTACTGAAAAGAGAAAACAGAAGCAGATAACAAGAATGATGCATACACGAAATTTTCTAATAAGAGCCTAAACAGAAGAAATATGTATACCAATTAGACTTACATCAGATCCATCATGACTTATGAATCCAAATAAAGGTGAAAAACATAAACTGACTTAGAAATTTGTGTATTCACTAAAAGAAAACCAGCTGGGATCAAAGGATACGAGGTCTGGGGATGTCTATGGCCCAGAGAAGTGCTGTGTAAGAATGGATGGACGTTTCCATCCCTTACCCTGGCTTCAGTCAAGAAAGATGCTTAACTTGTCAGTACACATGGATCAGAGGCTAGAACCAAAGGAGCCTGCTTCCTTTGTAACTTCTGAAGCAGGAAATAAGCTTAGCTGCTTCCACTGTCAACAAGACAGTAACACAAATCATTTTTACCAAACCCTATACCTCCTAAAGAGTTAAAACGATTATACATAAAGTATAGCTTCCCAGTTTTAAAGTTTAATTTTACATGATCATCATCCTTTAGGAAGATAAATTTACTAAGGGATAAAATCTGATCTCAAAATTCATGTGTGAGGGACTTTTCCTGGTGGTCCGGTTATGAAGACTCCACATTTCACTTCAGGGGGCCCAGGTTCAAGCCCTAGTCAAGAAACTAAGATACCACATGCAATGTAGTGTGGCCAAAAATTAAAAAAAAAAAAAAAAATTCATGTGTGAGCAAGTTTTAAGTAGAAAGCCAGTAACAACCAAAACCTCTTCACGGATGTCTTTAACATGAAACGAAACCAGCCTTTCATAACCAACATAAGACATTCTGTAATGTGATCCCTGAGAGTAAAAACGGTTTCAACAGAAAAGTGCTCGATGGAATCTTCCCTCAAAAATCAGACACTCTGAAAGCTCTTTATCAGGGATCTTCTTGTGTTTGCAGCTAATAAAACCATGTTTAGATTACTTAACTATAAGGAACTGAAACTGGTTACAAATAATGACCTACAGCACAGCATACTTGTATATTTAACATCTTTTCAACACAAAATTATCAGCTAAACATTTTTAAACATTAAAATAAATAATTATGATAATCAATCTAAGATGTCAAAAACACAAAATGCATCATTACTTTATACACCAGTAAGAGGGAGAAAAAACAATGCCAATCAAACCATGACAAGTTAAGACAGTTGTAAATCCTCTCCCAATTTTAGAGATGTTAAAATATGGGAAAAGTATGCCTTAGAATAGTTGTTTGCTTCACATAAGTGATAAAATTAAAATCTAACAAATCAAGTTTAATTGCTGAACTATTTTTAAAAAGGCAAAGTTTAAGGCATGTATGTGGAGGACAATGGGAAAAAACTGAAATATAATTAGAGTCTCTCAGTCTTCCCCTTAGTTTAACTTCAGAACATGAGGCTTAACTTGAGGTACAGCAGAAGGTGAGGGGGGAGGAAACACACAGGCTCTTGATTTAAAATGTCAAACTTCAGGTACTGAAAAAACTAAAAGCTAAAAGAAAACCCACTAACTGAATAACGATATAAAAGGAGTTAAGAGAGGAAAACATAGGCAAAACATTCTCCGACATAAACCAAAGCAGGATCCTCTATGACCTACCTCCCAGAATATTGGAAATAAAAACAAAAATAAACAAATGGGACCTAATTAAAATTAAAAGTTTCTGCACAACAAAGGAAACTAAAAGCAAGGTGAAAAGGCAGCCTTCAGAATGGGAGAAAATAATAGCCAATGAAGCAATGGACAAACAATCTCAAAAATATACAAGCAACTCCTGCAATTCAATTCCACATCATCAGGTTGGTATACAGGAGGCAAACTGACATACTAAGTGTTTTTCTTGGAGACCCCCACAAGGCTCCTCTCTCCACAGAAATCTCTAAGCAAGAATACTGGGAGTGGGTAGCCACTCCCTTCTCCAGGGGATCTTCCTGACCCAAGGATTGAACCTGAGTCTCCTGCATTCCAGGCAGATTCTTTACCATCTGAGCCACCAGGGAAGCCTAAGTGTTACATAAAATCACTATCAAATTCTTCTGTAAGCATTATTTACAAAGTGAGTATCTAAATGAGCAATAGTAATTTAACAGATGAAATGCCCAGAGATAAATCCACGCATCTATGGACACCTTATCTTTGACAAAGGAGGCAAGAATATACAATGGAGAAAAGACAACCTCTTTAACAAGTGGTGCTGGGAAAACTGGACAGTCACTTGTAAAAGAATGAAACTAGATCACTTTCTAACACCATACACAAAGATAAACTCAAAATGGATCAAAGATCTAAGCATAAGACCAGAAACTATAAAACTCCTAGAGGATAACATAGGCAAAACACTCTCTGCCATAACCCAAAGCGGGATACTCCATGACCCACCTCCCAGAATATTGGAAATAAAAACACGAATAAACAAATGGGACCTAATTAAAATTAAAAGCTTTTGCACAACAAAGGAAACTATAAGCAAGGTGAAAAGACAGCCTTCAGAATGGGAGAAAATAATAGCCAATGAAGCAATGAGGTACCACTTTACACCAGTCAGAATGGCTGCCATCCAAAAGTCTACAAGCAATAAATGCTGGAGAGGATGTGGAGAAAAGGGAACCCTCTCACACTGTTGGTGGGAATGCAAACTAGTACAGCCACTATGGAAAACAGTGTGGAGGTTCCTTAAAAAGCTGCAAATAGCCCTGCCATATGACCCGGCAATCCCACTGCTGGGCATATACACCAAGGAAACCAGAATTGAAAGAGCCACGTGCACCCCAATGTTCATCGCTGCATTGTTTACAATAGCCAGGACATGGAAGCAACCTAGATGCCCATCAACTGACGATGAAATGCAGTGTTTCATGGGGAACACTTTTGCATGCCTCAAACACTTACAACATTATCTCACCAAAAAAGGGGGGCATGCTTAAAAAATAAACAAACGGGATCTAATTAAACTCAAAAACCTTTGCACAGCAAAACAAACCATCAATGAAACAAAAAGACAAGCTGCTGAATAGGAGGAAATATTTCCAAGAGTGATGACTTATAAGGAGTTACTAACATATAAAAATTTACAACTCAGCATTAGAAAAAACCCCAAACTACCCAATACTTAAAATGCTAAAAGAACTCAATAAACATTTTTCCAAAGAGGAAATGCAGATGACCAACAGATATAAGAAATGCTATAACACTCACCATGAGGGAAATGCAAATCAAAACCACAAAGAACTGAACTGGACTTCCCTGGTGGTCCAATGGTTAAGAATCCACCTACCAATGCAGGGGACACAGGATCAAACTCTGGTCTGCGAGACAAATAAGCCTATGCACCTCAATTACCAAGCCTTCGTGCCACAACTACTGAAACTCACATGCCTTAGAGCTCATGCTCTGCAGTAAGAGTAGCCACCACTTGCCACAACTCGAGAAGCCACTGCAGAGCAAAAAGACACAAGCACGGCCCAAAAGAAATACAAAACAAAAAACCACAATGAGTTATCACCTCACTATCATCAAAAGAATGGCTATCATCAAGAAGAACAAAAATAAATGCTGGCAAGCATGTGGAAAGGGGCCCTCCTACACTGCTGGTGGGAATATAAACCGGTATTGACACTGTGGAAAACAGTTATGAAGGTTTTTCAAAAAGCTAAAAAGAGAACTACCATATGACCCACCAATTCCACTCCTAGGTATATAGCTGAAAAATACTAATTTGAAAACATATATGCTCTTCAATGTTCACAGTAGCATTACTTACAACTGCGAAAATATAAAGAAACCAAAGTTAAAGGATAAAGATGTGGTGTGTGTATGTACACACACAGCTCAGCTCTGTGTACTGCTCAGCCATAAAAGAGTGAAATTTTGCTATCTGTAACAAAATGGATGGACTTGGAGGGTACTGTGTTAAGTGAACTAAGTCAGACAGAGAAAGACTATACTATATGACATCACTTACATGGAACAGTGGTTACCAGTGGAGAGAGGGAAGGCAGGAGGGGCAATAAAGGCACAGGGGATTAAGTGGTACAAACTATTAAATTTAAAATAAGCTACAATTATACAACACAGGAAATATAGCAAAGATTTTTACAATAACTATAAGTGGAGTATAATCTTTAAAAATTGTGAATCATTATACTGTATACCTGTAATTTATATAATATAAATCAATCATACTACAAATCACCTAATTAACTTAGGATTCCATTGCTTTAATTCCAATCTGTACCATGAACTGAAATTAAAATGCCTAGAAATATTTTATCTTCACTTAGAAATATATTTAGAAAAAGAAGAAATATTCTCCCTTCTACCCTATTAATGCAGACTGGAGAAGGCTGCCCCGACCTACAACTCTCTCCTTATCTACCTGTGGACCACCAGTCCAAAGCTGTTTAGAGAGAGGTTTACTTACATGACTAGCAGCATTTCTTAAGGAAGCAATAGTATTTTCTTGAACTTTAGCAAGCCTAAAAGAAAATAAATATACAGAAATATAGTTATCATTAATAAAAAAAGATAAACTTAGTAAAGAAGTCAACTATATTTTCAATAATGGACAGAGTTCTTATTCTCTATTTTGAGGCTAACTTTACCATCCACAAAATTAGACTGACCGTTAATCACTGGTATTTACAAGCCAATTTAAAGCCCAGTTACCAAATTACATTTAAATCCAGGGTAATAATTAAAAGGATCCTTTGACCTTTAGTTGGTTAAACCTTATCATCAAGCATAAGCTACCAAATGCTAGTACTACTCAAATGTTCAACCTACTGAGCAGTTGTTGTAGAATTCCCTGCACCTCGATGTCCAACATCCAATGGTATTCTTGGTTTCCAATACTTGGAAAAGGAAGATTTCATGTCACAACTGTATCCTGGTAATGGCTTAATAATTATATAGTCAACTTTCATAGGAAAAAAAGGGGAAGGGAAAAAGAAAGACAATTAAAAGGCTAAAATGAACTCAATTACACTTAAATACCACTCAAACCAGCTTTATCAGTTGATTAAACAGAGAGAAATCAAGCCAATGCCCATTCAAAGAAAAGCTTCCAGAAAATTGTTGTTGTCCAGTCACTAAGGTATGTCCAACTGCTCTGCGACCCCATGGACCATCACCCTCTAGGATCCTCTGTCTATGGGATTTCCCAGGCAATAATACTAGAGTGGGTTGACATTTCCTTCTCCAGGGGCTCTTCCCAACTCGGGATCGAACCCGTGTCTCCTGCTTGGCAGACAGATTCTTTACCAGTGAGCAACCAGGGAATGTATTTGTTAATACTCTGAAACAACTTATTAATTTAATTCTTTACCATTCTCAAAAGCACAATTTGAAACTAATTAGAATCCAAACTTAACCTCTGCTAATTTGTAAAGGGCCATCATGCTTGTCTAAACTTACCTCTCACTTTGCCTATTGTTTTCCTGGAATTTCTGCTCATGATGGGAAGAGTAAGGATTCCAGCACTCTTCCCACTCTCTGCAATAGTGGACGATAAGAGACATGCTGTACCCACATGTCCAGGAAGAGCATCACCCTGAACTACATGTTCACTGAGATCTTCCTGAAAAATAAGGATAAGAATAAACCAAATTCTTATAATTCAATACGCTCCATTAAAAGATCAAAAAATACACCCTTAAAACCAACTTGGAATCTATCGAAGAAAATACAACCAAATTTATATTCAGGTAATTTAGATAGCTTGGTTGTAATAAGTAACACATTTTCTTTTAGTAGGCAAAAATATTTAATATACAGTGTATTTAAGATTTTATGTTCATTAGTCGTAACAATTTTTTTGCACTTCTGATCCTCTAACATATACTATACAAATATAAACATCGACTGAATGTTTCTAAGTACTTTCACATACAAAGACTAAGATACATCTGTTGTTGTTGTTGTTTAGTTGCTAAGTTGTGATCAACTCTTGCAAACCCATGAACTAAAGCCCGCCAGGCTCCACTGTCCATTGGATTTCCCCGGCAAGAATACTGGAGTGGGTTGCTATTTCCTTCTCCCAGCGATCTTTCTGACTCAGGGATTGAACCTGCATCTCCTGCTTGGCAGACAGGTTCATTACCACTGAGCACTAGGGAAGCCCAAGATATACCAAGATAATAACCAGGTAATTATCTTCCCTGTGGCTCAGCTGGTAAAGAATCTGCCTGCAATGAGGGAGACCTGGGTTCGATCCCTGGGCTGGGAAGAGCCGCTGGAGAAGGGAAAGGCTACCCACTCCAGTATTCTTGCCTGGAGAATTCCATGGGCTATATAGTCATGGGGTTACAAAGAGTCAAACACGACTGAGCGACTTTCACTTTTAATGTGTATTTTGTTCTTTACAAAAGCATCTACACAGATGACACAGGGGACAGTAACCTCTAGGACACTGAATACTTGAGATTATATAGTGTGTTTTATCCACCTAGTCTATGAATACATTAGTATTTCCAAAACTGCTAACCAAATGAAAGGGAAATCAGGCTGTTCAAGAGATTATTAATAGGTAGGTACTAAAAGAACAAAGAAATGTTCAACCAAAACTTCATATTTTTATAATAAATGTCTCACAGATCTTATTAATTAGGCAAGATAACTTTATATTACAAAGCTATAAGATTTACTCAGGTTCTAATCCATTCTGAATTTTGCTGTTTTCAGAAACAGTGGCTAGGTGCTACTGCTGGGGAAGGTTTATTCCCCACCCTCAAAGAGTCAACCTCTAATCTAGTGTAAATGTGAGTGTAAATATCAAAGAGCCAGGACCTTAGGGGAGGACGCAGATTTATTTGTGAGGAGCAGCTGAACAGCCCAAAAGCCAAGTTAAGCATCACAAGAAGGATCTAGAAAGTTGGCAGCACAGAGTCCGAATAACTTGGCACAATTTTCACAACAACTATCTCTTCTTACATATTTATAATATCAAATAAAGTTGGAAAAATGAGTTCACTATTACAATGGATTCTTATAAAAATGCTTTAACAAAACTTCAGTCATGAAGAGGGCTCAATCATGCTAGTTACATCAGTCTGCCTATCAAGGAACAGCCTCTATTCTTCAAAGTGCCTTTGGATACATTAATTTATGTTTAAAATACACACAGACATCAAGATGTGGTCGTAATTTGAATGGAATCCTGAAGTTCTCAATATAGTCATAATAATGTGAGTCTGCCAACTCTAAGTTTTTAAAATCTGCTAACATGTACAGAAGAGTAAACATCTAAAAAGTTGTATGAATCATGCATTTACATAAATTAGACTACAATAAAAATCAAAACATATGTAAAAATAAGCTCATGTCTACATTGTCTTTCACTCTCTCCAGTGAAATATACTCACCTCAAAAAAATCAAATATTAGTTCTAGGTTATCTGGTTCCATTGTCTGTATACTATACTCTGTCCAACGGTCAGGCTGTAAGCCATACCCACACTCTGGCTGTGAATGTCTGCACTTGAATTCATTGTCGCTTATTAAGGATATCTCAAGGCTATTTGACATTTTGTGAAGAACAGTGGGAGATACTCTATCATCATCATCTTCCTCCAGACCCTCTAATGTCAGCTTTACCCTAAATGAAAGGAAAAAATGATGAAATGCAAAAGGCAAAGAAAGAAAATTGATATATATGTTACCTAAACACTAAATTTAAAAGTGCTCCCTTTATATGCTAAACCCTCAAATAACAAAAGGACTATACATACTACAGGTTAAGGCATTATATTTTATAAAATAGTGGTGTTTTTATCTCCACTCATTTTTGCCAAGTATTAAAATGAGATAAGTGCTCATTATGCCTAAGGCTAATTCTTTGGGTTTTTTAAACTACATCTAAAGAGGCATTTATTATTATCCATTTATAACTGGCTATCTCAATTTCTTATGAGAAGTTTCACAAATATATATATATATATAACAAGTACGATTTTGAACCATATTCTCTTAGTGTGCATTAAAAGACTGTTAGATGGGGACTTCCTCAGTGGTCTAGTGGTTAAGAATCCGTGTTCCAATGCATGGATTGTAGGTTGGATCCCTAGTTGGAGAACTAAGATCCCATATGCCACAGAGAAGTTAAGCCCACACAATTACTGAGCCCACGTTCCTTAGAACCTGAGCACCACAACTAGAGAAAAGCCCTCATGTCTCAACTAGAAAAGACCACATACCACAACGAGAAATCCTGAATGCCGCAACTAAAACCCAATGCAGCCAAATAAATATTAAAAAAGAAAAAAGAAAAAAGCTTGTTAAGAGTTGGAAGTCGTAAATTTTTAAATTTCTCCTACATCTCCTCACTACAGTGAGACCAGGTACTTTGTGAACAGTAGATTATTAAAGAAAACTATGGTATTATTGGTATTAAAAGTATGGTATATATGTTTGCATGTATGCATGGCTTTTATGTATTTACATATATGCACTTTTTAAAGGAACAAAGGAACAAAACAAGAAGCCAAGTCTTATGATTCCCACATTAATGAAAATAAATGACAAGTTACCTAAGCCACTGGGTCACAAAGACTAATTTACTTCCAATGAGAAGCAATCAGCTGCAGAAAACACTTAAGTTAACTCGATTCTAGAATATTTCTTGCACCAACTGGCATGTACATAGATCAAATAACTTTAGTTCCAATGATGTAGGAGCAATGTTATTGTACAGAGTATAGTTGAGCTAGGAGAGCTCTTCATTCTAGATTTTAAATGAGATCCATTTAATAGTACAAGTAATAGAAATGCATTAGTGAGGCCTGTTCTCTCTGAATGACCTGCTGCCTCCAACAACTGTGCAGACTTATCTTACAAGCACATATTCCAATGTATCCCAGAGGGGACATGATTATTCAATTAGTAATAATGTGCCACAGTCATACTGTAAAATCAAAAGTAGCACCACTTAAATAATTCAAACAAAAAGATCTTTTCTTCTCTCCAAACTCTTAGGAATAGTTCTGAACAATTGATTTTGCTGGTAAGCCTGAAGGAACAAACATTCTCTACAAGGACATACAAAGTGACCACAAATGGACTATAATGAATTGGCAAGGAAGGCATGGAAGATTAAATATGACTATTCTCAGGACTTCCTCGTGGTCCAGCGGTTAAGACTCCAATATCCCAACACAGGCAACAGGGGTTCGATCTCTGGTCAGGGAACTAGGATGCTGCATGCTGTGGCCAAAAAAAAAAAAAAAGCTAGTCTACAAATAGTCATGTATGGATGTGAGAGTTGGAGAGTGAAAAAGACTGAGAACCAAAGAATTGATGCTTTTGAACTGTGGTGTTGGAAAAGACTCTTGAGAGTTCCTTGGACTGCAAAGAGATCCAACCAGTCCACCCTAAAGGAGATCAGTCCTGGGTGTTCATTGGAAGGACTGATGTTGAAGCTGAAACTCCATTATTTTGGCCACCTCATGTGAAGAGTTGACTCATTGGAAAAAACCCTGATGCTGGGAAGGACTGGGGGCAGGAGAAGAAGGGGACGACAGAGGATGAGATGGCTGAATGGGCATCACTGACTCTATGAACATGGGTTTGGGTAGACTCAAGGAGTTGGTGATGGACAGGGAGGCCTGGCATGCTGCAATTCATGGGATCGCAAAGAGTCAGACATGACTGAGCAACTGAACTGAACAAATAGCAATGTGCAACTACCTACCTCTCTCTCCCCCCCAAAAAAAACAAGTTTAAAGGGATCAATGAAAGAATTTAGTTCATTTACATTAAAGGTTTTCTTTAAATAGCTATATAAATGTTATCAGTTCAGTTCAGTCACTCAATTGTGTCCAACTCTTTGCAACCCCATGGACTGCAGCACACCAGGTTTCCCTGTCCATCACCAACTCCCGGAGCTTGCTGAAACTCATGTCCATTGAGTCGGCGATGCCATCCAACCATCTTATCCTCTGTTGTCCCCTTCTCCTCCCACCTTCAATCTTTCCCAGCATCAAGGTCTTTTCCAAAGAGTCAGTTCTTCGTATCAGGTGGCCAAAGTACTGGAGATTCAGCTTCAGCATCAGTTTTTCCAGTGAATATTCTGGACTGATATCCTTTAGGATAGACTGGTTGGATCTTCTTGCAGTCCAAGGGACTCTCAAGAGTCTTTTCCAACACTACAGTTCAAAAGCATCAATTCTTTGGTGCTCAGCCTTCTTTATCGTCCAACTCTCACATCCACACATGATTACTGGAAAAACCATAGCTTTGACTAAACAGACCTTTGTTGACAAAGTAATGTCTATGCTTTTTCATACACTGTCTAGGTTAGTCATAGCTTTTCTTCCAAGGAGCAAGCATCTTTTAATTTCATGGCTGCAATCAGAATCTGCAATGATTTTGGAGTGCAAAAAAATAAGTCTCTCACTGTTTCCATTATTTCTCCATCTACTTGCCATGATCTGACGGGACTGGATGCCATTATCTTCCTTTTCTGAATGTTGAGTTTTAAGCCAGCTTTCTCACACTCCTCTTTCACTTTTCAAGGGGCTCTTTAGTTCTTCGCTTTCTGCCATAAGGTTGGTGTCATCTGCATGTCTGAGGTTATTGATATTTCTCCCAGCAATCTTGATTCCAGCTTGTGCTTCATCCATCCCAGCATTTCATATAATGTACTCTGCATACAGGTTATATAAGCAGGGTGACAATATACAGCCTTGACGTACTCCTTTCCCAATTTGGAACCAGTCTGTTGTTCCATGTCTACCTCTAACTGTTACTTCTTGACTTGCATACAGATACAGGTATGCATACAGGAACTGCATACAGGAGGCAGGTAAGGTGGTCTGGTATTTCCATCTCTTCAAGAATTTTCCAGTTTCTTGTGATCCACACAGTCAATTATGGCATAGTCAATAAAGCAGAAGTAGATGTTTTTCTGAACTCTCTTGCTTTTTCTATGATCCAACAAATGTTGGCAATTTGGTCTCTGATTCCTCTGCCTTTTCTAAATCGAGCTTGAACAGCTGGAAGTTCATGGTTCATGTACTGTTGAAGCCTAGCTTGGAGAATTCTGAGCACTACTTTGCTAGTGCATGAGATGAGTGCAACTGTGTGGTAGTTTGAACATTCTTTGGAATTGGAATGAATATATAAATGTTATAGTCTATCATAAAGTAAAACTGCTTTCCAAGTTCTGGTGGAGTCAAGTGAAAGAGAAACTTGTGTTTAAAATGTGGTAATGAGATTTGCTTGTTAGATTACTCCTTTTGGCTTGTGGCAATCGCTAAGTAAGCAGTGTTGAAAGTAAGTCAAAGTCAGAGTCTCCCAAAGAGCCCGAACAGCTGCAGAAGCTCTTCATCAGGGGTGACCTTTGAAACAACCGAGGAGAGTCTGAGGAGGCATTCTGAGCACTGGGGAATACTCACAGACACTGTGGTCATGAGGGATCCAACTACGAAGCACTCTAGAAGCCATGGGTTTGTCACATCAGTCACAGTGGAGGAGGCAGATGTGGCCATGAATGCAAGACCACACAAGGTGGATGGAAGAATTGTGGAACCAAAGAGGGTTGTATTAAGAGAATGATTCTCAAAACTGCCCACTTAAATGTGAAAAAGATTTTTGTTGGTAGCATTAAAGACACTGAAGAACATCACCTAAGAGATTAATTTGAACAGTATGGGAAAGCTGAAATGACTGAAATCATGAATCACTGAGGCAAAAAGAGACGCTTTGCTTTGGTAACCTCTGATGACCATGACTCTGTAGATAAGACTGCCATTCAGAAATATCATACTGTGAATGATGACAACTGTGAAGGAAAGCCCTATCTAAGCAAGATAGCTAGTGCTTCATTCAGCCAAAGAGGTAGAAACAGTTCTGGAAACTCTGGTGGTAGTCAAGGAGGTTGTTGTGGTGAGGATGACAACTCTGGTTGTGGAGGAAACTTCGGTGGTCGAGGTGGCTTTGGTGATTGCCATGGTGGTGGTGGATATGGTGGCAGTGGGGATGGCTATAATGGATTTGATAATAATGGAAACAATTTTGGAGATGGAAGAAGCTACAATGATTTTTGCAATTACAACATCAATCTTCAAATTCTGGACTCATGAAAGGACGAAACTTTGGAGGGAGAAGTTCTGGTTTGTATGGTAGTGAAGGCCAATACCTTGCCAAACCGCAAAAGCAAGATGACTATGGTGGTTCCAGCAGTAGCAGTAGCTATAGCAGTGACAGGAGGTTTTAATTACTGCCAGGAAACAAAGCTTAGCAGGCGAGGAGAGCCAGAGACAAGACAGGGAAGCCACAGGTTATAAAACATTTGTGATACACGTGTCTCTTTCAATTCTGGTTTCCTCGCTGTGTATGCCCAGCAGTGGGATTGCTGGGTCATATGGCAGGTCTATTTCCAGTTTTTTAAGGAATCTCCACACTGTTTTCCAAAGTGGCTGTACTAGTTTGCACTCCCACCAACAGTGTAAGAGGGTTCCCTTTTCCCCACATCCTCTCCAGCATTTATTGCTTGTAGACTTTTGGATGGCAGCCATTCTGACTGGTGTAAAGTGGTACCTCATTGTGGTTTTGATTTGCATTTCTCTGATAATGAGTGATGTTGAGCATCTTTTCATGTGTTTGTTAGCCATTTTTATGTCTTCTTTGGAGAAATGTCTGTTTAGTTCTTCGGCCCACTTTTTGATTGGGTCGTTTATTTTTCTAGAATGGAGCTGCAGGAGTTGCTTGTATATTTTTGAAGAGACACGTATACCCCAATGTTCATCGCCGCATTGTTTACAATAGCCAGGACATGGAAGCAACCTAGATGCCCATCAACTGATGAATGGATAAGAAAGCTGTGGTACATACACACAATGGAATATTACTCAGCATTAAAAAAAAAAAATTCATTTGAATCAGTTCTACTCAGGTGGAGGAACTGGAGCCTATTATCCAGAGTGAAGTAAGCCAGAAGGAGAAACAACAATGCAGCATACTAACGCATATATATGGAATTTAGAAAGATGGTAACGAGAACCCTGCATGCGAGACAGCAAAAGAAGTGTAGATGTATAGAACAGTCTCGTGGACTCTGTGGAAGAGGACAAGGGTGGGATGATATGGGAGAATGGCATTGAAACATGTTAATTGTCATATGTGAAATCAATCGCCAGCCCAGGTTTGATGCTCGGGGCTGGTGCACCGGGATGACCCAGGGGGAGGGAGGAGGGAGGGGGGTTCTGAAGGGAGAACATATGTGTACCCATGGCAGATTCATGTCAATGTATGGCAAAACCAACACAATAAAGTAAAGAAAATTAAAAATAAAAAACATTTGTGAACTCAGCCAAGCACAGTGGTGGCAGGGCCCAGAAAAGTAAACAGACAATACTCATCTGTATGGGTAAAAAACTTGAGAACTGTATTTGTGACTAATTGTGTAACAGGTTATTCAACTTTGTTCTATGTAAAGCATTCCAGGAGAGAGTTTTAATGTAGACTTTTTTTTTGTACCCATGCTGTTGCTTGCTCCTTGTAATAGTCTGATCATGACATTGAATAAATGTGTCTTTAAAAATAAATAAATAAAATGTAGTGCTAAGGAGATAAAAAAATCATGTCAAGTGTTTTATTTAAAATGCAAACACTGTTGCTAAGCTTTTAAAATAGTCATGATAAATTTGCAGATAAATTATTTTCTAGCAAATGAAGGCTTAACCTATCAATATTATGAATTTGAGGGAAAGAGATGGTCAAAATAAACATCAATTGCCAGCTATGCACAATTATTTCAGTATGAATCAGTTAATTTGAAGTGTCCAAATAAGTATGGTTATAAAAATATTCCAATTTAAGCCTAAGCAACACAATAATATATACAAACACTCAACTTCTATATAAACAAGAAAAACATAGGACTCAGTATGCACATGCAATCCAATAAGAATATCAATTAATTAATTTTTTGGCTGCATCGCAGTATATAGGATCTTAGTTTACCAACCAAGGATGGAACCACATCCCTTACAGTGGAAAGGAGAAGTCCTACCATCATTATTTCAAGGTCATAAAACTAAGACACTTTATAGCTATAACACAACTTATTTGCTTCTTTTAACATGTAAATAAAATATCTAATTATTTATGACTATCTGGTTAGAGCATCTCTGCAATCAAACAGACCTTGCAGATTGGCTATGTGGTCCAATTACCTAGGTTTTTCAAAAGCAGAGCAGAGGTCTAGAAAAGCTAATGAACAGAGACAAGGTACACCCAAAACACTTTACTCACTCTCAGAACAGGTCAATGGAAAGGGTTGAGAAGTGTCACCCACCCTTTCCCATATGTATTTTATGACTAGGATAAGTAATATAATATTTCCAGGAGTTACTGTAAAGCATTTATGGATTTATAAACTGCAACATCATTATTAATTTTATCATGAAAATAGATATTAACTATTATTATAAATTACTTTAGTTACTGAAAATGGCCCTTTCAACCCAGTCCTGACATTTTGTTTGAAAAAGCTGCATTACATAGCATACTTAGAATTCTTGGTCCCAAAGTAAAAAAAATTCAAATGATAAGGCTGCCTGATTTGCTAAGAAGTCAGTTCATTCAAAGATATACATGGAGACATTATAAAAATTTAAGTTACTATTTAGTTATTTATACAAAGTTGACATCTATTTCTTAAATTAAGATTAAAATTGCACTAATCTGGAACTGCTATGGTAACTGCGACCTTTCCTTAATGAAAAGGTTTTATGTTTTTAAGACACAGGAAAATTTACGACACTGAAGTGTATTACCAATGATCATTTTTCTGTTTGTGCCATTCTCCTCTCATTTAACACAAAATCATTTCATCACATCAATTTTAAAACAAATATTTATTGCTACACTAAGAAATTTCAAATGGTAGGAACTACAAAGACATGTCAGCCTAGAAATCACTTATGTAAGGTTAAAAAAAAATTTTTTTCTAGTTTCACATTTGGAGATTAAGACTAACGTAAGTACATTTAACTGCAGTAATCTTCACGCAAGGAAGCAAATTCACTTTTACAAGACCTGTTGTTTGTTAGAATACAAGTTTGCTATTTCCTCAGTTGATACACTTAAAGCCTATAACCAGATGGATAGGAAATCTACAGCAATGGTGAAAATAAATAAATTTCTTAAGTAAGAAATACACATGGTCCTACCTAAATCTAGATTTTTTAAATTTTTTCTTGGTTATTGAGACAGGAGGTTTTTCGGAATAATGCAAACGTAATCTGATTTCGGTCTGACATGTCAGCCATCCAGAATCCAGAGTCTCAATACCATCTAGAAAAAGTATGAAGAACACTAATTAATATACATGTTTTAAAAAACAATCCAATAACTACAAGACACATTAACAGTTCCAGTTCACATTCACAGTTTGATACACTCGGGTTATATATCACTGGTATTTCTCTTCATAGCAAATATACAAGTAGACTTAAATTTGTCATTAAAGAAAACTTTTATATGAAGTATATAAAGTATATACATATGAAGGGGGAAAAAAAACTAGGTGAACATTAACAACTAAACAAACTAAATTAAAATATTCTTATTGAATATATTATCAAAGTAATACAAATCTATCTAGAAAGAATACATATCCCAAGAAGGCTTACAACCTAGCAGTTGTTCCACTGGTGACCACGGTTACACTTCCAGAGTGTCACATGAGATACTCAGCTTTTTGAAAACTAGTTATTCCACTAGTGCTGGCAGTGGAGATACCAGGAGGTAAGAATCAAACAAAATATACTGGGAGATGCTAGGGGCAGGGAAGAGGCAGTTGCCACCCAGAGGCTAGCCAAGGCTGAACAGGAAAGGGGGCTTGGAATAGAGCCTGACATATACAAAGTACTGAACAAATATTTGTAGAAAGATTTTATCGAGTAACAACACCCACCCATTTTGGGAGCTGTCTGTCTCCTGAGCCATGGCATAGTTCATGACTCCAATGAGATTAAGCCCTGAGCCTTTGGAGTGGGAGCACTAACTCCTCCAAGACCCTAGACTACCAGAGAACTAACCCTAGGGAGTACCAAACAAATAGTGAGAATGAATACAAGACCTACCACCCAACCACCAGTAGCATCCTGTATAGGACACCTCATCTAAACAACAAACAAACAAAAAAAATACAAACCCTATCATTAGCAGACAGGAGTACCACCTCACTCAGCCTTTCCCATCAGAGGAAAAACAAACATAAACTCAGTACAAATCTCACCCTATAGGAAGCTCACACAAACCACTGGACCAACCTTAGGAGGGCAGAAACCAAAAGGAAGAAAGAATTCAACCTTCTTCAAGGAAAGAATTCAACTTTCCTTGAAGTCTGAGAAAAGGAGACCTCAAACACAATAACTTAAAAAAAAAAAATGAAAAGGCAGAGAAATACTGCACAAGTGAAAGAACAAACTAGAAACACAGAAGTCCAAATAAATGAAGAGAAAATAGGCAAACTACTTGAAAAAGAATCCAGAATAATGACAGTAAAGATGACCCAGAACCTTGAAAATGGAGAAAATGCAAGAACCAATAAACAAAGACCTAGAAGAATTAAACAATAAACATAGAGAGAAACAACACAATTACTGAAATTAAAAACACTTTAGAAGGAATCAATAGCAGAATATCTGAAGCAGAAGAAAAAAATCAGTGAGCTGGAAGATAAAATGGCAGAAATAACTTCTGAAGTGCAGAATAAAGTAAAAAGAATGAAAAGAGCTGAGGACAGTCTCAGAGATCTCTTGGACCACATCAAATGCACCAACATTCCAATTATAGGGGTCCCAGAAGAAGAGAAAAAGAAAGAGTATGTGAAAATTTCTGAAGAGAATATAGTTGAAAATTTCCCCACCATGGAAAAGAAACAGTCAACTGAGTCCAAGAAGCACAAAGAGCCCCATACAGTATAAACCCAAGGAGAAACACCACTACACTAATAAAAACTAAACACAAAGAGAGAATATTAAAAGCAGCAAGGGCGAAGCAACAAGTAACATACAAGGGAAACCCCACACATTTAACAACTGATCTTTCAGCAGAAACTCTGCAGGCCAGAAGAGAATGGCAGGATATATTTAAAGTACTGAAAGGGAAAAATCTACAACTAAGATTACTGTACCCAGCAAGGATCTATGGAAGACAAAAGAACACCCAGGGGATTCTCCATGGTATTGTTCCTCAAGTCATGAGGTCCCCAGCCAGTCCACTTTCTTCTTTATATCTTTAAAAGTCTTTAAAAGAATTCATTTGAATCAGTTCCACTCAGGTGGATGGAACTGGAGCCTATTATACACAGTGAAGTAAGCCAGAAGGAAAAACAAAAATACAGTATACTAACGCATATATATGGAATTTAGAAAGATGGTAATGAGAACCCTGCATGCGAGACAGCAAAAGAAACGCAGATGTATAGAATAGACTTGTGGACTTTGTGGATGAGGGTAAGGGTGGGATGAGATGGGAGAAGGGCATTGAAGCATGTTAATTGTCATGTGTCTAATCAATCGCCAGCCCAGGATTGATGCTCGGGACTGGTGCAGTGAGATTTCCCGGGGGGGAGGGAGGAGAGAGGGGGGACCCGGAGGGGAAGCATATGTAAACCCATGGTGATATCATGACAATGTATGGCAAAAACAATAATAAAAAAAAAAAAAAAGAAAGAAACGCAGATGTATAGAACAGTCTCGTGGACTCTGTGGAAGAGGGCAGGGGTGGGATGATATGGGAGAATGATTACCATATGTGAAAACAATCGCCAGCCCAGGTTTGATGCTCGGGGCTGGTGCACTGGGATGACCCAGGGAGAGGGAATCGGGAGGGAGGAGGGAGGAGGGTTCTGGAGGGGGAACATATATATACCCATGGCGGATTCATGTCAATGTATGGTAAAACCAACACAATAAAGTAAAGAAAATAAAAAATATATATATATGACTATACCTACTTGGTATATAGCTTAAATACACTTTAAATTGACTATTTTGAAGTTGAAAAATAAATTTTTCAACTTTTCAGTGATTAACTTGAAGTTTGTGAGCTTTTATTATCAGCACCTATGGCAGTTTTTGCCTTCTAAGTTGTTAGTTTATACGCAAGTTTTATGTGTAACTCAAAATTAATGTTAGGCAGTTTTACTTTTTTATTATTTCAATTTATAGTTTAAATATTCTGTTTTGAAAGTTTTGTTTTGTGATTATTTGAAGTCCTTATTCTAAAATCATAGTATGGTTACAATCTTTTTCTCATTTTGTTTTCCAGCTGTTGGAATAAATCAATCAATTTGAATATTAATAATTTATTACGTTGAATTTCTAGGTGAATTATGCAAATTTTCATGTTCCTAGAAGTTCAAAATTACCATTTCTGAGTCACAAATAAAAAGTTGTTTCTACTAGAAATAAATATGTAATACTTTGTTAGAAAAAAAAGCTTTTCAGACAGCAAAAGTTAAGAGAATTCAGTACAACCAGACCAGCTTTACAAAAAATGTTAAATGGACTTATATAGTCAGGAAATACAACAGAAGAAAAGAGATCTACAAAATCAATCCCCAACAATTAAGAAAATGACAATAGGAACATATATATCAATAATTACTTTAAATGTAAATGGATTAAATGCTCCATCCAAAAGACCACAAACAGGCTGAATGGATACAAAAAGAAGACACACATATATGCTGTCTACAAGAAACCCACTTCAGACCTCAAGACACATATAGACTGAAACTGAGGTCTATATATATTTCATGCAAACAGGAAGCAAAAGAAAGCTGGAGTAGCAATCCTCATATCAGACAAAACAGACCTTAAAATAAAGATTACAAGAGATAAGGAAGGAAACTACATAATGATTAAGGGATCAATCCAAGAGGAAGACATAAGAATTGTAAGTAACTATGCACCCAACATAGGAACACCTCAAAACATAAGAAAAACACTAAGACATGAAAAGTAGAAATTGACAGTAATACAATAATAGTAGGACACTTTAACACTCCACTCACACCAATGGACAGATCACCAAAACAGAAATTAATAAGGAAACACAAGTCTTAAATGATACATTAGATGAGATGAATCTAACTGATATCTTCAGGACATTCCATACAAAGGCAGAAGAATACACCGTCTTCTCAAGTGCACATGGAACATTATCCAGGATAGACCACATCTTGGGTCACAAATCAAACCTCAACAAATTTAAGAAAACTGAAATCATATCAAGCATCTTCTCAGACCACAACACTATGAGACTAGATATCACTTATAAGAACAAAAACTGTAAAAAAAATCAAAAAACAAAAACAGATTTAACATAAACACATGGAGATTAAACAATACATTTCTAAATAACCAACAGGTTACTGAAGAAATCAAAAGGGAAATCAAAAAATTTCTAGAAACAAGTAACAATGAAAGCACAACTCAAAATGTATGGGATGCAGCAAAAGCAGTTCTAAGAGGGAAGTTTATAGCAATACAATCCTACCTCAAAAAACAAAAAAAAACAGTGAATAGAGAACCTAACTTTATACCTAAAACTGGAAAAAGAAAGAAACCCCCAAATAAGTAGAAGGAAATAAATCATAAAATTTGAGCAGAAATAAATGAAAATAAAAGAAACAATAGTAAAGATTAATAAAACTAAAAGCTGGTTCTTAGAGGAGATAAACAATTGACAAACCTTTAGCCAGACTCATCAAGAAAAAAGAGAAGAATCAAATCAACAAAATTAGAAATGAAAAAGGAGAGGTTATAACAGACAATGCAGAAATACAGAGGATTATAAGAAACTATTATGAACAATTATATGGCAATAAAATAGATAACCTGGAAGAAATGGACAGATTCTTAGAAAAGTTCAATCTTCTAAGACTGAACCAGGAAGAAATAGAAATTGTGAACAACCCAATTACAAGCACTGAAATTGAAGCTGTGATCAAAGATCTCCCAAAAAACAAAAGCCCAGGACCAGACGGCTTCATAGGAGAATTCTATCAAACACTTAGAGAAGAGTTAATGCCTATCCTTCTAAAAATCTTTCAAAAAATTTCAGAGGAAGGAACACTTCCAAACTCATACTACGAGGCCACCATCACCCAACACACAAAAAAGAAAACTATAGGTCAATATCACTGATGAACATAGATGCAAAAATCCTCAACGAAATGTTAGCAAAAAGAATTCAGCAACACATCAAAAAGCTCATACACCATGATCAAGTTTGGTTTATTCCAAGGACGCAAGGATTCTTCAATACAGGCAAATCAATCAATGTGATACCCCACATTAACAAACTGAAAGATTAAAACTATATGATCATCCCAGTAGATGCAGAAAAAGCCTTTGACAAAATTCAGCACCTATATATGATTAAAACTCTTCATAAAATGGGCATTGAAGGAACCCACCTCAACACAGTAAAGGCCATATATGATAAGCCTACAGCAAACATTATGCTTAATGGTGAAAAACTAAAAGCATCCCCCCTAAGATCAGGAACAAGACAAGGGTGTCCATTTTCAGCACTGTTATTCAACATAGTTTTGGAAATCCTAGCTACAGCAATCAGATAAGAAAAAATAAAAGGAATCCCAATTGGAAAAGAAGAAGTAAAGCTCTCACTGTTTGCTGTTGACATGTTACTGTACATAAAATACTCTAAAGATAATACCACAAAATTACTAGAGCTAATCAGTGAATTTAACAAAGTTGCAGGATACAAAATCAATATATATAACTCGTTTGCATTTCTATATACTAACAATGAAAAATCAGAAAGAGCAATTAAGGAATCAATTCCATTTTCACCATTACAACAAAAAGAATTAAATATGTGGGAATAAACTTACCTTACCACAAGGTAAGGAGACAAAAGAACTGTACAAATAAAATTATAAGACACTAATGAAAGAAATCAAAGATGACATAAACAGATGGACAATGTTCCTGGGTAGGAAGAATCAATATTGTGAAAATGAATATACTACCAAATGCAATCTATGGATTTAATGTGATCCCTATCAAATTATCAATGGCATTTTCCACAGAACTAGAACAAAAAATTTCACAATTCAAATGGAGACACAAAAGACCCCAAATAGCCAAAGCAGTCTTGACAAAGAAGAATTAACCTTTGTCTTAATTAGAGGCTAAGCAATTAACCTCCCTGACTTCAGGTTATACTACAAAGCTACAGGTATGAAGACAAAATGGTACTGGCACAAAAACAGAAACGTAGACCAATGTAACAAGACAGAAAGCCCAGAAATAAACCCATGTACCTATGGGTACCTTATTTTTGACAAAGGAGGCAAGAATATACAATGGGGCAAAGACAGCCTCTTCAATAAATGGTGCTGGGAAAACTGGACAGCTACATGTAAAAGAATGAAATTAGAACACTTCCTAACACCATACACAAAGATAAACTCAAAATGGATTAAAGACTTAAATGTAAGACCAGATAAAACTCTTAAGAGGAAAACATAGGCAGAACCCTCGATGACATATATCAAACCAAGATTCTTTATGACCCACCTCCTAGAATAATGGAAATAAAAACAAAAGTAAACAAGTGGGACCTGATTAAACTTAAAAAGCTTTTGCACAGCAAAGGAAAGTATCAGCAAGGTGAAAAGACAAGCCTCAGAATGGAAGAACAGCAAATAAAACAACTGACAAAGGATTAATTTCCAAAATATATAAGCAGCTCATACAACTCAATACCAGAAAAACAAACAACCCAATCAAAAAGTGGGAAAAAGACCTAAACAGATATTTCTCCAAAGAAGACATACAGATGGCTAACAAACACATGAAAAGATGCTCAACACCACTCATTATTAGAGAAATGCAAATCAAAATACAATGAGATATCACCTCACACAGGTCAGAACGGCCTGCATCAAAAAGTCTACAAACAATAAATGCGGGAGAGGGTGTGGAGAAAAGGGAACGCTCTTGCACTGTTGGTGGGAATGTAAACTGATTGAGCCACTATGGAAGATGGTATGGAGATTCCTTTAAAAACTAGGAATAAAACCACCATAGGACCCAGCAATCCCATTCCTAGGCATATACCCTGGGGAAACCAAAATTGAAAGAGACATATGTATCCCATTGTTCACTGTAGTACTATTTACAACAGCTAGAACATGGAAGCAACCTAGATGTCCATCGACAGATGAACAGATAAAGAAGTTGTGGTACATATACACAATGGAATATTACTCAGCCATAAAAAGGAACACATTTGAGTCCATTCTAATGAGGTGGATGAATCCAGAATCTATGATACAGAGTGAAGTGAGTCAGAAAGATAAATATCGTATTCTAATGCACATATATGGAATCTAGAAAAATGGTTCTGAAGAATTTATTTACAGGGTAATAATGGAGAAACAGACATAGAGAACAGACTTATGAACATAGGGAAAGGGGAGGAGAGGATGAGATGCATGTAATGAGTAACATACAAATCTCCTTGATCATATGTAAAATAGATAGCCAATGGGAATTTGCTGTATCACTTGGGAAACTCAAACAGGGGCTCTGTATCAACCTAGATGGGTGGGATGGGGAGGGAGATGGGAGGGAGATTCAAAAGGGAGGGGATATATGCGTATCTATGGGTGATACATGTTGGGATTTGACAGAAAACAGCAAAATTCTGTAAAGCAATTATCCTTAAATGAAAAATAAATTTTAAAGTGAAATAAATAAATAAATGTATTTTCCACCTACATGTTCTGTCATTGATAAACTGCATGATTGTGATATCACTGCTAGCACTGTTTAATTCGAAGTTTCTTACTAACAAAACTAATAGTATTGTCATAAATAACAGGGAGCTGACAACTGTTTTGGACCTAAGTTTTCCATCAACAGGATTTAAAAGAAAAAAAAAAATCAAAGAAATTTTCTCCTTAAGTCTGATTTCTTAACTATCAAAATTTTATACATAAAGAGAAACCACTACCATCTCAAGTACTAGACTACTTTATGATGTAATATAAATAATCCCAAACAAAATCAAGAAAAATAAGTTAAATTCCTGTCCAAACACTGCAAAAGCATATACATCTGTAAAGTGGATAAACATATGGACCCAGTAAAACCACAGTCAAAACACTCAGGCCCAGACTTCCCTGATGGCTCAGTAGATGGGAATCCATCCACCAATAAAGGGAACAGAGGCTTGATCACTGGTATGATTGTAAGATTTCATATGTCACTGAGCAACTAAGCCATGGCACCACAACTACTGAGCCCACCAGCCTAGAGGCCATTCTCCACAAAAGAAGTCACTGCAATGAGAAGCCTACATACCACAGTGCACACCACATTGAAGAGTAGCCCTCCCTCACCACAACTAGAGAAAGCCCACTTGTAGCAATGAAGACCCAGCAGAGCCAAATAAATAAACAAAAATAAAAAACATCCAGGCCTTACTCCTTCCTATATTCAACAAGAACAAGTAATTCTTGTTATGAGCAATTATCTCTGGTTCTGTAAGAACACATTCTGCTCACCCCCTTTATAACTTGTGATTCCTATGTTATAGTATCTAAAATGAAGATGGAGGTTTAGCATGATAATGAATTCCAGTCATTGAAGAAATAACTTGAATCCTTAGGTTAAAATATCTACTGATGCAGAAAGTATAAGAATGCATAACATTTTCAGAAGTAAAAGGACTTTAGATCCACTGTAAATTGTTTACTCAGCCAGAATGACTAGAATATTCTGCTTAATCTGGATTTTAGTATAAATGCACATACAAACAATGCACAAATGTAGCTTATGAGCAGTGGTTCACATTTAAAGGTTTAGAACAATTAATATTCTCAAACACAGTAGTGTTGATGATATAATAACCATTAAGTACAATACTTTTAAATTAATTTATTAATTCACACACCTAAAGTTACCAGCCAAATAAAAATCTAAAAGATAAAATTGTAAAGCATAAGAATTATACTAGAGAGAACTCCCTGGCGGTCCAGTGGTTAGGACTCTGCACTTCCACTGCAGAGAAAACAGGTTTGATCCCCTAGATTGGGGAACTAAGCTTCCACAAGCAGCATGGTGATACAGTAGATCCTGATGATCTTGGTGATCCAGTGGATTAAGAGTCCACCTGCCAATGCAGGGGACATAGATTTGACCTCTGTTCAGGAAGATTCTACACACCATGGACAACTAAAGCTCACACACCACAACTAATGAGTCCCTGAGCTGCAACTACTGAAGCCCTTGTGCCTAGACCCTGTACTCTTCAACAGGAGTAGCTACGTAATGAGAAACCCACGTATTGCAACTCCCACTCATCCTAATTAGACAAAGATCCAGTGCAACCAAAAATAAATAAACAAGTAATCTAAAAAAATCATAGTCTATTTCTCTGTGCTGTTTCTAATGAAATGTTATGTAAGATCTTAACCATGTAAATGGAGATTTTTCAAAACTTAGTCTCACTTACTGTGTATTCCAAATTGTCCATCGTCAATAATAATTTCATTTTCTAAAATTGAAGAAAAACAGAAAACTTAGTTAAAATTCATGATGTACATATATAATGAACAACTGATAAATTACCCACCTTAACAATTGTTTTAAAAAATTAAAAATATAAAAGCATCCCCAAAGTGAATAAGCATATTTATTGTAGCCCTCAATAAAGAAACCCCTTTTAAGGAGGCTATTAGACAGTAATAGCTCTTACATTCATGGTGATTATTACAATGTTACAAGGAAGAGAAAACAAAACTCCTCAGAGAGGTGCTCCAGACTAGAGGCACTGGGACAAATGTTTATACCAACCAATGTATGAGACTGACAAGTTGCTGGACAACAATATCACCTGGTTTTTTTCAAACCAAAGGTCTTGGCACAATTAAAATGCTTATTCTCACATAGTGCCTATTCTGATCTTAACTAAAATATAATGCTCCTCAAACCCCAATTATTCTCTACAGCCAGCTAAAAGCTTTTCAAACAGCATAAACTTACCTGTATACACAGAGCTGTGAGGAACTACCAAAAGGTAAGTGCTCCCTTCCAACAGAAATGTCAACTAAATGAGAAAAACTGTTAATCCCCACCCTCTAAGTAAAATACTGATTATCTTCCCTGCTACTTCATTCCCCAGTTTACTTTAAATAAATAAATATATATATAAATAAATTTATTTATTTATTAAATAAATAAATCTGAAATAGTTGTCAAAATAAGTGTGACAGTTTCCAGTAAAGATTCTCTGGTATATTTCACACAGCTCTTAAATTCAGAAGTTATATTTCCCAAAAGCTTAAAATAAATTTAATAAAAAAATCAGAAACAAAATCATCCTACCTCTCAAAGAAAATATATTTAATTGCAGGATGCTTCAAAATGCAATTTTTAAAATATTCAATTCCTAATAATTTCCAATCTCAGTATAATTCTAAAGTACACTATCATAACAATTCTAAATATAATATCAGAAATGTATTAAAACATGCAAAAAGAAAATCCAACAGAGGATGGAACAAGGTATTTGTTTAAACGAGGTGTGTCCTTGATGCAGGGTAAAGCAGAATCACTCACTATTTTCTAATCTAAGCTAGTAACTAACAAGCCATTTATTATCTTTAAATTATAGTTTTCTCTAGAAACTAAAAGATTTCTCAGCACTAATTTATACACGAAACCAAGTGGGTAATTTAATGTATGTGAAAAGAATTTCAAATTTCAATCTCAGTATGGAAAAGGAAATTCAAAAATACTTGTATGAAGAGAAATGCCACTGTTGGGCATAAGAAAACTGAATAACATTTAAACAAACAGACAAAAAAATTATCTGAATAGCAACTTTAACATAGCCAGCAGGGTACTAGGGGAAAATGTCTGCTACAACCAGGAAATCTGAATTCATTCATACAAGTTTATTCAAATATTCACTAGTTTAAAAAAAAACACACACACAATAAATAAAATAACATACTACCCAAAGTTAAAAGAATCATCGTTTTGTGTTAATTCTTTCCTTAAATGTTCTCTAAGTTCTCTGAGCAAGTAATCAAAGCCACAGACGGATGCTCAGTTAAGAAAAATGCTACTTTACAAACTTTTGTAACTACTCCAAATGGAAATATATATTCCATAAAGTCATCTAATCCAAGAAATTAAAAATAACTAGGCAAGGGTTTCTAATTAAGTTTATGAAGAAAGGCAATTAAGAACTGCTTAGTTTTGAAAGTAAGTTTTGAAACTTGTGCTATTGACAATGCATTTACCTTAAACTTTAAAATAATATTTATTAAATCCCACTAAGCCAATGTGCAGCATTATTAGTAACTTTATGCATATGCCTCAAACAGATGCAGTTAATGCCCATACCTAAAGGGGTTATTGATCGTGGTTGTAGATGAGTCTCCCACTTGTGAACTATGACTTGACATGGACCACCGATAGTCTGCAATTTAAAAGTTAAACGTCTGCAATAATTTCTTATATCTTATTTTCTACCCATGATGTCATTAGATGTTTGAGGCCTAAGTCTTATACTAAGCATGAAACCAAGAGATTCATCTTGTTAATATCAATATTATATGTCCCAAAGCAGGAATGTACCAGGCACAAAACATGACGAATGCTGGAAGAAAATGAGGGTGAGGCAGTAAACAAAGAAAAATGAGATGACTGGCACATAAAACCGTTCTAAACCCATTCTTTAATCTGCCTACAATACTCAGTTTACTCTTTAACTGATATTCCGTTCTGAGTTAAATTAACAGCAAATACACATTATGTTCCGTATGTCAGCAGTCAGTGTGATTACTGGAAGAAGTATCTTGTCTGAAGTAACTCTTCAAGGGTTTGGAAAAAGCTGAAACTCTCCGATAGAAATAAACAGTAAGAACAAATACTGCAAGATCAATTATCACAAGTACACAAGGAACTAGAAGGCATCATAAAGCTCTTCATTTCCTGTATTTAAAAACTTGCAAGTACGTAACAGGAAGAATATCAGATCCTCATATCAGAGTAACCAGTGCTTTAAGGAACACAACAAGCCCTTTCCTTCAGGAAAGGAAACATGCATGGGTAAATCTGAAGAACAAGTTTAATTAAATGGGAGTAGGCATCCAGTTTTACTCTTCATGCCTCAAAGTTTATAAATTCAGTGTGAAAAATTATAATACTTGTCTTCTGCTATTGAGTTGTCTTACTAAAAAGTGAAAGTAAAAGTGTTAGTTGCCCAGTCATGTCTGACTCTTGGCAACGCCATGGACTGTAGCCTGCCAGGCTCCTCTGTCCATGGGATTTCCCAGGCAAGAACACTGGAGTGGGTAACCAATCCCTTCTCCAGGGCATCTTCCCAACCCAGGGATCGAACCCAGGTCTCCTATACATTGCAGGCAGTTTCTTTACCATCTGAGTCACCAGGAAAGCCCAGCCTTATGTATCGTTGATAATGTCTACAGCAACTGAAAAGCTAGAATGAACTACCACAGAGACGCCTTTGTGTGTTCCTAAGGGATTAGAGTATAAAGTGCCTTCTAATTTTCATTTTAAAAAAAAAACAAAAAACTTGACTAATAAAACTTATGTGCCAAAAACAATCCTTTATGTTTATATATTTTATATATAATCCTTTATATATTTTAAAAGCAAAATTTCAAACTATAACCTAACAAGGTATTTTTTCCTCCTGAAAAAGAAATTTAATAAAATACAAAAAAGCAAAAAGAAAACAAAATCACCCATTATCATATCACTTACAGATAATCACTATCAATATTTTCACATATCTTCAAACTCTTTTCTAGGTATGTATTATATATACTCTGAAGTCTGGAATAAGTAAATTTCTCCCTATTGTATATCTGTAGATAGCATTAAATACTCTTTTATAACTTTTTCTAGGATTTCAATATTGATTTAATAAATGTGCCAAATGATAGTAAACATGTAGTAAGTTAAGCAAGAGAGAATTCTGCTACTTAAAATATCCAGAAGCTAAAACCTTATTTAAAACTTGCAAACTTTGAAAACTAACATTACATTAGATATACATTCAATTCCTTAATCCTAGGACAATACAGGAACTCATTTTCTCCAGTTGAATGCATCCTTGTTGTAAGTGTTCACTTGTGAATTGATAACAAACTGTTTAGACGTTTTTAAAAAATGTAATGTGAAAGTGTTCATCTTAAAATATGGTGAATTGTGTTTAAAAACGAGGAATTGGATCCTGCATCTGTTAGATATTTTTTACTAAAACTTTTTGCTGTCATTTTTCTGTATTTTCAGATAAAACTTTCTAATCCTCAAAAGATGCATATACACATTAAAAATAGGAATGTTTCTTAGCAACAACAGGCAGCCAGAAATAAGTAACCTATTCCCTTCTTCCAACTCCCCATGTCCCCTGTACCCACCTCAAAAAAAAAATCCTCTTTGCTACAAAAATGGTATAGATCTATATTGTTACAAAAGTTACTAATGAAATGTGACTTGAAAGGGTGCCATGAATGTGATAGTAAATACCAGTGGGCATTAAAAGTGAGTAAAAGAGACTGTTTCTGTTTTAATTCTAGTATCAGAGGAATTTCACCAAGTGTTGACTGTAGTTATCTATAATCATGTAAGAATAACCCTGTGGATTAAACATTTGAGAGTGAACATACTTTAGTAATAAGTTTAAAAAACCTCACCCCTGTTTTAGTAACAAACCCTCTAATCATAGCATAAAGCAAACTAGGCTCAAACAGAATGGAGTCTTGAGGAGCAGTCCGAAGGGCCAATTCAATAGATGGCTTGTAAGTGAGTCTACTAGCATTCACACTAAAAATTCATGGTTCGTACATAAAATGTTACAGTACTGACAAATGAACTAAATCTTAAAACACTGAATTTCCAAAATTGTAATGCCTACCTTATTAAACTTTAGAAGGTAATCTTAAATTTTAGCTTACTAATATTTTTTAAAACAAAAAAATTTAAGACTTGAGCACTGGGAAATTAAAGATCTCAGTAACAATTCCAAAACATGCGGTCCTTTTTACTCTAAATGTAATAAGTCACTCTTCAAGATTTTAGAAAAAACAAGAGTTCCATTCTGTAAAAGAGTGTCACAATGTTAAGTGCTTTGGAGTGAAACAGAAGGTGGCTCTTTGGAGAAAAAAAGTAACTATTAGCCCAAGACAGTAGTCTAGTAACAATATTGTTAGAGTTTTTCCACATCTTATTTTTATTATTATTACTGAAAGTCACTCAGTCGTGTCTGACTCTTTGCAACCCCATGGACTATACTGCCACGGATTTGATTTCTCCAGGCCAGAATACTGGAGTGGGTAGCCTTTCCCTTCTCCAGGGGATATTCCTGACCCAGGAATCGAACCAGGGTCTCCTACATTGCAGGTGGATTCTTTAGCAACTGAGCTATCAGGGAAGCCCATCTCAGCCTGTATTACATCAGGTGATTGCTGGAACACTTTTCAAAATGCATATTAACAAAAATACAAAAAAAAAAAAGTTTCCAGAAAAACATAATGACTGCTTTCTTAAACAGTTATTTATTGACATCATTCAGCTACATCAAGCACTGAGAAACAGGAAAGATCATGTAACATATAGAGTGCAGTTTTTGTTTCTAACAAACCACCAAGCAAAACTATCACTATCATATCACTGCTTTCAAACATCATAAAAACTGTTAAGTGTAAACCTTAGAAATTTCAATGTTTTCTTTCTACAATTTTGAAACAAAGGCCCATATGAAAGGAGCTCACACCTGAAGTCAATTCCCCTGCAACTGGTAATTCCCCACCCACAATGAAGACTGCTACCATGTCCTGCCTGCCAAGGTTTGCACATGGTCAGGTGTTGCTCCAAGATTTGTTTCAGACATGCAAGCTTCCCCAGCCATTAAACTACTGATGTCTCCATAAAAAAGAAAAAAAAAAGGGACTCTGAAGAATTTTTAATCTATGTCAGAGGCCAGATCCATAGTTATTTAAAAATCACTACTTTTAATAAGACCAGTAAGAAACAACTGTCTGCCTATCAGATGATTGATTTTTTTGTTAAAGGATTTAAACAAAAATCAAGGGAGATTGACCACAAGATAAAAGAATTTATAATGAATCTAACTATGAGTGAATGTTAACACCTGTAAAAATTAAAAATAGATGTTATTATAAAATATAGAGCTATTTCACTGAAATGAATGAAAAATTTCAAAGACAATATAATCTCAGTATGAGACAATCCCTAATTCCAGCCACAAATACAAAGAGGTGAACACAGACTTAAAAATGTTTCAGTTACATGTTCATTCAAAAATTATCTTTGGTGAAGATGTGAAAATAACGGGTTATCTGCAGACTCACAGCAACGTTTCCATTCCAAGAATATCTATTTTTCTGTTCTATGTTTAAATAAAATATATTTGTTACCTGTAAAATTATTTTATTATTTTAAAATTCAATTATTAATACCTTATTCTAATTCTAAAAAGTATAAGAATATGAAAAATTAGGAGAAAAAGGACCTCGAGACTCTTCTAAACTGGGAAGAATATGCCAGAAAGAGCAAATTATGAAGAGAAACTATGAATGGTAAAATGTGCTATAGAAAAGTTTTAGCAATGAAAGGGACCTAAAAAATCTACAGTTCAAACCCTTCATTTTATAGATGAGGAAGCTGAATTCTGAAGGCCAAGCAACAACATCACAAGATTTTTGGCTTAGGTTCTACAACTGCCTGTATAGACTACTGAAAACTTTTGACTCAGTAAAATTAACCTTATTACCCATTTCAATTTTGCAATGCTTTGATAATTATTTTTATTTCCAATCACTCTTTATATTCATAAAACATATACTCTAATGATTTGTGCATCATTTCACAATTTAAGATTCCTTGCACATTGGTTCTATCATTTGCACAGTTGAGACAAAGTTTCTAATTCTATTTAAAATCATTATTCACTTAAAAAGCGCCACCAACTTTAAAAAGAAAAGCATCACTTTAAGCTGGCATGTGGGGAAAAAAAAATCTCTAGCTATATGCATGGAATTTATTATGTGGCTATTTACTCTATTCCATGAAAAACATACTTACCATGGCAGCCCCTGCATCACACGGTACATGTGTACACGATACAGAGCACCTACTTAAAGAAACACACTCACCAACACATACTGTAAACTTTTGCAAGTATTACAAGGGGAAAAACTTGTTTCTTACTGTAAACAGAATTCTTGCCAATTTTTTGAAAAGACATTTTGGATTGATTTGCTGCTTTTGGTTACATCTTCAATGAAAAGAGAAAATAGGTTGGCTTAATTTGACCTGTGTTGCCAACAGTCTTACTTTAGGAAACTATGCCCAAAGAATTATGATTTTTCTTGTTCATATGCCCCCTGAAGTAAAATTTAGTTAATTTCACATGTTACAGATTTCATATACTAGGATCTTCAAATAAGCTTAGCCCTGAGAGCTATAATCTACATTCCACGCACAAAAGTTCACTGTATACTAAAGAATTCTGCCACAATGCACAACCCCTCAGCCAAATAAATGATCCTTTCCCAAGCCATTAAAGTGAGACTATTGTCAAGATAAGCCAACATAATGATCAACTATAACGTAATTTAATTTTAATTACTGAGTATATTCACAGTATTTTTGGAATAAGAAACGTAATAGGTGCAAAAGACAGCTGAAGTGGGTTTGTCAGTTTTTTTTGTTTTTTATAACGGTGGCTAAAGAGACTGAAGAAACAGTGGCTGCTTGCATTTTTTTTCTCACATGTAACAAGTATTCAAGGACCCCACAGGGAAATACATTTTTAAAAGATCTAATCCATTCTGCTTCCTTGACTCCTGCTTAAACTCTTTTTCACATGCAGCCCAAAGTGTGCTCAGATAAAAATCTGAAAGAAAAGAATCCTTTCAGCAAGCAACTATCTTTAAAATAAGAAAAGAATCGATTTTCTTTTCTAAACATGAAAATGATCCCAAAATAATAAACCATTGTGAGCAAGCAGATTTAGAGCTAATTGACACTCCAAAGCCTTTAGAAAAGATCCTGGTTTATCAACACCATCACTGAAAAAAATCTAAGAAGAATGACTTCAGTTTTGATAGCAGTTAATGCAGCCACTAAGAGTTGGCTGCACTGAAATAATTTTTAAAACAGTTAATTAAGAGTTGGCTATATACGCCTCTAAATATATTTTTACCACAAATTAAAAACATGAAACAAAAGAAAAACCCTACTACTGGTTACTAACTAGTTTACAAAAGTTATCGAAAATGCACACATATCAGGAACATTTATCATTAAAACCAATTTCATGATAAGAATATTGCAGGACATACTTACTATTAGTCTTTTAAAAATTCCACTGCACACACTGTCTGCCTCTGAAGTGGCTATTTCCTTTCTTTTGGGTACTGAAACATTATTAATCTAGAGTTCTTTTCTCCTTATTTGATCAAAACAAACTCATTTTACTTTTAATGTTTCCAAACTTAAGTTATTTGCTTTTGAAAGAAGTGCTCTATAGAAACTGGAAACTAGATAAAGAAAACATACCTTTGGTTCTAAAAAGCACCCTTTGAAATAGCGGTACTGAACTGATACTCCTCTACTGAGTACAATGGTTGCTTTCCATAACATGCTGTGAGAAAAAAAGAAAGGAGTAGCATCAGTATCAAACTAAAATGCATAAAGACTTCATTAATTCATAAAATTCTTCAAGTAAGATGTGTAATCAATACCATTTATCCCTACAAAAATTTTTACTTGAGGCCTGATATCAATCGGGAACTGGGAACATAACACCATGCCAGGCCCTGTGGAGCTCCTGGGCACAAGACCTTTGTGTCCCCCATTTATTTGATTAATAGGAAACAACCTTCATTCAGTCTCCGTGATCTTCCTGAGTTCCAATGCGCAGATTCCAGCAGTTCTTAATTAAGGAAGGGAGGGGACCCAAGACCAGGGAGAAAGGAACAGTCAAGAGCAGCCTTGTGGCAAGGTCCTGTTTCCCTATTAAGGATACATACAACAGTTATCTTTGAGCTATTTTACAGATACTGAAATCCCCTCCAGGTGAGAGAAGTTAATGGTATGCTGCCTACAAGCATGAAGACCCCAGACTAGTTAGACCTGAAAGCTGATGAAGCTGACTCCCATTTACATCACCCATCAGAAGAAATGTCCACTGAGCTGATCATGCCTTCTTTGGGCAACTACTATAAAACTTTTGACTAACTATCTTTCCCAGTTTGGGACACATAATTTCGAGGGTATTAACCCACTGTGCCCTGCTTTGCCTAGCAAGGCAATAAAGCTGTCCTTTTCTACTTCAAACAAAACTCTTGTCTCCAAATTTCATTTTGGCACTGATGTACAGAGAAGCTGAGCTTTAGGCATCAAACACAGTGATGAGTAAGGCAGAAAAAGTCTTATCTTCGAGGAGACAAATAAACAAACATAGGAAGGACTAGCTGACCTTTCTGAGGGGACAAATTTTGGAGGGAGACCTCAACAAGAGCTGTCTGAGCTGAGACCTAAACAATGAGTCATACAAAGAACCAGAAATATTCCAAACAAAAAAAGGCAAGCAAGCACTGCAGACTTCTGAATCTCTTCACTTTTCACTTAGCTAGGGATGTTACATGGCTGCTAAGAGGCTTTGAGGCTAAGGTCACTGACTTAACCTCCTGTTTCCACTGTCTCTTATTCTCCTGCCCAGCCTCTAGCTATTCCCCCCTAGTCAAGCAGAGTCTGTGTCTTACTTGTTTGTAAGTAAGTCTTACAACTTAATGTCTTCCTTTGAACTATGCTATTCTAACATATTCTAAGCGCTATTTCTAAAGTTTGGACTCAACAGTGAAAGAATTCACTACAATTCAAGATTATAAGCCATTTTTAATAGCATTTAAAGTGTGGTCCCAGAACCATCCTATCACCTGGGAGCTTGTAGAAATGCAAAATCTCAGAATACATCTAGAACCATTGAATTGGAAACTCCCGGGGAGGGCCTAAGAACTCTGCAATTTAACAAACCTCCAGGCTCTGATGATGAACACTTAAGTTTGAGAGCCCGTGTCATAGATCATTACCCAAACATTAATTCAGCATGAATAGTTCAGTGACTAAACAGGAGCTCCGAGTATTCTTCCATGATACCAGATGGTCAGCACTGCTCCCCACCTGGCTCTGCCAAGACAGACTTATGCCATTACTCTAACTCTGACTCAATTCTGGTCTCTAACAAATATCCACAACCAGCTGTCACCCCTGGTCTCCAGCTACAACAATCAGATTAACCTGGCAATAATAAAAATACGTATGTCCTGGGTTCCACCGTGGGAGACTGGTTTCATAGGTCTGGGATGAAGCTTGGTCACATGGAGTTCTATATACCTGATGCATATGGTTGGTTGAGAAATACTGATGCACAGCAAGGACACACCAAATGCTCAGCACATGTGCCCTGTCTACTTCTCCCTAATAAGCCTCAGAATCCTCTTCAATATAGGGCTCTAGGCAGATTCTACCAACTCTGGGGTGAAACTTAGTTCCCACCTCTGCTTCCAAAATTATGGCAAATGTCCAGTATTATTTCATACATAAAATCAAGCAGATTAAGTGAAACTTGCCCCAGATATACACACTAGAATTAATATGAAGCCTTAAAAATGTGTTGGGGTCCCTCTCCCGTGCACTATTTATCCATCTTCCAGGAGTAGGGCCCAAGCGTATGCACTTTTTTTAAAAGCACCTTTAAAAATGCTTTAAATCATTTAAAGTCCATTTTAAGTAATTTTTTGAAGTGGTTTCAGGACTTTCTTGGGTCCAGTGGTTAAGAATTTGACTGCCAAGGCAGGAGACATGGGTTCAGTCCCCGGTCCTGGAAGATCCCAAATGCCAGGGAGAACCTAAGCCCGTGCACAACAATGGCACCCACACGCTACAATTACTGAAGCCCTCGCACCCTAGAGCCCTGCTTCACAACAAGAGAAGGCCCTGCAATGAGAAGACAGATAATAGGGCAGCTCAAGAATTCAGAGCAGAGGTAAACAAGTTCAGAAGGACATGAGGTTTCACCTCAGACAAGAGTGACGGATCCACAAGTCAAGGAAAAAACAGCCACTTGAAGACAAACATTTCATTTGTCTGTGATCCCAATATCATTTGTCAACAGATTTTAACTTATATATATAAACAGAAGAGAACTGGCTGAGAAAATGTGTCACACAAATGACAGCGAAAATGGTATTCTATGTGTGTGTTTTCTTTTCCTAAGCTAAAATTATGGTCTTGCTCTATTTTCCCTGTTATTTCCCTATGCTTTGCTATCAGTGCTCCTCAAACTATCTGCTGTGAAGGCCCACTTTCTGTTTGTGTTACTCTACCAACACTTCTGGTCTACAACACATCCAGTTCAATAAGTCCACTGCAACTATCGGTGTCCCAGCAATGTCAAACTGCCGTAAGCATCTCTAAACACTTGCTCTCAATTTGTGCACTTCTCACATCATGCACTAATAAAAAATGTTTTTTTTCTAACACTGGGCCTACAGACCACAGTTTTAGTAGCACTGCTTTATAATCATCTAATCTGATGCTTCTCCCTGGGGGCACTGCAAGTGTTTGTACACTACTTACAATCTCATCTCTCCTTTAACCCTACACATACATCTTGACCATCAGTAACACTTCAAAATATCTGCAAGTGGAGAAGGATTACCATTGTTGACATCATGGATTCTCTCTGAACCTCTTTACCATGTAGATGAGGGAACTGAGGCTTAAGAGATACTGGATCTGCCCCAAATCACCGTTAACTGCAGAACTGAAACTGGCACCCAGGCCCTCCTTTCTCACTCCAATGCACCAACACACCCATGCTAAGTTTAGTGCTATAATTAATGTCAGTAGTGAACTCATTTCATTAGTTAAAAATTCTAATTATGTGTTCCACTCTTTGCTTTTAATAGTACATGTCTCAAGAAAATTATTTCTTAGGCTAAAGCAAAAATTAGATCTTTTAAAAAGAGTATGTAACAAGAAGCCAAAGACAATGTCTTTAAAAGATTTTTAAAATAAGAAAAAATATAAGCCTGTTTAGAAACATGGTATTAAGTACCAAAAGATGCAGCTAACAGCCAAGACTTGAAACTAATTGAGAGGTCAAAACTGAGGCACAAAGGAACTTGTTTTTCACAGCAAAGTTTGTAAAATGACTTTACTCTCTATGCATGTGATAAATCTGCTAAAAATTTAAAAAAATTTATACCAAGATATCTTAAAAAAAAAACAGGTTTATAATCTGAATGTCACAATTATTTGGTAATATGACACGTTCATGCTTACCTTTCACCTGTTTCATTCTCTGGAAGAAGAGCCACAGCATTTTGAGGGTTCCAGTTTCCCAAAGCATCACAGCTTCCACATATTGCAAAAACCTCTCCTAAAAAAAACATAATGGGTTAAGTAGGAACGTCTCATTTTGTTTTAGGAAGCTGTACTAGTTTAACAGGCTGCAGAGTGCCCTTTAGCAGAGACTAAAGGGAGAAATCGGTTTGAACCCAGGTGGCACACACTAGCACCTGTAGCTTTTTGGGGGGTTTGTTTTTCCTATTTTGATTACACCTGCATTATTAACCTGACCCACCGCTATAGAACCAAAGGCAGAGAAAAGCAAGCATGTACAGGGACAGAATTTTCTTCATTTTTCAACTACTTACTAAGCCAATAATGAGCACCAGGAAGACAGTGATCAAACCACAGTTCTTGTCTTCAAGGCAGCTTCCAATTTAAAGGGGCAAACACTAAAGGCATATAAGTATCCTAGAGAAATAATAATTGATATTTTCCAGGAACTCAAACAGTAGCTATCAAGAAAATTATCAATGGGACATGAACAATGTAACCATCACCAAAAAAATAAAAAACCCTCAGTACAAGACTAGCAAAAAATCTAGTATTCCTTACTAAAAAAAAGGGACTATCACACTTCATCTGAACACTTCTCAACACACAAACCAACATCACCTATATTTGCTAATTTCATACATTTAGCAAAAGTCTACAAGTTCTTGAATATAAGTATACAGAAGTCTTTAACTTATATATCAACACATTCTTAATTACTGTAATTAAAATTCATGAAGAAAAAGACAATGAACTGAGCCCAAATGAACAAAACTTCACGACAAACTCCTTCACACTCTGTGTAGCCTGGCTTCCAAGCTTTGGACACTATTCTAGTAAGACTGGAGCTATACTTGGCTTCAGCGACCTGCATGAGCATTTTGTATACTTGGACTGTCTAAACTTAACTAAAATCACAAGTAATGATTAAAAAAAAGTGATTAAAAGTGGTAGTCATTCAGAAGTTTTCAGGGTTCTAAATACATGTCTATAAAGGCATATGGTGGTTATACATAAAGATTTCATGTTAAAATATTCACCAATCCTTTAAGTAATCAGATTTCTTTTTGTAATTAACTTAGGTTATCACTACCTTTTCTGATTTAAAGAAAAAAAGATAAACACTTTTGTTACATACAAGGCACAAATATTTATTCTCAAGATCACATATGCTGCTATGCATATGTATAGCATGAGATGGTTCCTAGCTCAAAGTATAGATTACCGTAAAATCACTGACTCAGGTCTGTTATATTTCTTTTATAAAGGAACGTCTCATTAAATTTTTTCATGAACTCAGTTATTTCCTATTCCCACACAGAACAGTAGCTACTCTTCTGCTCTGGAAAGAACATGTATCAGACATGGAAAAAAGTGAAACTTGGACAAACTTGGTTACTTTCCTTCTATATAAATGCTCCTGCATTTTACCAGTACCCTCCTACAATGTTACTCTTTCTGCTGATTGCCTTTGAATATGGCTTCTGTGAGGAAAAAAAGGGAAACTTTTTACTAGAATAGACCTCTTTCTTTCCTTGGCTTTCATTTATAAAGAGACTTGATTGCTAACTAAAGGAATTTCAAAGAGTACTGCCACATATTCTTTTTAACTTGTTCCCTCTAACTTCACCCCTCTCTGCACTCTCTCCACATTGAGCAGAGGATACTTCCTCGTTGCTTTGGGGAGGAAATTAAGGTAACACAAGATTTAGGGGGAAGGTGAGAGTCCTTGTCCCTTTACCTCCTTTCCTCCCTCTTAGATTCACCTACATTCACATCTACCACTATCTTTCCTCTAGTCCTTCAGGAATTACACTTCGTCAAGCTGACTCCTCTAGAGCTAATTCTGCGGTCATCCTATTCGCCTGACATAGTCAGCCCCTTCTAGCTTAAACTGCCTATGCACAAGTCAATAAAAGATACACGTCTGCAGTCTTCTCTCCACAAAGGCGATTACACACTGGACAAGAGGTGAGTACTGGACCCAAGAGACCAGCAATCTTCAGCCTGCAGAATCTTGCCCAGAGGTGGAGCTGTACAAGATCATCTTGGCTAAGAATGTGTGTTAGAAAAACACACACTATCAGATGCTATAACAGCTACTGGATCAAAGATGCTTAATATACAGAATGAATGAGTTAAGAGGTGGTGGGAAGAGGCACAGATCTAAACAAGGTAAACAATTTGAGAAAGCCCCAAAGGAGAAAAGGAATGCAACAGATTTGAGGACTGGCCCGTGTAACCAGAGCGCATTAAGCAAGGAAGTATATAACCCAGGCGTGTTGTTCATTTTTTGGGCTACACCATGCAGGCATGTAGGATCTTAGTTCCCTGACCAGGGATTGAAAAAGGATAAATTCATGCCCTCTGCAATGGAAGCCAGGAAGGAGTATTAACCACTGTACTACCAGGGAAGTCCCAAGGTGTGATTGCTCTGACATGCTACTTTACACTAAAATTATTTCACACTGCTTTAGTAGACAGCAAAAAATAAAATGAAGCTTTTAAAAATAGATGTACAAGTAAGGAACAAATTTATCTTAGCCAAATATTTAACCAACTTCTCACACTAGAAACATTTCCATCATTTTCATGTGACTTAATAACTTAAAACTACTGCTGAGGGCCCAAGTTCAATCCCTAGTCAGGGAACAACTAAGATCCCACAAGCTGTGGGTGTGACAAAAAAAAAGAAACATAGCTCAAATATCTTTATCCTATGCAAAATGCATAGCTTTCCTGGAAAATATGAGAATAAGACACTATTTGAGACAGCTTTTTGTTTTTTCCTTGAGCTTACTATGCTCCAAACACATTTCCGTTATCAGGCATGCCCTGAAAATACTTTCATCTAAAAATTAGAAAGATATTTAAAAAATAAATAAAAATTAGGTCCACTCTAGTAACAACTCTATATTTAAGATAATCCAGATAAGAAAAATGTAATTTTTAAAAATGTTTAAAAGTAAAGCTTTACAATACCTGGTAAAAGAGTTCCTCTTATTTCAAAGGTAACCTGAGAAGGTGTCATTCTGATGGATTTATTTTAGGATGTCGTGCTATAAAGAAAAAGATGATGTCATTTATAGTACATCTAGATAGTTACCACCAAGAAATAAGCTAAAAAGCACAAAACAAAAATGAATCTCAACTGTGAGCAAAAGATATCAGACTTTACATAGAGAGACTGAACTATTTGGGAATCACCCAGCAAATCTTAGGGCCTAATGTTACAAACCTATTCTGTAAGAATGCACGGACCAGAAAAAACTGCAAAATAAGTTGTGTCCAAGCTTTTTTTTTTTTTTTAGAATTCAAGATTATCTTGTCACACAGTTACTCCTCTAATAAGCAGCTGTTTTGAACTCCACCTATCTTTCCTGACCAGGCTCATGTTTACAGAGGAGGGAAATATACACACATACAACTACAGAAAAAGGCTTGGCTCAACAGTATTTTTACTTTAATTAAGAAGTAACAAGAAAACAGCCAAAGAACTTAAGCACCATCCACTGAAACAAATTGGTTATGTTTCGTAACAAGTTTGAGAATCTGCTTCTAAATGGCCTGATGGCTTAAAAAAGACAAAACCCATTCCCCCACAAATCACTTTTCAAGTTTCTCTTTATTAACTATAGCGACATCATTACTCCAGTCCTGTACTCTCAACTCTGCACTCTATTACCAAACCCTGTAGATATGAATTTAAGTTTAAACTTCTTTAAAAACACAAGCCTCCTACTTATATTTTGTGTTCCAATCACTTTCCGACAATACATTTTTATGTCAATTAGAATGCTTCTCGCATCCCTGGCTTAGAATCGCTTCCATTATTTTACAGAAATCTAAACCCCTAAGCTCTTGGTGTCCTTTACTCCTTTAGCCACATCTTCACTCCAGCTTGCTTTCCATTTCTTTGCTTGTTTTTCCCAGCCTAACCAACTTATTCACCTTACCATCTCTTTGTTTAAGTACTTAAGATAGGAAAATTTTATAGACTTTAATGTACATCAATTCTCACACAGTTTATAGAATTTAAATATAGAAAGAACAAATACTCCACACAAAAGGCCACAACATATTGTACATAACCTATCCCAACACCTCCAAAAAAACTTTTGTACCCTCAATCCATCAATGTTCCTAAAAGAACTCCAATGTCATTATGTCATTTCCATTAATTTTCCAGCTTAAATATTGTTTATTTGCACTTACACATTTTATTCCAAAAAAATCCTGAAATACCTTTCTCAGCTATTCATTCTTCCATTTTTGCTATGCTCCCTTCCCCTCCCTGTGAACACATGCACAACTCCGAAATGGTCATTTAATGAACACTAACACCCACAGTTAACCACACTTTCAAGTCAAAGCAGATAGACCTAAAGCAGCAGTTGCCACTGGAAGCAATTTTGTCCTCTAAGGGTATTTGGCAATGTCAGGAGACATTTCTAGTTGCCACAACTGTGGGTGATGCTCCTGGCATCTAGTGGTAAAAGTTGGGAGTGCTGCTCAATACCATATAATGTACAGAACAGCTCTCCACAAATTATTATCCAGCTCCAAGTACCAAGAGGGCTAAGGATGAGGAATCTCTAATAACTATGAAAGGGGGTGCAATGAAGATCGAGAGTCACTGTGCATCATCTCACCTACATCAATTATAAAATGTAAATAAATTAAGCAAGTGAAGTGAAAGTCGCTTAGTCGAGTCGGACTCTTGGCGACACCACAGACTATAGCCCACCAGGCTCCTCTGTCCATGGAATTCTCCAGGCTAGGAGTGGGTAGCCGTTCCCTTCTCCAGGGGATCCTCCCAACCCAGGGATCAAATCCAGGTCTCCCACATTGCAGGAGGGTTCTTTACCATCCAAGCCACCAGGAAGACCATCAGTCAATGTGGTTTCATGTCATTTGGCTAAAGAAATCCCTATTTAGTAACTCTATTCAGTTAGAAAACCCAAGATTCCACACTAGAGGGGAAAAAAAAAAAACCTGTCCTTGATGGAACCACATACGCTAATCTACTTTCTGTGTCTAGAAGTAAACCTGATCTATTTAAAACATATATTAATACATCCAGTTTGAGCACAACCAAAGAATGTTTGAAATCTAAAATTAGTTCTAGACTGTTACTGGCCATTCAACCTATATAACCCAAATAACCTTCATCTGATATGAATCTGAGTATAACCCTAAGAACAAGACGATTTCCTTTCCTAATAAATAAGTGATTCACTGAAGCAATGCAATCTACTTTTAATTTATCTATCTTACATTTATCTATATCAAGCAGAAACCTTAAGGCTATCTAAAAAACTAGGCTTTTTAAGTTACTTGAATTAATCGAGGCAAAGCAAAAAGCTCTATCATCCAGCAAACTGCTGAATAATCAGTCTCAACATATAACCTGAACTTTCACCCAACGCTTACTGCCACAGTTACTAAGAACAATTTCATGTATATAATTAAAAATTGGTACTTGATTATTTCTTGATCAATTATAAGTAATTGTTTTAACCAATTTTAGGGAAACATGTAATTATTCCTATGTATTAAAATCAACACCTAGTAAAAAATATCTCTGAATTTCTACTGTGTTAAATTTTATGAAAAGGGAATCAGCTAATTACAGTTGAGCCTCTCATTATTAAGGTTGCTTGTAAGAGTGGCTATAGTAACCTGGCTGGAAACAGCTGCAGTTTACATTATGTACTATATACCAAAGCTGCATACACAAGCACAAAATTAACCCCCACCCCTCCAAAAAAAACCTCACGGGTGTCAACAAGCACTTTTTTGGATTACTAACAAAGTCATATAATCTGTTTAAAGTTCCACTCTCCCCAATGCCCAAATTTAAGGCCATTCCAAAGAAAAACCTGCAGAGCTGCTCCTACAGCAGTTTACTTGATGGTGGACAGAGGCCAAAATTCTGGTGCAGGACTGAAGTGTACCATTTTAAGGCACCCTGCTACCAGCAAAGTAAAATATTGTTGTTATGGAACAAAAAATTTACACAACCAAAATTTTCTCTTCTTCCAAACACGTAAAGGAAATCTCCACTTGAATAGGGACAGGTCTTCTAGATACATACAAGAAAAAGATGGAAAATGCTAGTTATTTTATATACATGAGCTGATTGAATATGTAATTTAACTAACTCACCCATAGCCTCACGTACAAAACATGCTTCCTGAGATATGTTTTTGGTTTGGTTTTAAACATAACCTCCATTTTTTGCTTTCTGAATGTAAGTATTAAACAGCATTCTCATCTGAGACTTTGAGTTGCATTTAACCCTATCTTAACACTTTTTTAAGGACTCGAATAATTTGCAAAATGACACTAATTTACATTTTAAAAATACTTCAAAAATACTACCTGACAAAGTAAGTTTTACTTTATTCTTTTTGCCAAACTATCCTAACATATTCCTTTACTGGCTTGCCAGCCTAGGGAACAAAAGAGAGATTTAAACAAACAGAGGTACAATTTAGAACTAAACTGAAGTCATAGATATTTTCAGCAAAAATGTATTTTTTTTTCCTAGCCAAAAAGACATATTTCACTGTTTTCCTTCAAATATTTTTTCAAAGAAAAAAGCTGTTTCCAATTATCTAGGCTCCAACAGCTTTGCCTCCTAAATGCATATTAGAAAGCGATATATGAAATGCCTATACTTTCTTGAGCTAACTTCTGCTCATCCTGGTGGAGGATCATTATGATCCCTCTAGTCCAACCCCAGTATATTGAGTCAGTACTTTAATCAAGGGTACACAGATACGATGGGTTTTTATTAAGAAAGCAGTTCTCAAGATTTCATTAAGCCAGTTAAGTCGTCAATCATCTTTCTACACAATGCCAGAAAATACTTCCAATTTTTTTTCATTTCATCTAGATACTATTTTCATGTATATTTATTTTTCCTGGTTAAGTTATACACAAAGATTTGATTCATCAACTTACTTTTTGTACATATCAAATTTTATTCACTCTGCCACTGAAATGTCCTTTGTGGTCATTGAGTCGAACTTTCCTAATCTCATCTTGTCTAAAATATTAGTTCTCGCTAGTGATGTCAAGAAGGGACCGAACCATGCGCAGTTTTACCTGTTTGTTTTACCTTATGTTACTTACTTGTACCCAGAATGTTAGGAGTTGGAAAAAGGACTGAGAGTTGTATTTATTTCTCGGCTAAGTCACAACTGTCAGAAATGCAGCAAGACGTGGGGGCGCCGCGGAAAAGGGACCCGGAGGGGAGTAGTGGATAGAAATTGGGCAGAAATAGGAAGGCACAGAAAAGGATGAAGAAAACATCAAGTCCAAACATCCAACCAGTTCCTCTATGTGTTACATCAGGCTAGACCGCTGTCTCAATGGTGAAAGATCTCCACACTTCGTGACTGAATTCATGATTCATGCCTGATTTCCTTTATAACCCGGCAAGGGGGAAAGGGGGGGTGGTCGATGAACTAGGTTTTCTCCACAAGGTAATCTGAAGAGCTTGGAAAAAGTAGAGCTTTAGAAAAAAGGGGCAGCTGTCTTAAAATTGTATCAAGGGCACTGATATCTGTTACTGGAACCTTTTCCTAAAAAAGTAAGGCACTTCGGTTTCCTGGAATAACTGAATTATACAAGCACGCCCTAGACTACTTGGATAAGCAATTTCAGAAAAGCAGCAGTTATCAAAACACTACGAATTACTTATGGATGAAGTCAGAGAGCGGCGGTGAGCGAGTTCTGCTGCATTTACGTTTCTCCGTTCCCTAAATGGTTCTTCCAATACTTAGGTGGTCTCATGCTCTATGCATTCTGATATTACCGAAAACGCTACAGAATTTTCGTACGGGAACTAGGCAGCACAGCGTAATCGCGGCAGCAAACGATAAATACAATGAACAGGTGTAACCCACCGATTTACAGGAGCAAACCTCCAGGCCGCTGTTCCCCGACCGGGGAACAGGCGCGTCCGGGGTGGGGGATCCTGCCCACAACTCGCCCCGCGCCCCGCGGCGGAGCCCTGACAGCTCGGCCGCCACGTGAGCGGCCGCCACGGCCCCCGCACCGAGCGCCCGGCCCGCCCGGCCTCCCACCTCACCTGCTGGGTCCACGGGTCAGCGCCACCATCGACGCCGCGCCCAGCAGTCAGTGTCGCAGGCCGAGGTGCCGGGTGCCAGCCGTCAGCACCTCGCCAGCGCTCCCTCAGGCAGCCCGCAGCGGCACCGAGCTACAGGAAGCGGCTCCGCTCAAACCGGTTTCAGCTGCTCCAGACCAAACCGCCGGGCCACCTCGCGGGGCGGGGCCTGAGAAGCGGCGAGGCGGAGCCTGACGTCACGCCCGGCGCCCTCCGGGCCAATGGATGGCCGCACGTTGGGGGCGGGCCCGCGCGATCCCGGTAAGGGCAGGCATCAGTGACCGAGGGCTGCTGGGCGTTCTAGGGGTCCCCGGCGTGGGCTTTTTCTGTGGGCCCGGACCGGCGGCAGAGGCCTGGCCTGCATTCTTAGACACCTATCTTGGTCCCCTAAGCCGTCCTACGACAAACTAGAATGGAAGGTGGAGCTGAGATCGTGAATTGCGTCTTTTGTCCCATTGGAAAGCGAGGGAGATTAACAAGCCTAACATTCTGTGGAAACTATTTCGTTACAAAATGAAAAGCTCACTTGGACCAAATCTTTAGGGTTAAGGAGAATTGAGAGATCTAAGATGGTTGAGAGTTTATACCATCCCTATGCAAAGGACGGGATTCATACTGGCATTATCACCTGGTGGTTATTATCACAATTGCCCTCTGGAGACCCTGTCAGACCTACCTATTCCAATTGCTTTTCAGGGCTTCCTAGGTGCAGTGATAAAGAATTCCACCTGCCGATGCAGAAGACGTCAAGAGAAGGGGTTCGATCCCTGAGTTGGGAAGACCCCCTGGAGAAGGAAATGACGACTCACTCCAGAATTGGGAACTCGCATAGACAGAGGAGCCTCTCATTTTTACAGTCCATGGTATCTGCAAAAGAGTGAGACACAACTTAGCACACAACAAAGTCAATCGTCAATCGGCATGAATTGCATGTAACAAGACCAAGGTTATTCATATGTAAAATAAAGCTTGAAGCTAGAAAGATCTCTAAAAAAAACTAGTAGTCATTTATTTTCTGAGGGAGTTGGGGGGGGGGGGGGGCTGGTGGGGGGGAAGGGCCTTACCAAGAGGAAGAAGCAGGGAAAAAAAAGGCAAGGTTTATTCTCTCCTTTGATGTTCCAGAAAAATTAATCAGCCAACTTAAACTGTTGCTTCCCAGTCTTCAAGGTTAACTGCTGGTTTACCCGTAATAGAAAATTGTTATCACATTTCATTTAAAATGGGGGTAGAGGTAGCTCAGACGGTAAAGTGTCTGCCTACAATGCGGGAGGCCCGGGGTTCGATTCCTGGGTCAGGAAGATCCCCTGGAGAAGGAAATGGCAACCACTCCAGTATTCATGCCTGGAAAATCCCATGGACTGAGGAGCCTCATGGGCTACGGTCCATGGGGTCCCAAAGAGTTGGACACGACTGAGCTACTTCACTTCACTTCATTAAAATGAGAGAGATTCCAACTCGAAAATTTCATAATTCTATAGCAATATGATAATCTTGTAATTATATTTAAAAATGGAGTAAGATATGGAAAATATCTTAAGATATGGAAAAAGGACTCAAGAGCTAGCTTGAGATGCAAATTGGTTAGAATGGTCCTGTTGAAAAGTCATTTGGGTTAGAGGAGCTCTAGCTTTTAGACAGCTCCTAGTTTTATAAGTCAGATTTTATAAATAGATATATTTTTAATAAAATAAAATTTTATATATCAGATGACTGAATTAGATATTTGATCTTGGATTAGCTCCCAGAGCATTTCTGACTGTTGTCTATTCAGTTAATAAATAATTACTAAGTGCCTGCTTAGTGCGAGACACAGGTTGCAATGATTTCTTGATGTCACTAGTTTTAATCACAATTTTCTTAAGGAATTAAAATTTCCTTGTAATTATATACTATTATCCGCTAAAGTCAGCTGTTAACATTTCCTAATACCTTAGAGTTCATTTCATTCCTCTGCCGTTAGTCATACTTCAGTGTTGAATTTCTCTCATATGTTTGCTTTTTTTAAATGTTTATACTAGATCTTTTTTTTTACTGTAATCACCATTTAATCAAGCTATTACTTGCCTAACGTTTATAGTTTGAGTTGATGAATCAAAACCATGCTCTTTCCCTAAATCCTATTGAAATCACAGAAGAATTACACATATTTGAAAATCACCATCAGTGGGCCATAAATTGAGGAATTTCTAGAAGATTTAAAACAAGCCAGCAGCATTGGATAATTGAAAAACTGAGAACAGAGAAACGTGGACCTGCAAAGGAAAATAAAGGACTCCTAGAGCTGCCATTTTGCACAGCCTTACTTAAAAACTCTTATAATAATTCAACATATATAAGATTATATCATATATGCCTTGTTATGATTGCTATATTAGAGTAAAATATAAACAATACATTCCTTCCTCCTACTTCCATGGAATGTTATAACTTTTACAAGAAATGTTTAATGAGATTAATTTGGATCTTACCTCATTTAAAATATTTAATGTTATCTTATTTGATTAAATAATGAAACATATTAACTCATTTGTCCAAAATCAGCTGCATGATCTCTCTTTGTCTTTCATGTATTAACAATGGTAGTAGTATTAGTGGAAAATCTTCTAGACTTAGGTTCCAGACTTGAATTTAAATCCTACCCCTCACTATCTGTGATTGAATATAAATCTTTGGAAAATTTTTTACTGCAACTGATGAACTTAAAAGACTATATTTGTTTATTTGTTTGCTCTGGGTCTTAGCTGTGGTACTAGAGATCTTCAGTTGCATCATGGGGGTGGAATCTGGTTTCTAGAGGGGGGATTGAACCCAAGCCCCCTGCATTGGGAGTGCAGAGTCTTAGCCACTGGGCCACCAGGGAGATGTCCTCAAATTGATGAATTATGAGGACATAAATTTCTTTCTGGACAAAACGATTAAGCCCATTTCCTTTCTTACTTAAATTTTGTAGAGATGTTGAAAGAAGGAAGCCAATTCTGACTCCATGTTGGAAACTGGTTTTTTTTTGCTTCCTTTTATTATTATAATCATACTCAATGGCTTGCTTGGAGGACCCTGCCCCTCTGCTTAACTATAAACTAAAGTGCCTTTGTTCAGCTCACAGAGAGATAGTTTGTCCTGGCCCATCATTGAATAGAAGAGATTAACACACCCATTCTGAAGTCTAGCCATTCCCTTGCAGATGTTTTGCAGGACCGAAGACCCTTCCACTTTATTTCCCCACTGCATTTCCCTCTCTATTCTGCCTTTTGACGTTAGTTCCTCGTTGCTTCTTTCTCTCCAGTCTATAAAAGAACCTGGCATCCTGACCCAAATAAATTGGTTATTTTGAGGCATTAGCTTGCCAACTTCTCCATCTGCCAGCTCCCCAGGTAAAGTCTCTTCCTTACTTCAAACAGGGCTTCCCTGGTAGCTCAGAGGGTAAAGCATCTGCCTGCAATGCAGGAGACCTGGGTTTGATCCCTGGAGAAGGGAATGGCAACCCACTCCAGTGGGTGGAAGAGCCTGGTAGGCTACAGCCCACAGGGCCACAAAGACTATGGACACGACTGAGCGACTTCCTCAACACCTCATCTCTTGGATTCACTGGCCTATCATGTGGCAAGTAGAGTGAGCTTGGACTCAGGAATAGAGGTAGAAGTAAGCTGTTGCTAGTTTCATCTTTATCTTATTGAAATTACCTTTATTGGGTTCAGGGTTTTTTTAATTAATTTTTAGCTGTGCTAGGTTTTCAATTCTGTGCTTGGGGTTTTCTCTAATTGCAGGGGGGTGGGTAGCATGGAGATCTACTCTTCTTTAAGGTGTGTAAGCTTCTCATTGCAGTGGCTTCTCTTGTTGCAGAGCACGGGCTCTAGCTGCATAGGCTCACTAGTTGTGGTACAGGGTCTTAGTTGACCCTCAGCATGTGGGATCTTCCCAAATCAGGGATCAGACCCATGACCCCTACATTCTTAATCACTGAACCACCAGAGAATTCCTGAGTTCAGTTTTTTCATAAAAATTTTACTATTAAAAAAATGTTTTATGTTGATATCAGTATTTTTTTTTAACCAACTATAGCATCTGCTTTTGTGGCCACTATTTTACCAAGTCTAATTTTGCAAGCCTTTATTTTTTCACAAAATGTTGATTCCTCCAACAATGGACTTCCCTGATGGTTCAGACTATAAAGAATCTGCCAGCAATGCAGGAAACCCAGGTTTGATCTCTGGATTGGGAAGATCTCTGGAGAAGGGAATGGCTACCCACTCCAGTATTCTTGCCTGGAGAATTCTGTGGACAAAGCAACTGGTTCAGTCCATGGGGTTGCAAAGAGTCAGGTGGGACTGCAAAAAGTCAGACACTCATGAGCGACTAACGTATGCATGTACACCTTTGGTAATTTTAACTAATCAGCTTTGTTTTGTGCTAAGTCTTCTCCCAGAAATATTCATTATGACTTGGATAAAGGATCATTTGGGAACTTCCCTGGTGGTCCAGTAGTTAAGACGGGGGACACGGATTCAATCCCTGGTCAGGGAACTAAGATCCCACATGCCTTGGAGCAACTAAGTTCACACACTGAAGTCCACACTCCAGAGACCCTGCAGATCTTTTTTGTAAAGTTCTTCTGTGTATTCTTGCCACCTCTTCTTAATATCTTCTGCTTCTTTTAGGTCCATGCCATTTCTGTCCTTTATTGAGCCCATCTTTGCATGAAATATTCCCTTGGTATCTCTAATTTTCTTGAAGAGATCTCTAGTCTTTCCTATTATGTTGTTTTCCTCTATTTCTTTGCATTGATCGCTGAGGAAGGCTTTCTTATCTCTCCTTGCTATTCTTTGGAACTCTGAATTCAAATGGGAATATCTTTCCTTTTCTCCTTTTTACTTCTCTTTACAGCTATTTGTAAGGCTCCCTAAGACAGGCATTTTCCTTTTTTGCATTTCTTTTCCATGGGGATGGTCTTGATCCCTGTCTCCTGTGTAATGTCAAGAATCTCCAGCCATAGTTCATCAGGCATTCTGTCTATCATATCTAGTCCCTTAAATCTATCTGTCACTTCCACTGTATAATAACGGATTTGATTTAGGTCATACCTGAATGGTCTAGTCGTTTTCCCTACTTTCTTCAATTTCAGTCTGAGTTTGGCAATAAGGAGTTCATGATCTGAGATAGTCAGCTCCCGGTCTTGTTTTTGCTGACTGTATAGAGCTTCTCCATCTTTGGCTGCAAATAATACAATCAATCTGATTTCGGTGTTGACCATCTGGTGATGTCCATGTGTAGAGTCTTCTCTTGTGTTGTTGGAAGAAGGTGTTTGCCATGACCAGTGTGTTCTCTTGGCAAAACTCTATTAGCCTTTGCCCTGCTTCATTCTGTACTCCAAGGCCACATTTGCCTGTTACTCCAGTTGTTTCTTGACTTCCTACTTTTGCATTCCGGTCCCTTCTATCAAGCTGGTTTTAGAAAAGGCAGAGGAACCAGAGATCAAATTGCCAACATCTGATGGATCTTCGAAAAAGCAAGAGAGTTCTAGAAAAACACCTATTTCTCCTTTATTGACTATGCCAAAGACTTTGACTGTGTGGATCACAATAAACTGTGGAAAATTCTGGAAGAGATGGGAATACCAGACCACCTAACCTGTCTCTTGAGAAACCTGTATGCAGGTCAGGAAGCAACAGTTAGAATTGGACATGGAACAAGACTGGTTCCAAATAGGAAAAGGAGTATATCAAGGCTGTATATTGTCACTCTGCTTATTGAACTTATATGCAGAGTACATCATGAGAAATCCTGGGCTGGAGGAAGCACAAGCTGGAATCAAAATTGCCAGGAGAAATATTGATAACCTCAGATATGCAGATGACACCACCCTAATGGCAGAAAGGGAGGAAGAACTAAAGAGCCTCTTGATGAAAGTGAAAGAGAGTGAAAAAACTGGCTTAAAGCTCAACATTCAGAAAACTAAGATCATGACATCTGGTCCCATCACTTCATGGGAAATAAATGGGCAAACAGTGGAAACAGTGTTAGACTTTATTTTGGGGGCCTCCAAAATCACTGCAGATGGGACTGCAGCCATGAAATGAAAAGACGCTTACTCCTTGGAAGGAAAATTATGGCCAACCTAGAAAGCATATTAAAAAGCAGAGACATTACTTTGTCAACAAAGGTCCTTCTAGTCAAGGCTATGGTTTTTCCAGTAGTCATGTGTGGATGTGAGAGTTGGACTATAAAGAAAACTGAGTGCCAAAGAATTGATGCTTTTGAACTACAGTGCTGGAGAAGACTCTTGAGAGTCCCTTGGACTGCAAGGAGATCCAACCAGTCCATCCTAAAGGAGATCAGTCCTGGGTGTTCATTGGAAGGGCTGATGTTGAAGCTGAAACTCCATTACTTTGGCCACCTCATACAAAGAACTGACTCATTGGAAAAGACCCTGATGCTAGGAAGGATTGGGAGCAGGAGAAGGGGATGACAGAGAATGAGATGGCTGGATGGCATCACTGATTCAATGAACATGGGTTTGGGTAGAATCCGTGAGTTGGTGATGGACAGGGAGGCCTGGCGTTGCAAAGAGTCACACGACTGAGTGACTGAACTGAACTGAGAGGACAAGTATGTCAGGGCTGCTCCTCTCTGGCCATCAGTGATTTCAGAGGTTAAATTTTTCAAAGGGGACAGTAAAATGGGGTGGAATAAGGTAATGCCCCCTCTAATTCACAGAATTGTGGAAATTATGCTAATAGTTTTGGTAGAGTACCATTACCCATTTAATTTCCCTATTACATTTTAAATGTATATACCAAAAAGGGAGCACTTCAAAAATTGTTTTAAGTAAATAGAAGAACTATTTAGAAACCTTTGTCAGTTGTTTTATAGAATGTCCTCCAAAAAAAGGGAGAATAGAATAATTTTCTCGTTTTGGTGAAACTGGATACAACGAAACAGAACAATTAAATGATGGGCAGAGGACATAACATTTTTCCAATGAAGACATACAGACTGGCCAACATGAAAAGACATACAAACTGGCCAACATCAACATCACTAATCATCAGTTAAGTTCAGTCACTCAGTTGTGTCTGACTCTTTGTGACCCCATGAATTGCAGCACGCCAGGCCTCCTTGTCCATCACCAATGCCAGAGTCCATCCAAACCCATGTCCATTGAGTTGGTGATGCCATCCAACCAGCTCATCCTCTGTCAACCCCTTCTCTTCCTGCCCTCAATCTTTCCCAGCATTGCCGGGAGCCTTCAGGATGCCCCCTTGCTCGGATGACAAGGTCACGAGACTAAGAAAGTAATTGCAAAGCTGACTTTCTTTATCGGGGCATCCTGGGCAAGCCCCACCCTGGTATTTTTCTTGGAAGTTCTGTCCATGCTCGGAACATTGGCTCATCTCAGTAGGTCAGTCACAGTTGGAAAGAATTCATCCTGAGATAATCCCCCCAGACCTTATCAGAGGATCTGGGAAGGTGGATCACTTTCCCCGGGGGCTAAGGAGGAATGAAAGGGACATTTAAATAGGTTACTACTCCTCCTACTAATTACTGGGGAGTTTACCAAGAGTTCTCTGGGGGTCATGGCAAGGCCACCACCAGAAAGGCTCGTACTTGAGTCACCTTTCCACCTCCCACTCCCCCCACCACTCCACGGAGGAGGCTCTCTTCCTTGAAGAAATCAGGCTCGATTGAGACTTAGGAATGCTCATAATTGTGGCCAGCATAGTTGGAGATATTGATTGCTTTAGGATATGTAGACATAGGAATTCATTATAGTAGTTATAAGGTTAATAGGGTTTTATTGCTAAAGCAGTGCTGCTTGACTGTCTCTTAGTCCTCTTTCCTCTTTCTAAACTGTCTCTTTGTCCTCTTTTCTCGTAAGAACTGGAGTTGGTTACTAGAATAAACAGTCTCAAGCTTAAGCCCTTCCCTCTAGCTTCTACATAGTTGTACCTGATAAGAGAAATGCAACCTTTCTACTTAGGTTGATGTACTTATCATGATCGAATGAAGTATACTGAAGACATTCAAATGGTAAACATACTATTGTTAAATCTAATTACATAGAAATCTGACTTCTGCAAAGGGAATGTTTCATGATAGTTTGGGGAATGAACTCAATGATAAGGTTGCTATGGGAGGTAGAAAACAAAAAATTGTATAGAACGATAGGTGATGTAATGAGGATGTCTTTTGGCTATAAAAACTGTAAACCAACAACAATAAACTGAAAGACTGCTCCATCACCATACATTGACTCAGCTCAGTTCTTCTTCCGCTGACACCACTCATCCCTCAAGACCCCCGGACCCCGCCGAGGCTGGACCCCGGCACAGCCTCAGGGTTTTTTCCAATGAGTTGGTTTTTTGCATCAGGTGTCCAAAGTTCTGGAGTTTCAGCTTCAACATCAGTCCTTCCAATGAAGGACTAGTCATCAGGGAAATGCAAAACCACAATGAGCTATCACATCATGCCCGTCAAAATGGCTATTATCAAAACGACAAGAGACAAGAAGTCTTGGCTATGATGTGGAAAACGGGAAACTCTTGTGCATTCCCTGATGGGAATGTAAATTGGTGGGAAACAGTATTGAGGTGCCTCAAAAATTAAAAATAGAACTACCATATGATCCAGCAATTCCACCTCTAGGTATTTACCTGAAGAAAACAAAAATACTAATCAAAAAGATAAATGCACTCCTATGTTCACAAAAATGTATGCAATTGTCAAATCACTATGTATTACTCCTGAACTAACACTGTATTTCAATTTTTTAATACACACACAAAAAATTTTATCAAAAAATACTGAACATTTTGTCTTCAGTCTTTTCCACTTATCACTATTTTCTTGTCTTTCCAAATGCCTCTGAGTCTTGTGCATTTTGCATTAAAATGGATTCCCCCAAAAGAATTCCCTTTACTGCTCATACTGTTCCGCAGTTGACTGGCTATCATTTTACCATTTTAGTGCAAATATTGATTGTCCACAAAATGAGCTGCTGTTTTAGGGCATATCCTTACTCTGAACAACAAAAAAAATAACCACTATCAGCACTGCTACCACACAGAAGGACCAAAAACCCAGCTGCTCAATCCAGGCTGGACCAGGCCAAAGAATGCTGGAACCAGTCAGGAAGGCAGAGGTTTTTGGCACTGGTGGTACATCCATTATGTGAATGATTTAGATGGGGAGATTAGCAGCAATAACCCTTCTCTCTGTTCTACTCTTAAATTATTTTGCACCATACCTCTGTTAGTTTACCTAAAAATGAAAACAAGACTGAGAACTAACATTTCATTGCTTTTATTTATTATATCCCTGTTTTGCACCCCTGTAGTCCAGTCTTTTGATTTACTTAACTATTAGAATGTGCCTGCCAATGCAGGAGACCCAAGAGATGAGGATTCAGTCCCTGGATTGGGAAGATCCTCTAGAGGAGGAAACAGCAACCCACTCTGGTGTTTTTGCCTGGAAAATTCCATGGACAGAGGAGCCTGGCCAGCTACAGTCCATGGGGCCACAAAGAGCCAGACATGACTGAGTGACTGAGCACACAGGCATTTTTTTAAAAAAAAACTGAATAAATGACCTTTATTTAATACAAATATTATATCTATGATTCATGATTAGAAGACTCAGTTATAGTGTGTGTAGTCAACCAAAGTCCATCAAAAATGGAAATTGTCTCCCAAGTCATTTCATTACCCAGCCAACCATAGAAGTGAGTATTAGTTACCTCAACTAATTAGTTGGTTTTAGAGATGTTTATTTTACTGGATTTGGAGAGAGAAGTTTCCTATAGGGAGTTATTACAGAAAAGTTCTTTAGGAAATGACATCGTACGCTGATAAAACTTATTAAAATCAGTGATTACTTTTTAGGTCTCAGATATCAAATCATAGACTAATTGAAACTTAGCAGGACCCGTGGGACCCTCCCAGGTACAAATCCTTCTAAATTGCCTTTTCTCCTTTGCAGGAAATAGGCTTTATTTGGCCTCCTTGACCTTCCTTAACAGTTGCTAATCAGCAAAGGGAAAAAAGTGAAAGTGAAGAGTCACTCAGTTGGTCTGACTCTTTGTGACTCCAAGGACTGTAGCCCACCAGGCTCCTCTGTCCCTAGAATTCGCCAGGCAAGAATTCTTGAGTGGCTTGCCATTTCCTCCTCTAGGGGATCTTCCCAGCCCAGGGATCAAACCCAGGTCACCTGCATTGTGACAGACTTACCGACTGAGCCACCAGGGAAGCCTTAAGCCTTAAGCCACCAGAAAAGGGAGGAAATGCAGAAAAAGAGGAGGGGCAGTCAAAGAAACAATAGTATATAGGGATGAGGCAGAATCCTGGCTCCTCCTCAAGGGGTATACAATACAATATATCTTATAGTTCTTTTGCAAGAACTAAGGCCCCACCCACCTTAAGAATCGCCTGCAGTTCGGGAATCTGCGGGCAATGCAGGAGACCAGGGTTCGATTCCTGGGTCCCGAAGATCCCCTGGAGAAGGAAATGGCTACCCACTCCAGTATTCTTGCGTGGAAGATCCCACGGACAGAGGAACCTGACAAGCTACAGTCCATGAGGTCATACGACTTAGCGACTAAACCACCACCGAGGCCCCCAACCTGGTGGAGGATGGAAACTTCAGGCTGAGCTCAAGATTCCTGGCACCACACCCTGTTACCTCACCACCAACCAATCAGCAGAAAGTCTGCACACAGTGTGTGATAACAAAGACTCTTGACACCTTCCCCCAAATATTAACTTCTTCTTTCTCCCTTTAAAAAATTTTCATGGTCGACCAGAAACTTCAGAATTAGTTCTTAGACATGAGTTTGCTTTCTCCACAGGTTGCCAGCCCCCTGAATAAAGCAAGCTTTACACTCCAACGAACACTGGGTTCTATTGACAAGGTATTTCTTGCATGTTGACTTTCAAGCAGCAAACAGCCTAATTTGAGTTCAGGAGCATGGCCAAAGCAGGCACCCACTGCCTAGGGCAAACAGCCAAATTCTTTTTGTGGGAGATTAAAACTCATCTTGGAAATTTTAAGAAATTCAGAGACCTCAGAATTCTGTAATAGCCAGAAATTTCTGTTTGTCTTCAAAATAGAGAAGCCTTCCTCTTTGTTTGCTTAATGTAAGGTTGGGGTGTGGAGGAAGAGGAAGGGGGAACCAAAGAAAACAAAAGAGTAGATTTATTCTCATAGTCTACCTCTCTGGATTAAATTTCACCACTACCTCCATGGCTCTCCATGGAGTGAATCCTACCTACCTGTAAAAACTTTGTCTCTGACCCAAGCCACTTCCTTCCTTCCCAGTCATTCCAAAGGATTTCGGGCTATGCCAGCCTAGAACTTCGCCACCCTAAGTATGGTCCTTGAACCAGCAGCATTGGTATTCCAGTCCTGCCAAACCCAGAATCTGCATTTTAACAAGATTATTAAAAAATAATAATAATCTTTTATTATTATCAAAGTTGAACACAAAGTTTGAGAAGATCTGCTCCAAGGGACTCTTCTCTGCCTGTCCTCACCCCACCCACTTGAACCACTGTAAAATTAGCTCCAAGAAGTCATCAAATTATCTGCACTTATCTCGGAAGCCTTTCCTTACAACCCTTTTCTTTCTTCCTGCTTTCTTCTTAGAGTTTTGTGTGTGTGTGTGTGTGTGTGTGTGTGTTGAGGGGGTGGGTGTGATAAAAATTTACGTGGGTAAATTTGCATAAGCAATATCTTTATTGGTATCGGTTTTTGGTTTTCAGTCTCCCCAGTCCCAACTAATTTGTGAAAGTGAAAGTCTCTCAGTCACGTCCATGTCTGACTCTTTGCAACCCTATGGACTATACAATCCATGGATTTCTCCAGGCCAGAATACTAGAGTGAGTAGCCTTTCCCTTCACCAGAGAATCTTCCCAACCCAGGGATGGAACCCAGGTCTCCCACATTGCAAGCAGATTCTTTACCAGCTAAGCCACAAGGGAGGCCCAAGAACACTGGAGGGGCAACTAATTTGTAAACTCCTTGAATTTACTGAATCTTATGTTATTCTATTTTGAAGCCCAGTGTCTGTAATTATGCCTATCAGATGGACTTGATAAGTTCTGTTGCCTGAGGGAATAAATATTTGACTTCTAAAGCCCTTACTTTCTTGTAATTAATCTCAGCTACCAGAAGGGCCATCTAATCTTTAGAGAAGTTTAGAGTGATTTCAGAATCACAAACTTTAATCTCACATGACTATTTTTAAAAATATTTATTTATTTATTTGGCTGTTCTAGGTCTTCATTGCTGTGCCTGTGCTTTCTGTAGTTGTGGCAAGAGAAGGCTACTCTCTAGTTGTGATGAGCTTCTCATTATGGTGGCTTCTCTTATTGCAGAGCATATGTCCTAGGCATGGGGGCTTCCTGAACCAGGGATCAAACCCATGTCCTCTGAATTGGCAGGCAGATTCTTAAGCATTGGACCACCAGGAAAGTCCAAAGTTTGTTTGTTTAATTTTTGACTACATTCCATGGCATGTGGGACCTTAGTCCCCAACTGGGAATTGGACCCACAATCCCTGCTTTGGAAGGTGGAGTCTTAACCACTGGACCACTGGGGAAGTCCCTCACATGACTATTTGAATTTGGCACAGGGCTGACACAACTATTCTAACAGATGCAACATCTCTGCATCCTGTTTCTAGTCCAAAGATATTGCCCTGAGCCATAAGGAAGGTGGTGGTGGTAGTTTAGTTGCTAAGTCGTGTCTGACTCTTGCAACCCCATGGACTGTAGCCCGCCAGCCTTCTCTGTCCATGGGATTCTCCAGGCAAGAATATTGAAGTGGGTTGCCATTTCCTTCCCCAGAGGATCTTCCCGACCCAGGAATCGAACCCAGGTCTCCTGCATTGCAGGCAGATTCTTTACCAACTGAGTTATGAGGAAAGCCCTAAGAAAAGTGTCTGCCATCTAATTATGGAACCACAGGCTCATGCTCTGTTTAATCCTTTGATCTACAGACAAGCATGATCTCTTCCTGCTCAGACCCCAGAATGGCCCTCTTTTATTCCAGAGCCAAAACTTTTCTAGCAGCCAACAGAGCAATTCATTCCACTATATCTCTAGTTCTATGACCTTCAACCTCCTGGGTTTCCAACAGTCTTTAACAAAGAGAAACCATAGGAACTTATCAGTAATAGAAGTAAGAATTTATAGGACCCAGTTTTGGAAGGATGTGAAAAAACAAATAATCTGGCACATTATTGTTAAGGATGTTCATTGATATAGCACTCTTTTAGAGAGTGTTTGAATCATAGCCATGAAAAATTTGTGTGCATAGCTTTCAACCCAGAATTTATATGTTTTAGAAAGGTATACTTACAGGCATATGAAAATATACTAAGAATTAAGAAAAAAAGTAGAAACAATGCAAATATTTGACAGTGGTTACATAAATGATGCTCATTTATCTACAAAAGAAATAAATAGTCACTTAAAGAAAAATTTGATTACTCCTTATGTACTTGCTTAAAAAGATGCCCATAGTCTACTACTAAGTAAAAAACAGTGATAGAGTTTTTAATATGATCCTATTTTTTAATAAAAATATCTCTTGATATGTATGTATTTATAGAAATATATGTTAGTATATACTACTTTTAAAAGACTCTGAATACACAAAAAAGTAGTAGAAATATGTGAGGTTGTGGCTTTTTTGTGTCTCAGCTTTTCAAATATTCTATGTGACTATGTATTAATTTTTAATCATGCTAAAAAACAATAGAAAAGGCATATACAGGCAAACTAAACTAAAAGCTCATCTTCTAATTACTGAATTGTGGCAACAAACTGTGGTAACAAAGAAAACAAAAGTGAAAAGGGCAGGGGCTTGTTTGTTTTTTGATCACTCTGCACAGCTTCTGGAATCTTACTTCCCAACCAAGGATCAAAACTGCACTCTCAGCATTGAGAGCACAGAGTCCTAACCACCAGACCCCCAGTGAATTCCCAATAAAATTGTTTTGAAGGAAAAAAAAATTTCTGAAATTTTCAGGAAAAAATGTGTCACGTCTTGGCTGTCACTGGTAGGCCAGAAATTCAGTCTCTCAGTTGTGTCCGACTCTTTGTGACCCTATGGACTACAGCACACCAGGCCTCCCTGTCCATGACCAACTCCCCGAAATTTACCCAAACTCATGTCTATTGAGTTGGTGATGCCATCCAACCATCTCATCCTCTGTCATCCCCTTCTCCTCCTGCCTTCAGTCTTTCCCAGCATCAGGGTCTTTTCAAATGAGTCAGTTCTTCGCATCAGTTGGCCAAAGTATTGGAGTTTCAGCTTCAACATCAGTCCTTCCAATGAACACTCAGGACTGATCTCCTTTAAGATGGACTGGTTGGATCTCCTTGCAGTCCAAGGGACTCTCAAGAGTCTTCTCCAACACCATAGTTCAAAAGCATCAAGATGCAGCAATTCCACTACAGGAGGCTCAAGCTCAGTCTCTGGTTGGGAAAGTTCTACATGCTGCCTCAGCGTGGTCCAAAAAAAAAAGTATCATTTTTTTGTTTCCACTGAAAATCCTCTGTCAAATCAAGTGGAGAACTGTGATCTACTGAAAAATAGCACACAGCCCCCTGCACCCCACCCCCACACCCAGAGGAGAAGCTCCACTACCCCTTATAGGGAACTCTAATGACTTGGAAGAAACACACTACCTCTCCCTAACTGTGAATTTGTCTGACTCAGTTCTCTTCCCATCTTTCTTGCAGCATTCACCAAGGGTATAATTTACAGCCACCACATGTACTCATGGATGTCCCACCCATGATTATTATATGCTCTGAACCTTCATCTTCTTTCTTAGGACTCCCACTCTAGAGAGAACATGGTATCATACTCAGAGTGACAATGATATTATTGTTTCTGCTCTAATTTATTTTTAAAAGTAATTTGCATACTTTGTTATGCAACCTAAGCTTCCATCATGATCCAAACAAAATTGCACTCAATAATTGCTCAAATGCTTTATCATTGGAAAAGTAGTTTATGCTTGGATTGCCGTTCATAAATCTTATCAACCAGAACTAAAATCCTGCACCAGGATTGTTAGCAGTTAAAAGCACTAACTTTTAAATTTTCTTCCTTTTTGCATATTGGTATTTTTTAATGTTTCACAGTGAATATTTATTGCATTTGAAATAGAGAATGACTGCACAGCAGGCAATGTGCTAAGAAGTTTACATGCATTATCTTAGTAAATCTTTCCAACTGTGTTTGAGGTACTATTATTAACACACATTGTAGGAAAGAAAATAAAAGCCATTAGGTTAAATAACTTGCCTAATTCAGCTCCACTACCTGGTTTTATACAAAGCACTCAACTCTTAGGCTTTCAATTTTATAGTCTATAAAGCTAAGATAGTATCTACCTCATCAAGTGTAAGAATTTTTAAAGAATGTCAATTGTGAATGAGTTCTTATGTGAAACTCCTGGTATAAAGAAAACAAATTCTTTGAAGTTCTCTAACAATGTCAAGTACAACTATTAAACTCTTAAGAAGTCCTGTGCAGGAGCCAGCTGCATGTGGGTGGTACCTATCTCCCAACTTCAAGTTCGCTTTCTTCACATTGGTGACTTGAAATCAGCCACGATGAGAGTCTGAAACCAGTAAATACTGCAGATTAGGGCCTTTCCCCTGGGAGGACTGGTTGTCGGATATTTACCGGCACACCGCAGCCCCTAGACGAAAGTATAATGGATTTACTGAACTAGCTCAAATTCAGTTTTATTTATTGATGTAGGGAGAATGATTCATAACTTGGATCTGCCTGTTATGAGGCCTATTTTCCCAGCTGCAGTGTGAAGGAATTCCAAGAATGGCAAAAACCCCCTAGAAAATGATTTTCCCATTTCAGCTCTTTCAATCTGATTAGGGAAACACAATATGCCAGACATATCATTGGGTTTTTGTTGTTGTTGTTGTTAATCTCTGCCCTGCTTATTACTGCCATAAAGGGCTCAGATAAATAACTTTATGAATAGCCCAATTTGTTTGGCATACTAGTGTCTTGGAGTAGCTAACTCTTTAAGCAGTGTTTATTCTCCTGTGGAACCGTATCTTGTAAGAATGGCTGGCATGGAGAAATTGAGATATTTTGTCAAAATAAGGCAGTATTTTGAAATAATGGTCAATATTATTTCAGTGGTTCATGTTTGGCCCCAGAAAGCTTCTCTTTCCTCCATGATAAAGTAATGAAACTACTTCATTATGGCTGAAGAAATGCAAAACTTTCTGTTGGACTTCATTGTGCCCTCCTGAAACTCAAGCTTCAACTTAAGCGGGTAGAGAGGGTAAGTCCTGCTTCCCCCTCGATGTCCTCAAGTCACTGGCCACATCCACTGGCCTTTCTCCCACGGGTCCTGCCAGCTTTCCTGTATCAGACATATAGGTCAAAGTGTCCCACTCACAGCTACTCCGTCTGGGAGACACTGGCCTCTGACTAGACTAGGGTTAGGTTCCTGACTGGAGGGAAGCTAATTAGCTTCTCTCAGCAACTTCAACTAGGATACCACATGTTTCCCAAGACTTATATAGCAAAGTACAACAAATTTAGTGACTTAAAACAACAGAAATTTATTCTGTCACAGTTCTGGAGGCCAAGGTGCCAGCAGAGGCATCCTCTCCCTAGAGACACCAGGAGAGAATCTGTTCCATGCCTTTTTCCTAACTTCTGGTGTTGCCAGCAATCCTTACCCTTCTTTTACTTGTATAGATGTATTACTCCATTATTTTCTGCCATCATTGTACAGTATTTCCCCTGTGTGTCTGTATTTACATTCTCTTTCCTCCATGTGTATCTATCTCTGTGTCTCTTACACTCTTCCAAAGACATCAGCCATATTGGATTACCCACCCTAATGACCTTATTTTAACTTGGTTGTATCTACAAACCCCTATTTCCAAATAAGGTCATGTTCAGAGATACAGGAGTTGAACTTGAGCATATCTTTCTGTAGGAGAGATCCTACAACAGATACTGAGAAGAAAGTCCTCAGTGAATGCTCTATAGGTCAGGAGTTTGTAAATAGTCAGGCCAAGTCCAAGATGAGTCAACAGGGGAAGGCAATGGGAAAAGGAAGGCACAGGCAGAACAGATGTAAAAAGGGAAACAGAAGAAAAGAAAGATGGGCAATGTGGTCTCCACTGCATCCCTTCCATGAACTCAGTCATTCCCTCCTTTGATTTCGTTCACTGGCGAGCCTTTTTCTAAACTGTAAACCATCAGAACCTTGATGAGAGATTGCCCCAAAGTCCATATGGAATGGTCGATGATCCCTGAAGACATATTTACAGCCACAAGAAAATTGAGAAATACAAAGGAAATGTCATAAGTTCTTCATGAAGCCAAGTTTATCCCATAAAAAGATATCCTATGATAGATGATATTTACTTCTATTTTTAAAGGTTAAAATATCCTTTGAAACAATAGGAGTTTGTTTCATTTTATAATGTTCTATTTGGGACAAAATGAAAAACCAGCAATCCTATATCTAGACTCAGAATTTTAAAAAATTTACTTTGTTGGATCAAAATTTTCTGAAAGTCAGGTAAGCATTGACCTAAAGCACTCTGAAGCCCGTGATGTTCACACACAATATCCGCAAGCTTTGCTGAGTAGGAGATTCAATTCCTTTCTTCTGATGAATTCTATGTAAGCCACTTTCCCCCCAAAAGTCTCTTTGGATAAAGATTTTCACCAAGCTGAGTTACTTCAGGCTCTCTTGCAGTAAGTATGGGGTTCATGACAATTCTTTGTTGCTTGGAAACTGCACTCATCTATAAAGGTGGATATTCAGCAGCCAGCTCCATGCTAAGAGGCCAGCCTCCCTGGCCAACAACAGTGTCAGCTTGGAATGGTTGGATTTTTCTTTCCCATTGTTTCTCTGAGACAAAGAGTTGTGTACAAATAACTTATTTGCAAAGTGATCTCAGAAAGTATTGTGAGGGAGGGGGAAGGGGACAGGGAAGGGGGTAAACCCAATAAAGAACAATGTATGTAATTAATTGAAAGTCAGTGGTTTGATGGTAAATGTTTAACAGTTGGCTCTCCAAACAACAATTCTGATTTGTCCCATTTGCCAGTTTCCATGGTACAAATACTCTCACCGTGGCCATTTTTCAGCTACCTATGTGGTATCACTAAATGTTGAGTTGGGATGAGATGCACAACTGAGTACATTATAAAACATTTACACCATACAAATATAATAGCCCAGAATATGTCACCCCAAAATATACCACTTTGACATATTGATTATTTTGAAATAAATGTACTTGAAAAACAGTCATGTAAGGAGGACATTCTGACCCTCCTTTGTCCCCCTGAAAGCAAGAGATGAATTTTCCATGTGAAACGTACCTTCCTTATATCCGGAGTTAAGATGGCATCCTTGTCAGCCAAGACACGGAATATAGGACTGCGAGGGTATATTTAAATTTTTTTATTTCTTCACGAATTTATTACCTCAAGCCCAAGCTCCTTTGTCTTTTCTGCAACAAAGAGAGAACATCTCAAACTCAGGGGTGAGAACTATAACCTCACATTCTTCACCACTCTTCCAAGGCCCAGTCTCAGCTCCTTTACAGATTAATGCTCCATGTAGGCTGAGTTATTTGTTATTTGGCTTTGTGAATATGTATATGTGTGTGTGAGTTAAAGGTCTCTATTTTCCTAGCATATAGTCTATGGATGAAAGAGGAAGAAGAAGGTGAGAGTAGGGTGTAGGGGGGAGAGAGAAAGAGGGAAGAGAAGAGGGAGGAGGAAGAAAAGAAGGAAGTGAAGGAAAAGAAGATGGAGGAGAAAGAGGTGGAGGAGGAAGAAGAGGAAGAGATGGAGAGAGCAGAAGAGAAGTGGGTAGAAAGGAGTGAGAGAAGTGATATGGGTCACTTGCATAATTTGCAGAAATCAAATATAATTATGGAATGCCCTAGAATCTAGGCTCTAGAGCAGTGTTTCTCAAATTTTAACTTACCCTGAATCATCAAGGGATCTTGTTAAAGTACGAGCTCTAATTCAGCAGGTCTGGGGTCTGAAATTCTGAATTTCTAATAAGCTTCCACAGGATACTGATGATACCATCTTTTCGAGTAAGCAAGTACTCTTTTAAAATATACATATGTACATATTTATTTATTTATTTTTGACTGCACTGGGTCTTCATAACAGCATCATCTCTTGTTGTGGAACATGGGCTTTAGGTTGTTCAGCAGTATGTGGGATTTTCCCTGACCAGAAATTGAATCCATGTCCCCTTCATTGGCAGGGGGACCCTGAACCACTGGATCACCAGGGAAGTCCCGAGACACAAGTAGTCTTTGATCAGGAAGGCTCACCACAGTCTAGACCTGGTAGATCAATGTTCAAGGAGTACACCATTTTGTAGGCCTTTGGTATCTGTGGTCCATCTCTCACCTGATGTTCTTGGGTTAGTTCATATATTTTTCAGAGTTCTAGATGATGGAACACTAACCAAACTTGAAGGCCATACCAAGACAAGTCATCAAAAATTATGTGTACCCAAAATTGCAGTGAAAATGTTAGTTTAGTGTTAGTCAGTCATGTCTGACTATTTGTGACCCCAAGGACTGTAGCCTCTGTCCATGGAATTCTCCAGGCAAGAATACTGGATTCATTCCCTTCTCCAGGGGATCTTCCTAACCCAGGGATCAAAGCTGGGTCTCCCTCATTGCAGGTTGATTCATCTTTTAAACAAAAGAATCAGTCACTGCACATGACCTGGTGCTGCAATTCTAGGTTTAAATTTCATCCCTATAGGCAGAGACTAACTGATAATCCATATCTTACTGTTGTATACTCTCTTTCATAATGACTCAGGAAAACAAACAAAAAGTGAGAAAATATTTGCACAGAAATAAATAACAAATATTAGGACTGTATTCAATATCTTTGGTTCAAATTTCATTTACCTTTTCCCACATTACATTCATGAAGAACTTAGATAAATCACCAAACTTCTTACACTATTTCTAGAGCTAGTAAGCAGAAAAAAATAATATTTACAACACACTGAAGATGCTGGAAGCAAGTGGTTTGTGTGTACTCTCTCCTCCCTCCTCCACAAAATTCTTTTTTGGTATGTTACAGCTGGATGCAGAAGTCACAAATTCAGAGATAAGTTCTATAAATTTCCCAAGTCAAGTAGAAATTAGCGTAAACTAAATTATACCATGTCATTTTCACCTATACAAACCTATGATATGAGCTTTCAGATTCCATACAAATTGATTATTTGCGGGAAATGTCTCAGTAGCTAAAAAAGATAACTACTTGCATTAAACATGTATAATCAAAGCACTAGTTTGCTACCTAATGTTCATAGCAGCATTAGTCACACTGACCAAGATACGGAAGCAATCTAAGTTCTCATTAACAGATGATGGATAAAGAAGATGTGGTATACGTATATACGCACAAAGTGGGATATTACTTAGCCATAAAAAGAATGAAATTTTACTATTTGCAGCAACGTCAATGGACCTAGAGGGCACTGTGCTTAGTAAAACAAGTCAGACAGAAAGAGACAAATACTGTATGTGATTACTTACTTATATGTAGAATCTAAAATATAAAACAAATCAGCTAATATAACAAAACAGAAATAGCCTCACAGATATAGAAAATGAGCTTGTGAATACTGGTAGAGAGATGGATGATAAGGTGCAAGGTAGGGGTAGAGGGTTAAAAGGTACAAAGTATTATCATAAAACAAAATAGCTACAAAGATATATTGTACAGCACAGGGAATATAGCCAATATTTAATAATAACTTTAAATAGAGTAAAATCTATAGATGTTTTGAATTTCTATATTATATACCTGAAACTAATATAATATGGTAAATCAACTTTAATAAAAAAGAAAACAAAAGGTTTTATATATATGGTAAAAAAAATGTATAATCACACAGAATTTAAACAATTGCAATGTGATATAGGAAACAATGTTACTCATCAAACAAATGAAAAGATAAAAGGTAAAGGTTTATTTGAACACTTAGCTTATAACTGTTAAGATTCTCTTTAATTAATGAGGATATTTACCTCCCAAAGATGATTTGCTTTGTGCTTATTGCCACTGATGTGGTTCAGAGCAGGCCACTCTAGAATATGCCAGTATCATATGGATTATTTCAAACTGAAGACAATCAAGGCCCAATAGACTCAAGAAGAACTTTATACTGTCCCTTAATTGTGTAAAATAATTTATATAGAGAACTTGTACCAGGAAGAGTGGTTATTATCAACTTTTTTTTTTTCATCATGAAGATTTAACTGAAGAGTGAAGATGGCAGAGTGGGAAGACCCTGAGCTTCCTTCCTTCCATGAGCACATCAAAATTCTAACTATTTATAGAGCAATTATTGATAAGAAAGGCCAGGAGACTAACAGAAAAGATTTTCTAAAACTAAAGGTTTAAAGAAGGAACCACAATGAGACAGATAGGAGGAGCAGAGACACTGTATCATCAAAATCCATAACCCTAGGTCGGTGACTCACCAATAGAGAGCTAATTATAATTGCAGAGGTTCTCTCCAAGAAGTGAGGGGTCCAAGCCCCACATCAGGCCTGGGGGTTCTGCAGAGGGAAGACAAGGCCCCAGAACTTTGGCTCTGAAGGTCTGCGGGGCCTACTTTTAGAAGAACCAGAGGGTTATGGGAAATTGAGACTCCATCTTGAAGGCACACACAAAATCTCACACACTTTGAGACCCAGGGCAAAAGCAATAACTTGAAAGGATCCGGGTCAGACCCACTTGCTTATCTTAGAATGTCTGCCTTCTGGAGAGGCAGGAGGCAACTGGAACTCACACTGGCAGCAGCAACTGTGTGAACTCTTTCTACCACAAGGACCTGGTGCTGACAAGCACCATTTTGGAGCCCTCCCTCTAGCTTATTAGTATCTTGACACCAGCTTGTCAGCCAGCACCAGTATGCCTCAAGTCAAACAGCTAGCCAGACAGGGACACAGTACTACCCACCAGCAGGTAGACTCCATTAAGACCCACAGAAGACCATAGCTACCCCAGGACCTGACCCTGTGTACCAGAGGCCCAGGACCCAGCCCCACACTATCCTCAGACACTATCCTTGGGACTCCTCAGGACCCTGCAGCCAGCCATTAAGACCTTGTCTCATGAACCACTTGGCTGATACAAGCACCTGGACACCCAGGGCCCTATAGCCAGAGATCCCAGGACCCAGCTCCACTCACCAGTGAACCAGAACTAACCTTGAGACCAGACTTATACACCAGTGAGCTGGCACTAGCCCCAGGAGTCCCTGGGCATCTGCCCTGACCACTAGCAAGCTGGCACCAGCTCCAGAACTTCTAAGCCCTCAGGCAGAGAACCTAGAACCTAGGTCTGCTCACAGTAGGCTGGGACTGCCCGAGGACCCATCCACACTCACCATGACAACAGCAGTCCCACAGCCAGCCCTATCAGGACCTACCCTACCCACTAGCATGCCAACTGTCCCCAGGAACCAGCCCCACCATTAGCAGGGTGACACCAGATCCAGGGATCCGGCCTCACAACCACCCACCTCAGAACCTGGCTCTGAACACCAGTGAGCCAGCACTAGCCCCAGGACACCTTTCTTCCCTAGGGCTCTACAGCCAGCTGCCTCGTAACCCAGCCCTGGCTACCGGTGGCTGGCAGCCCACACACAAGGCAGGACCTGGCAACGTATCAGACCAAGGGCCAGTCACACTTACCAGGCCACCCACAGTAATATGCACACCACAACAGGAGGACCTATGCTGCCTACATAAGGGGCAACCCTAGAGCGTATAGCTCTAGGGACTAAAGGGAGTTGTTCATAGGATGTCTCCAAGGTTTGGAAACATAATCAACCTTCCAAATAGATAGAAGTAAAAACAGCAAATTAGGCAAAATAAGGCAGGAAAGGAATATGATCCAAATGAAGGAACAAGATAAAACCCAAGAAAAAGAGCTAAGGGAAATGGAGATAATCTACCAGTAAAGAGTTCAAAGTAATTATTTTAAAGTTGCTCAAAGAACTTGGAAGAAGATTGGATAAACAGAGTGAGAATTTAGAAGTTTTTAACGAAGAGTTAGAAAATATAAAGAAGATCCAGACAGTGATGAAAAATATAGTACCTGAAATAAAATATACACGGGGAAAAAATCAAGAGTAGAGTTGATGATATGGAGAGACAGACCAGTGAGCTGGAAGACAGAGTAGTGGAAACCACTGAAGCTGAAAAAAGAAATAAGGACTAGTTAAGAGACCCCTGGGACAATATCAAGCATACTCATATTGACATGATAGGAGTCCCAGAAGGAGAAGTTCCCTTTGAAGTCCCAGACCCCTACTTCCTTCTCCTTAGCTCATGATGTAATATTTGGGCTCCCCTATGTACAAAGTTAAATTAAATCTATTTTTCTCCTCCTAATCTCTCTTTTATTTCAAGGAGATGTCTCAGCCAAGAGCCTAGAAGGGTTTAAAATTATTTTTCCTTCCTAACACCTTCCTCACACCATAAAAATCTACCTGTTTTAATTTCACAATGCCACTCTTTTCAATAGCAAAAGGATTAAAAGCTACTAACAAAATACATAAGGAAGAGACTTATTGGTCACTTTAAACATCAAAAAACAGTTTTCCAAGTTGATTGTGAGATTCACAAATATCTTACACATTTTATCTGTGATTATAGAATTACAGCTGATGTGGGTTTCAAGATATTACTTTATCTAAAATCTCATTTGAAGAATTTGTAGAAATTAACATTTGTCTTTTACTTTTTACTGAAATGAAAGCCAATATTCCCTACCCCTAGGCCCTTGGTGGATGTGGTAGGGTATTCACATTTGATTGTTTCTACTCCAAATCTTTTCTGAGTTTCTGGATATTCAGTGAGATTAACAACTCAGCCCTGTAGGCATCTGTGGTATCTATTTTATGCCCAATCAACACAGATATGGGATGAAAATCTTGGGCTTGTTCTGCATTTACTTTTCTTGTTTTTGTTTTGTGAAATTTTCTCTACTGACCAGATAGGATGGGTTTAGGCTTGCTTCATCCCTTTGGGAGTGGTTGTTGTGGAGTTTGTAACTTATTGCCAGCACTGAGCTGCTTCTACAGAAACACCAGACAGTGAGTCTCACAAGTTGATTTCCAAGTAGAACATCCTCAAAACATAGGGTGGTACGAGTCAAGTGAAAGTGTTAGTTTCTCAGTCATGTTTGACTCTTTGAGACACCATGGTTTGTAGCCCCTCAGACAGATTTTATTTTCTTGGACTCCAAAATCATTGATAATAGTGACTGCAGCCATGAAATTAAAAGACCCTTGCTTCTTGGAAGAAAAGTTATGACAAACCTAGACATCATATTAAAAAAGCAGAGACATCACTTTGCTGACAAGTCCATAAAGTCAAAGCTATGGATTTTCCAGTAGTCATGTATGGATGTGAGAACTGGACCATAACGAAGGCTGAGCACCAAAATAATTGATGCTTTTGAACTGCAGTGCTGGAGAAGACTCTAAAGAGTCCCTTGCACTGCAAGGAAATCAAACCAGTCAATCCTTAAGGAAATCAGCCCTGAATATTCATTGGAAGGACTGATACTGAAGAACAAACCACTCCAAAATTTGGTGGCTTAACCATTTTATTATCTCTCTAGCTCTGTTGGCTGACTGGGTTCAGCTGGGAGGTTCTTGCTCAGAGTTTCTCATGCAGTTGCTGTCAGTTGGCGGCTGGGGCTGGAGTTGGCTGAGAGGCTGACTGGACCAGATATCCAAGACGGCTTCTCTACTTGCAGGTCTGGCACCTTAGCTGGGATGACTGAAACAGCTCAGGCATCTCTCTCCTTTCAAGGACTTCTCCAGATAGCTAGCTTGAGCTTTGTCCTGGCATGGTGGTCTAAGTCGGCTGGCTTCCCTAGAAGAGACTACTTTTAATCTACCATGATAATCGACTGCAATGAAGTATTTCTTTAAAGAGAAGGAAGGAAATAAGCTCTGACAAGAAGTATGGGTTTAGGAGAGGTTTGATCAGAGAGCAGACTATCAGGACCTATTTACTATATATTAGTATCTTCTGCCTCCCAAAACATACATATGCAAAGAGAAATTATCTCCTCTCCTTATTCCTTGTATTGCAGCCTTCACTTCACTGTTCCTGTTGTCTGAAAATTATCAATCATAGATTTGAGTTTAAAACTATCCTTTTTGGAATATGTAAACTCTTCTGAAAATTTGTGGAACATTCCACAGTGATTGATTTTCAGTGATGTATCAGCTGTCTTTTCTTCAAAACTCGGTGTTGTTAAAGTTTTTTATATCACATTTTTTGTAGATCAGGAATTTAGAAGCAGCTTAGTTAAGTGGTTCTGATTCCAGGTCTCAGACAAGGCTACAGCAAAATGTTATCTGGGCTGTATGCGGTCTTCTGAAGGCTGAGCTGGGGCTGAAAGATTCATTTCCAAGATGGCATGCTTGAATAGTTCTAGTTAAAGGTAGGAAGCTTAGATCTTCCCCAGAAGGACCTCTCCAGGAATTGCTTTACTGTTCTCATGGTGGCTGCCTTCTCACAGAGTAAGCAGTCCAAGAGAGAGTAAGGCGGAAGTCACAGTGTTTTTTGTGACCTAAGTATTATAATTCGTCCTCTTTCAGTTCCATAACTCTACTGGTCACAGAGGTTGGCCTTAATAGTGAGGGAGAGTATGAAAAACAAGAATATGAATAACAGGAGATGAGGTGTCATTGGGGGTCCTCTGAGAAACTGAGCTCAGTTAAGCAAAGGAAAAGATACTATTGGGAGAAAAGAAGAGAAAAAGGAGATATGTAATATTGGAACCAGGAGCATTTGAGGAAAAGTGAAGTAATAATTAGGATACTGAAGCTGAGAATGGGGTAGAGAATCTTGAGAGCTTATAGTCCTGACACATCTTGTGAAGGTAAGAGGTAAAAGAGAAGTGAGAAGAATGATCAATTTTTTTTTCCAAAGTTATTCCTGCACTAACAACAGCAGACAAACTTAAAAGGTCATTTTCAATTTCTTGGCTGAGCTACAAGAGGAATATTTCTCCTGAATATTTAACTGGTTTTATGAGACAGAAAGATATTTTAAGCTTCTAACAAGAAATCGGGGTTGCCTAAAGGATATCTTTATTCAGCAAGGACACAGTCTTCCAGGAAGTTTACTTTTGCCAATATAATTAGTAGTTACTTTACAAGACGATAATGTCCAGGTTTCATGCTGGGATGAAAGGAGGTGATTTTCCAGTTAGTGCTAATTGAAAATTGAAGCAAAGGGAACATTGCAATCAAAACAGGAAGAGAAAAAACATTGTATTGTGGCAAGAACCTTAGAGCTTTGTTCTTTCATAACATGTAGGGAAGCAAAGAGTTTCTAAGCTACTTTCATCACAGCCAAATTTCTTGGAACAATGCCCTCTCCGTGCTGTTTCTACTTTACTTCCCCAATACCTCTGGCCTGGTTTTGCCCCCATCATTTCTTCAGACCTGCTTTCATTGTGGTTAACAACAACTTCCTTCTTGCCTGATCTGATGGACATTTTTCTGTTTCTGAACTTACTGATTTCTAAGCAGCAATAACCCAGTTAAGCACCCTACTATTTCTGGAAATACTCTCCTCCTGGTTTCTAGGATGTCATTTTCTCCTTGTTTGCTCAGCAAACAAGCATCTCCTTGTTTGCTATCTATGTAAGTTGTTTTTCCACTATCTAGTCTCTAAATGTTGGAGTTCTTGATCATTTCTCTTATCTTTCTGAACTCTTTCTACATAATCTTTTCCAATACCTTGGCTCTGACACCATCTAGATGCCAACAATGTCAACATTAATATTTCCAGCCATCATCTCTTTCTAGAACTCAAGATTCCTATATCCTACTGCCTTCTTGGTATTTCAACTAGGGAATTTCAGAGTTATCACAGTGTGTCTCCTGATGCTTTGGGTTCTTCGCCTCCAACCTGCTGCCCCAGTCTAAGCCTTACCAGTCTTGTAAATGGCATCATCTCACATTTAGACACTTTGGTGAGACACTTCCATATATCTTGATGCATCCTTCTTCTCACTCTCTAAATTCAGTTCATCAAAAGTGCTGTTGATTTTACCAACCTGTCGTTTATTACCACACAATCTCCTTGTCCTACTCAATCCATTCTCTACATAGACAATAGATGCATCTTAAAATAAAAATTTGTTCAAGTTATGATCTATTTAACACTGCTCAATGCATTCCTACTACACCCAGAATTAACTATAAACTTGCAGTGCCCTCCAAGCTGCTGTAGGACTTCCCTCCTACTCACCTTTCAAGCTTATTTCAGACCACTCTTTGGCTCATTACACCAGCCTGTCCTGCTTCAGGGCCTTTGAATATGCTGTTTATTCTACCTAGAAAGTCTTCCCATACTTTTCTTATTCTTGCTTTTTTTCTTCCTTTAGGTGTTAGCTGAATATTGTCTACTCAGAGAGACTTCCCTTGACTATCTTACCTGATGTATGCCTCTTTGTTCCCTTTATTCTCTTTTTAGCAGGTTTTTCCTTTCCATCATCACAGTTATTCCTATAGTTATAATGCCAGCCCAATTTTTCCACAAAGAAGGGCATTGGGAGTCTTTAACACAACTTGTTAGATTTGAAATGAATCAGAGGCTACACAAACAATCAACTATTTCTCTCCTAACTAGGGCTTCTGCTGGATGTGACCAATCTCACACAATAGCACCCATATCTGAAAATGGATCAGGTTACTCAGCATCTAAAACCAAAATTAAGGACACTCTTGGGACCCCTTCAGTAGAAAGCATTTAGCTAAACAGTTTCTGTTTTACTGTGGTCATGGCCCTCTGTGACACAGATGAAGTCAACCTAACATGCAGGAGCTGGAAGGAATTTCTCACGCCGTCTCATTTCCTGTGTTTCTCATTGCAGTTTATTATTGTTCTCTTTCTCCCTCCTCTAAGACCAACATCCCATGAGATGGGCATTGTCTTGATGGAGCAGGAAAAGAAGCTTTGAACTCAAATTCTTCTGTATGAGCACATGAATGAAACTCCAGATTAGATCTTGGCACTTTAAAATTCTTACATTTACAGAAAATGTCAACATTAGGAAACTATACCCTTTAAAGTAAAGCTTCTCACTTTTATATCTATGGCAAAACTTTGTGTCATGTACACTGAGATGAAAATTGGTCTCCTAATAATTGTGCAATTGAAGTCATCATTTATTTGTCTAAAACTTACTCAGAAATTTGCACTCTGTTCTAATACCTTAAACAGCTTCTCTTTTATTTTGTAATATATCACAAATTACCAGCAAATTTTAAGTGGAATTTAATCCACTGAAGCTCCTACTTTCCAACATTCATAAAAGCTATAAATCACCTTTGTCGAGTTACAGATTCTGAAATTCTAGCTCACAAAGGGGTCTGTATTTTGTTAAGTGAATTCAAGTCATTCTCCAAGGAACCAAAAATGTTTCAAATCTTTAAAAATAAATCATAAAGCAGTGTGGCTAGATAAAATTCCCTGGGAAGAAATCCACTTTGCAGGGAATAGGCCTGTATTGGAAAATCTTCTTCACACAACTAAAATAATCTTTGCATATAAAGAATGAGTCACCAGATACCACAAGGGTCAAAGATCCCAGGCTCATCTGTTCCTGAGGAAACCATGAGAAGGAAATGTGCCCAGATGTTCATATTTGTTTCTATGAGAAATAAAGCTTATTTCAGAACTAAAATACCTTCTGTATTTTCTCTTTACAGTTTAAAATAGTCTCTAATCAAGACTCAATTAAAAATTTTAAATGATATCTAGAGAAGCATTTTTGTTTGGTTTCTTAAACTATAAGGATCAGATGATTGGGCTAAGAGATTGTCCTGAACCATCCAAGAATGTTGTGTCTGTTAAGACCATTTCCTTAGCTGCTTCTAAAAGGAGTTTATACTGAGCCCTGCATTGAGTTGCCCGGCTTAACTTCTAAGCAGAAATTTACTTCAGTTCCATCTCTAATTCACAGTGTCTGCTAAACTTCTGGAAGAAATTTTGAGATGCCACTAACTATAAGATATTGCCCTCCTTTTATTGCTCAACAAATGCAGGCAGGATGCATTTCTGCTCTCGATGAGTCGGCCCTGAGCTTGGTGCCGTCTCCTTTAACTGGGTCCTGCGGTCATGACCTCCTTCAAACACCTTCACTTTCAGGAAGTAAAACCCAACACACAACTGAAATATTTCAGAGGTGAAAGGGACCTAAGAGATTACTTCCTCAATGTTCTCATTGTTTAGAAAAATTGTTGATCAGTCTTTTACTTTGGAGTTGATAAAACAGAATAGAACTTTCTTAAATTCTCAATAAATGACAATTAAAAAGTGATTATCAGATATACATTTTAGAGGGGAAATCTAAAAGAAGGAAATTTATTTTCTTACTCTGAAGTATACCTGGCAATCACAAACCAGGAAAAAACCCAATGATGATAATTTTGTACCCCAAGATTTTAACTGGCACTGCTAGCAATTGTTCTTAGTGCTACAAATACTTAGTAAAACTCAGCTTTTTCTGGAGTGACATATATTTCCTCTTACTGTGACAAGGTGACACTGTCAAAACTCTCCATTTTTTTCCCCTCTTAGCTGATTAGCTGTAATGAAAAATGTATGTTGGTTTGACCCTCCTCCCTTTTCTGTGTTCTTCCTTCACCTCACTAACCCCTTCCAAAGCCTGTTCTTGAATAAATCCACTTTATCATAAATACCTGACTGTGGTTTCTGACAACAGTCAGGGGCATGTGTGTTTTAGCAGGAAGAAACACTTTAGACAAAAATAATGATCTCTAATTGTGGAATTTGCAAAACTCTCATTTTAAAGAGAAGTCTGAGGCTCTAAGAGGCCAAGGAGATATGGCTGAAGGCACCGGTGCTGGCTGATGGTGAGCTGAAGTTGGAGCTCTTGGCTTCCTGTTCCACATCACTCCCCTCTCTTTCTGTCTGTAAGTCCTATCATGTGGCATCTACCAAAAAATATACTTGGATTTCATGAAACTGGGGTACTTACGTAGAGAACCCTTCCAGATAATGATGTGAGGCCCATATGTACTAAATTTCTCTCTTTAAGAAATACACAGTTCCCACAACTTCTATGATCAACCACTAACATGATTTTGCGTTTATGCCACAGGAAATATTGAAAAATATTTTCAATTCTGTAGAGCAGTTTTTGTAATGGACTTTTGATTACCCTCTGCTTAAAAAAAAAAAAAAAAGCTTAGCTGACTCCACTTATAACTCAAGTTCAGCATTTTGGACCCTTAAGGGCAGCCACGTTTGTTTTAGAACCCTCCAGAGGTTCCTGACCTTCAGATTATGGAGCCCAGCAGCCTGCTAGGCCTGAGGGGTTTCTCTCTTTTCTCTGCCTTTGACCACCACACAATTTGGCAGCCTCTCCCCTACTTCTTCTTTCCCAATATCACTACAACTCTCAAGGTTTGTAGAGGTATCAGATTTCGTTACATAGTTGAGGAAAACTTAGACCACATAAGAAGGAAGCCATTTAAAGTGAGGCTATGTTAGAATTTTCCTCTAGCTCAAAAGAAAACTTTCGAAAAAGTTTAATTCTTCACTGAGATTTCTTGTTGACACACCCTAGTTCATAAATCTACCCCACCAACTCATCTTCCACTCTGTAAAAGATGCTTGTTTGCTGCCATGCATAGCTTTTTGGTTAGTTCAAAACCCCAGGCCCTGCCCCGAGGACTTAGTTTTGGTCATTGTCAGTGTTCTTCCCTGAGTGGTACATGGTCCTGAGGCTTATTTATTTTGCCTGGGTCAATACATTGGGGGTCAGCTTATGGTTTTGGTATTCTAGGTCCCTTTGAAGAGTTCAGAATGGACATGGATCCCAAAGTTCTAACCTTGAACTCCAATCTCCCTACCAGTGTAGTTGTAGAGAAAAATCTCTATTTCCTGCTTTCCCATAAGGGAACTGAAGGCTCCTACGCACATAAACATAAATACACAGTCTCCTAATGACAGGTGTTAATCATTCCTATAGCCTAAACCTAAGAGCGGGAAATAAACCATTTTCCCAACATGCTTTGTAATTCTCTCTGATGAATGTAACATTTCACATTTCTGTATAAAGTAGTATTCATTCCTCTCCTTAATCTTCCTTCCCCTTGAAAACTGTTTTCTCAGGACTATTTGGAATATGGAAGAACTGTTGCATTTCTCAACAACTGCTCTCACTTAGATAGTTAAAGCTCTGAATGAATATGTATGAGTGTGTATGCGTGTAGTTATTACTTTAGACTATTTGTGCTACATACATTTGATTTCTTGCTTTTTTAAAGAAGTCTTGTAACCCGATGCTGCTTTCAAAGTATCCATTATTCAGAGAAAATATTCATAGTCATCATATTCCATCATTCACTATTGTGAATGTACTGGAGAGGTTTCACAAGAAGTACCAGAGATGACAGTAGTGTGTACATCATAGAATTATCAGGAAGTTTCAGTGAATTAATTATTGTACAAGCATGCATATATATCCTAAAAATATAGTGCTAAGCATGGTACCTGGCACATAGCAAGTACCCTATACTTTTTATTATTATTACTTCCCTGGTGGCTCAGACAATGAAGAATCTGCCAGCAATGTGGGAGACCCAGGTTCGGTCCTTGGATAGGGAAGATCCCTTGGAGAAGGGAATGGCAACCCTCTCCGGTATTCTTGCCTAGAGAATTCCATGGACAGAGAAGACTGGCAGGCTACAGTCCATGGGGTCACAGAGTCAAACACGAATGAGCGACCAACACTTTCACTTTCGTGTGTATACATATCTATGGTTTCCACATGAGATTTCAGTTTTTTAAAATACTACTGCATACAAATTGAAAATCTCAGTTCTGGATTGAGCATCAAACTACAGGTTGAAGATAGTCCCAGAGATTGTCCAATAAAAACCTTTGTTCCTCCGAGGACCACATGCTTAAGGAAAATGCATTGTCTTCCATCATGTAAATCAGCCAAGGATTTTCAAAGCCATGTGAATCACTGAGATCTGTGGTGCACTTCTGATACACTGGATTCATCAATAATGTATTCTCCAAAACATCCTTATTAGAAAGGCTGTAGCATTATTGATGCCATTTTACAGTTGGGAAACATAAAGTTAACTTAGGCAACGGTGTGGATTAATGGTTCACAGGTTGGGAAATCCAAAGGCAGGCTGGCTTCAGATGCAACTGCTGCAGGTGTAGTTTGAACCAGTGACTCAGTGAGTGATTATTTCTCTCCTCCTCTTTCCTGGGTTGGCTATAATCTCATCAAACTTCTCATCATTTTAAGAATAACTCAAAGTCCACGTGCTTCCTTGTTCACATTCAGTGACAGAGAATATCTCTTCTGGTAGATCCAGAAAATTAGGAAAGCTTCATTTTTAGATGTCTTCATCAGACCTCTTCTCATTATTTCATTGCCCTAATTCAGAAATCATATGGCCCGGGGATGGAGGAGCTGATGGGCTTTTCCAGATGCTTTACACTCAAGGCTTAGTAGGGACTAAGTCACCCCAAAATTGCACTGTAAAAATAGGGGAGGGAATTTCTCAGAAGTTCAGAGTTGTTGCCGGTCTTTATATTGGGAAGCAGATTCTTAGATGAAGGCTGACGTGCATGTTCCTAGGGAGTGCCCTAACGAGCAGCACCCTTGCAAATGGAGCGGAAAAAGCAGGGTTGGGCAGAGGGAGAAGCTGGGCTTCAGAGAAGTCTCAACAAGTGCTGTGGCTGACTCTGCAGGAGCTCTAGAGCTGGGTGATTCTTCACAGGGATCTGGAGCTGGAGCAAGGTGGGTAGGAATGAGGTGCTCACGATTTCATACCAGTCATCCCCCAACCCCCCCCCACACACCCCATAAACCACATATTGTTTGTGAGATGCCCAGGAAGGAAGGAAGCATGCCTCTGGGGGAGCTGGCTGTTTTTAGGAGAAGGTGATTTCAGGAGAGGGCCCCAGCTGTTAGCTGACAACACTTCTAGCAGCTAGGAGTCCTTTTTGCTTGAAGAAGAAACTGGAAACGACCTCCCAGAAATCCTGAAGCAGTTGTGGGAAAGGAAACAAATTACCCAGCTTATAGCAGCAAAGCCCAGGTCTGCAGGTAGCCTTTTAGACAGCACTGCCTCAGCTCCCAGCTCTTTGCTTAGTTTGGTGTGTGTTAATTTCCACACACTGACGCTGTGGAGCAATTCTGGAAAGAATCCTGGATACACAGTATCTAAGAATCAGCTGCCTGTCCATGTGTATCTTGTGAGTAACTATGGGGAATATGAGGAGGAAAGCAGTGTTGCTTTATCTCATTAGGTGGTTAGGAAGACAGAATGTCTGTCCAGACTCTTACCAGAGAATTGTCTGGTTTGAACAAATGTGATGATCTTGGGAAGGTAACTACAACATCACTACAGTGATGAATATTCTGCTGAACCGGCACAGTCAGGAAAGAGAAATACTGCAAGTCAGTGATGGCCTTAGTGATCTTACAAAGTGAGATGATCCCTTCTATATTGTGATGCAGAGTTCACTGTGTGCACACGTAAAATTTTTAATTACAGCCTTCTTCTGGCAAGTACACTAAATTATTTTATTTCTGACAAAATAATCAAAATCCTACAAATATTAAGTTCATGAATTTAGTCATTTTATCTCAGATATTATGGGTGTTCTGCTGCTGCTGCTAAGTCACTTTAGTGTCTGACTCTGTGCGACCCCATGGACTGCAGCCCCCCAGGCTCCTCTGTCCATGGGGTTTTCCAGGCAAGAGGACTGGAGTGGGGTGCCAGTGCCTTCTCGGATTATGGGTGTTCATTGACAGTGAAATTAAAAACACACCTGTTAAAAGAAAATACCTTGGCAACTTTGAAAGACCCAAAGTGAGGGTGAAACACTGACCCCACTTTAGAACATCGGTCCATGGAAACTGCATCCAGTAAACTACTTAATCATGTCTGGTTCCCATGGCAACAGCCACTGAAGCAGCTTCATTGACTAAGACTGAATGTGATCAACTGCCAACATGGAAATATAAATCCTCCCCTATTCTCTCTGTTTTTCAGCATTTTTCTCTCCAGCATGTTCTGTGTTATAAAGCAGGGCTTGGTACACTGCCTGTATCTCCCTCCTCCTACACTCATCAAATTTCATCGGCAAAGCCCCCCTCTACACTGTGTTTTCAACACAGAACACTGAAATGGGGGAGGGGAGCATTTCATATGTTCTAAAACACTAGGAAAGTAAGTAGAAATAGCTCAGATAGTTCCTCACCCATGCGTGTCCCTAGCTAAGAGCTCAGTTTTTCTTTCAGTCAGTAATGTCTTTTTGTGTTGGAATCAAGTAAAAGCATATTTGTGTTCAGGAGCAAGACAGATTTCCTAAGTAAGAGAGAAGCTATTTTTAGAGGATTTCGGGGGTGTGGGGGAAGATCTTGGAATCCATCTAAAGTTAGATTCAGCTTTTGGAACAGTACGTCTCACAGGGTGCATTGCACAAACATTTCATCTGGCTTATTATAAACTTCCTGACATGTAAATGTCTTCAAAGGCTGTAAGAGTAGAGCCTGGAGCTGCCAATTGGAGCATCACACATCTTTTCTTTTCTTTCAAAGCACATTGTCAGTTTTCTAGTTCTTTAAGAACCCTTCAATGAGGTCAAGCTGTGCTGAAAATAACATACTGGAGATATATCTGGGCTGAATGTCAGTAAATTTGAGTGAGTTAGCTTTTTTGTGTGGGGTGGAAACTGGAGGAGTTGAATCACTCACTGCACATCAGAACTTTCTGACAATCCCCTTTATTTTTTTTTAAGTTCTATTTATTTATGGCTGTGTTGGGTCTTGGTGGCTGCATGCAGGCTTTCTCTAGTTGTGGCGAGCAGGGGCTACTCTCTAGTTGCAGTATGTGGGCTTCTCACTGCACTGGCTTCTCTTGTTGCAGAGCCTGGGTTCTAGGGTGAATGGGCTTCAGTAGTTGCAGTGTGCAGGCTCAGGAGTTATGGTTAGTGGACTCTAGAGCACAGGCTCCATAGTTGTAGTATATGGGCTTATTTGCTCCTTGCACATGGAATCTTCCTGGACCAGGGATTGAACCCATGTCCCCTGCACTGGCAGGTAGATTCCTTACCACTGGAGCACCAGGGAAGTTCGGTAGATTATTTTTGAGGGACAATGTCAGTAGTTGTGTTTGGTTTAGGGGTTAACCCTATAGATGTGCATGTAAACTGGAAATTTTCATTCAAGGTGGGTGGCCTGGGTGTGGGGGTTGGTGTGCAGGGGCAGATAATACTTGGCAGTTCAACCAATGTGATTGGATAGGTAGTGGATAAATATTATATATGTAATAATTCAGTAGAATAATTTAACTATTATTTTGCAAAGTGTGAACTTTGGATCTTGAGTCATACAAATAAACTATTATAATTATGAGATGATTAGGGCAATTTGAGCACTGGAGGAATATTTCATGACATTCCATTACCAAATGCAGATGAGTGACAGGTGTTTGAGGGTTTATGATGATGTTCTCACTGAGATTTTCTGAGGAAGTGTCCTCTAAACTCAGACCTCAAGGATGAGGGGGAGCTGGCAGGCACAGACTGAGGCAAGAGGTTGAGATGTGAGGTGTTGGGTGGATAAGTCTTCCAGGAAGAGGGAAGTACCCAGGCACAGGCCTGAAGGTGAAAGAAAGCCCTTGGGACTGAAAGCAGCTCAATGTGATTGCCTCAGAGTTTGGCAACAGAAGAGGCTGGGAGGTAGAATTGAGGGGTCAGAAGGCAGTGATAAGAGTCTGGACATTTTCTTTAGAGAATGGAAGCCATCGAGCAAGGGAATTCCTGACTAAATTCAGAGTTTAGAAAATTTGTATGCAGGCTTGAATGTCCCAAGGGAATCCCAGGTTTAGAAGGTCTTTTCTGAGTGCTCCAGCCCTCCTCTTTCTGAGCTATGGAATCTGTGTTCCTTATTCTCTGCTGTTGCTTCATGCATTACAGGTTTTTGTGGTGGCTAAATTGAAAGTTCCATGTTGACATGAGGGAGGGGTTGCTTACTTTTTGCTATGGACTGAACTGTGTCCCCTGCTAGTTTCTATGTTGAAGCCTGAACTCCTGATGTGATTGTGTTTGGAGATGGGGCTTTTGTAGGTTAAGTGAGGTCATAAAGATGGAGTCCCTGCCTAATAGAATTGATGACCTTCTAAGAAGTGGAAGAGAGAGAGGTCACTCTTTCTCTACATGCTAACACTGATACAGCAAAATGGCAGCAGAAGAGACCCCTCACTAAAACTAGATCATTCTGGTACCCTAATCTCAGGCTTCTAGCCTCTACAACTATAACAAGATAAGCTTCTGTGGTTTAAGACGCATAGCTTAGGGTGTTTTGTTATGGCAGCCCAAGCAGACTAAGACATTCTTCCAGGCCCTGCTCCATCCAGTAACCCTGGGCTGGGACAACCCTTAGAGATTTCAAAATCTCTCAACCCCCTGATCTTGATCAATCATTAAAGATCATCAGTGTTATATTCCCATCATAATCACAGTTTCATATCTTTATATCCAAGTACTTTTCTCACCATTATGAAGCCAAGAGAATGTGTAAAGAGATCATTTTACTGCAGCAATAAATATGTATAATAATCTGATGTTAACATAATCATCCCTCTCTCCAGTTTATTCTATGAAGACACATCTTAGGTCTGTTTGGTTTTCCTTACTTGAAAACTCTCAATCATTACACCAATATGCAATTACTAACTCCCAAGGTTGGGTGAGCTGCATGTGGTATTTTGGGCATGTGTTTATAAGAAGATAGCCTTTGTTTTATGTTGAGAGAGCAATGTTATCTTCTTCTGGCTGCCTTTCATAGACAAGGCAACTGTTCAAAACAAATTGCTTGGCAAATGCAAATTGTTTTGAACAAATTTTGCAAATTTGGACACGATGCTTAAGTTGACTTTTAATTTCCTATACAACAGACTACTGAAGTATGTTTCTTGCAAAGTCTCTAAGCCCAAGTAAGTGAGTCTTTCAAGAAAGCAAGAAGTACCAGCTTCTCTGGCAAGATCTCAGAGGAACTTGGAGCCCTGTTGCTGCCAAAGTGTTATCTCATCACTTCTGTCCATGTCAGAACCACCTTTAGTTGTCCTTTTCTCTGGATATTATATCTTCTCTAACTTCTGTCTAATAATATGATTTTGTGCTCATATTTGTGAATCTGTATGAATTTGTCTCATGAGAATTAAACTCAAGAAGTATCAGCTTCCTTTATATTCCATTTTTTTTCTTAATTATTATTATTGGCTGCACTGCACAGCATGTGGGATCTTATTTCCCTGACCAGGGATCAAACCTGTGCCCCCTGCATTGGAAGGCAGAGTCTTAGCCACTGGATCACCAGGGAAATACTTCAACTTACATTATATTCTTAAATGAAACTAAATCTGGCTCAACCTCCGTTGGCTTTAGTAGTGAAGAAATCCAATCCCAGACTTTGGGTGAAAAACTTCTTTCCACTACACCAAGTATCTTGCCTTTTGATCTGGAAGATAGGGAGTTGCCCTCTCCTCCTCCATCTCCTCCCCTCATTTGGGTGAAAGCTCTTTGCCAAAGCCCCTGAGTAGCAGCCAGGATCCCAAACTCTTTGCCTTCTTGCAGTCAACCTATTCAGAGGCCCTATCTCTGCAGATCTGAAAACAGTTCCTATCAGGTTTCAGGAGAACTAATATCCTCCACCCCAAGCCTACCTCTTGTCCTCATGCAATATACCTCTACCCTTCAACAAAGTGTTTAACAGTCACCATAATCAAGGTATGGAATATTTCTACAATCCCAAAATGTTCTGACATGTTCCCTTCCTTGACTCTAAGCCTCAATTAACTACTGATTGATTTTATATCTGGGATATACCATGCTATCCACTCACCTATTGACCCACATTTAGGTTGTTTCCATTTTTTAGTGCTTGTGAATAATGTTTATAACATTTTCATATAGGTTTTTATGTGAACATATGTCTTTGATTAGATGTTTAGGAGTGAAATTAGGGATTGTGGATCATAGTATAGGTATATGTCTCACTATAGTAAGTTTTTGTTTAACTATTAAAAAACTGCCAAACTATTCTCTAAAGTGGCTGTACCTTTTTTTATTTCTGACTAGCAAATAGTTTATTAGTAAATACATGGTTCCAGTGACAATAATAAACTCACTTGAACAGAAAACAATAATCAAATCAAAAGGACAAATGCTTGCTAATCATCAGAAAATCTGTGACCATTAGGGCTGTCACACAGAAATCCAAAATCACTCAAAGGCCAAATCTAAAGAAGATATGTCTGCTTATTAGTTCATATGGAACAAGTCCATAGTACCTGAAATCTATAACTGTAGATTATCACCTTCTAACCAAACATGACCTGTTGGCACAAAACAACGTCTTTTAAAGAAATCTGCTGGACTACTGGTGAGAATTTTGTCTTCTTCAAAACCAATTACTCTTTTACAAATATGGGATTTTGGATCACTTGGGCTTTTTGTAATCACAACATCCTCTCTTTGGATACCATAAAAATGTCGACTAAGACTTTCTGCAAAGACAATACCTGAATTTTGAATTATAGGCTCCACTGATGGTCCAAAACACATGACAACACTACCAACATATTCAAAAGCACCATGGGCTATACAGCCACACTAAATAGTATGGCTAACAAGCCAAAACATTTTCTCCAGAACAGCACAAAGCATAGTTCTATGTAGACTCTGCCACCATTAACCATAGGTCTTTTCAACAAAGCATTAGTTTTTGGTGTGCAGGGCTTTCAAGAAAAAACATCTAAAGCATGCCTCAAAGCATATACAGGTGATCTATGATTTCAGGATTTCTGGACCTGCAGAAGTCTGCCTGGCTGTACCATTTTGTGATCCTATCAGCAAGAAATGAAAGTTTTAGCTGGTTCACATCCTTGCCAACAATTAACATTGTTAATGTTTGTATTCTAGTCATTCTAGTAAGTGTGTATTATGTAAAATTTAAATACATCTATATTCTAAATATACATGGAAATAACTCCTTGTAATAATACTAATGCCTCTTAGAGGGCTATCACTTAGTTTAAGATGATATTGAGGCAGGAGGTAGTCATCCCCCCTCACCATGTAGATACTCCAAGATGAGACTAGCAGGACAATCAAGGCAGGAGGCTAAGCTCTACCCAGAAAGGAGATAAGAGACCACATATCTCTCATTCTTGAAATCAGGAGAACGCCTCAACTGCACATGGGCAGAAAGGTTCCTTGGAGCTCAAAAGGGGAGTGATGCTATGTGATGCTAACTACCCATAGGCCTCTTCGGTAGAATCCATCTTGGCTAAGAGATGTGTGGGCACACATGGGAAGATCTTGAGATATACCAAATATGAACTCTGAACCAGGGAAATCAAAATGATTGGCCAAAGGAAACCTGGAAGAAATGCCCCTTGTAAGTGATTCCAGCTACAATGAGGACACAACTCTGCCACTCTCTCTTTGAGTCTGCCTGTGTGTCTACCCACACATACTATACTTTTTTCCCTCCTAATAAGCACTTGACTTGTTTCACTACTTTTCATCTTTGTGGGAATTCTTTTTCTGCAAATCCCAAGACTCAGGGTCTTGTCACTGACCATTGGTTTAAGCGGAAGCGGCTAGGATTCAGTGCTCTCACCACCGCTACCCAATTCTCAGTCTCTGGCCAGGAACAGAAGCTCTGCTTCAAGCCCCTGCAAGCCAAGGCCACCCGAGATCAATATCAGCTAACGTCTTAGCTAGTATTCTTTAATATAGTTTTTCCAGTATGCAAAGAGTTTGGGATCCTATTCAAGGGCTTTGGCAAAGAGCCCTCACACAAATGAGGGGAGGAAAGAATGCAGGAGGAAAGGGCGACTCCACTTCCTCCAGATCAGATGACAAAATACCTGGATTGAGTAAATCCCAGGTGATGGCCTGATCCTAATTGAGTGGGAGGAAACTTTTCACCAAAAGTCTTGGATTGGATTTCTCCACGACTAAAGCCAAAGAAGGTTGAGCCAGATTTAATTTCATTTAAGAATATAAAGTAAGTTGACACTTTCTGAATTGGATTCTCATGGAACAAATTCATATATATGAGCCTAAAATCATATTGAAACTCAATGACTTCCTAGGAACCATACAGTAGTTCTTAAACTTTTATCAAAACATTTAATGTTATTTCATTGGAATGGGAAATGGGAAAATGAATTATTGCTATCACTAGGGAAGATAGTCTTTTTTCTTTTTAAATTAAATTAGTTAATTAATTTATTTTTGGCTGTGCTGGATCTTCGTGGCTGCTTGGGCTTTTATTTTGTTCCTGTGAGCAGGGTCTATGCTCTAGGGCGGTGGGAGGGCTTCTCATCACAGTGGCTTTACTTATTATGGGCCATGGGTTCCAGGGAGCTCGGGCTTCAGTAGTTGAGGCAAGTGGGCTCAGTAGTTGTGATTTCTGGGCTCTCTGACACAGGCTCTATAGCTGTGGTGCAGGGGCTTAGTTGTTCCTCAGCATGCGGGATCTTCCTGGACTAGGGATTGAACCTGTGTCTCCTGCACCGGCAAGCAGATTCTTTACCATGAGCCACCAGGGAAGCCCCAAGGCAGACTCTTTTCAGACATGGGGAACCATTTCAAAGGGATTCTTTGTTGGGAATTTGGGGGAACCATTAGAGATCATTAAGGTGAGAATGAGTGGATAGCAAAATCTGGAGAAAAATTTTGTTTATACTTATCATTATTTTTGGAGTTACTGTATCTATTAGACTTACTGCTAGGTCTTATTGTTGAATTTGTTAATATTACAAGCAGCAAATATGGTATTTTATCACACATTTGTTTTCTTAATATTTTTATTTTTCTCTTCTACTGTAAGTGAATTCTACTGTAAATGTAGGGTTTTTCCCCCCTAATTTTACGCTTTATGAAAATGGCATTCTGAGAAGGAGCCTGTAGGCTTCATTAGATAGCAACAATATATAAAAAGTTCCAGTGCACGGGCCCATCCCTAGAGAATCTAACTGAACTTGAGTGACACCAGGAAATCTGTATATTTGCTTATACCTGCTGTCATGCAAGGGTGAAACCCTTTGGGGTTAACACCTGTCATACAAGGGATAAGGGCCGATTCTAAAATGTCACAAAGAATGGGTAAATGTGATATTGTGGTTTATAATAAATATATATGGTATAACCACTTTGGAGACAGTATGGAGGTTCCTTAAAAAACTAAAAATAGGATACATGTATATGTCTGACTGAGTCCCTTCATTGTTCACCTGAAACTATCACAACATTGTTAATCATCTGTACCCCAATACAAAATAAAAAGTTTAAAAGAAAACTAAAACTAAAACTACCATATCATCCAGCAATCCTACTCCTGGGCATATATCTGTAGAAAATCATAATTTGAAAAGATACATGCACCCCAATGTTCATTGTAGCACTATTAGCCATTGACAGAGGAATGGATAAAGAAGATGTGGTACATAAATGCAATGAAATATTATTCAGCCATAAAAATAATGAAATAATGCCATTTGCAACAACAAGAATGGGCCTCGAGATAATCACACTAAGTGAAGTAAGCCAGACAGACAGAGACAAGTACCATATGATGTTGCTCATATGAGGAATCCAATTTTTAAAAAATGATACTTACAAAACAGAAACAGACCAATAGATACTGAAAACAAACTTATGGTCACCAAAGGGGAAATATGGTGGAGAGGGGTAAATAAGGAGTTTAGGATTAACAAATGTACACTATTTATTGAGACAAAATGAGACAAATAACCAAGGACCTATGGTCTATCACCAGGAACTCTATTCAACATTCTGTAATAACCTACATGAGAAAAGAATCTAAGCAAGAGTGAATACATGTATATATGTAACTGGATCACTTTGCTATACACCCAAAGCTAACACAATATTATAAATCAACTCTAGTCCAATAGAATTCTTTTAAAAAATTTATATGTGTGTGTGTGTGTATTTTATATATATATATTTGTATGTACATATGTATATATTTAGTCTTCATCTCTGTTTCTGGCACAGGCTCCTAAAGCTCTTGGATTTTCCAAAATGATGAGTGACAAAGGTGCATTTTGTTATGTCAATGAGGTAATTTTCAGACTGAACCAAGGATGGAGGCTGGTTGCTAGTGAAACCAACCATGATTAGCCGGTTGGAACTTTGAGTTAAACCTTCCTGACCTCTGGGAGGGTGGGGGAAGAAGCTGGAGGTTGACCCAGTTACCTCCAGAGTCTGTGTAATGGAGCCTCCATTCAAAACCCGAAAGAATGGAGAGGTTTAGGAAACCTTCCAGGTTGGTGAATATGTGGCAACTAGGGGACATGGCTCTCTCAGAGAGGTCATAAAACTTTGAGGCTTTTCTCCATGCTATACCCTATACATCTCTTCTGTCTGGCTATTCCTGAGTCGTATCCTCTTATAATAATCCAATGATCTAGTAAGTAAAATGTTTCTCTGAGTTCTGTAAGCCACTCTAGCAAACCAAACCTGAAGAGGGTGTCCTGGCTATCTCTGATTTCCATACAGTCAGCCAGAAATACAGGTGATAACCTAGCCTGAACTTGGAGAGGGAAAGTAGTCTTGCAGGACTGCACTCTTCACTGTCAGAATGAGTTGAATTGTAGGTACACAGCTCATGTCTGGAGCAGTGCTTGTTCATGGTATGACCCTATACTCTACCTCCTTGACCCTAAAACAGAATTGGTGGCAGAACCCGAATCATTAAAGAAGCAGCTTGATTAGGGAAAGGAAAAACTAGTAAAGGGAAAAGTAGGCATCCCCAACCCCTTTTCATACCTCAAGGAAGGTATGCCAAGATCAGGGCCCTGGTGGATATGCTGTGAGTTCTATTCTAGTGGAAAAACTTCCCACCCTCTATGGCACACACTGATGCCGAATAGCCTAGATTGGAGATGTCAGCTGTTGAATTAAGTCGTCTGGGAATGCCAAACACTTTGCAGTGAGGGCAGTAGGGACCTTGTAGTATGAGAGTTATTGCATTCTCCTCATGGCCAAATATCCTGGTCCAAATGCACCAGAGCTCCCACACTGTGTCCAGCTGCTGTCCTGGCTCTGGCAGTTTGCTCCTTGATTTAATGAGAATCTGAAGATCATACATCTGTCTTCCTCATCCTGGTTTTGTAGATTTTGCCTTTTCACAATAAAGACAATAAGATAAAGATACTGTGTGATGTAGTAAAATGTGACCAACCTTTTGCAGGACAAGTGACAACCCTAAAAGGAACCATCTGGCAACATAGCTGATTTTCAACAAGCAGCCAGGAGAGAGATATCCAGGAAAGCATGGAGCCCAGGAAGCATTTAATGATCACTTGGGTACAACTCCTACATTTTACTGATAATATACTTTGAGAATCCAGATTCTCAAAAGCTTATCATTCATTTCCCATTTTGAGAGGCAGTTTAGCAGCAAGAAGATAGGGCCAAGACTCTGAGCCCAGAGAATTTTGTCTCTGAGAGCTTTCAAAGCTTGAGGGACTCCTTTGGAATTTGGACAACATATTCCAAACACATTTTATTTTGGCTGTTTGTGACCTGATATTATTGTGTACAGCATGGATCAGTTCATTATTACCTCCTAACTACCCATTTTACTTGCTGATGATTCTGTGGGTCAGCCTTTGAGTTGGGTGGTGCTAATGCTCTCATCTGGGGTCACTGTGGTAAGTGGAATAATGTCCCTCCTCCAAAGATGTTGATGCTCTAATCCCCCGAAATTAGGTCTGGGTATGTTACATGGTCAAAGGGACTTTGTAAATGGAATTAAGTTTATGGACCTTTCACTAAGAAGATTATCTTTGATTTTCTGGATGAGTCCAATGTAGTCACATGGACACTAAAAGTATAAGAAGAAGGCAGAAGAGTTAGTCAGAGAGATGTAATGGAAGAAGAGATGGGAGAGATTTGAAGTATCAAAGGGACTTGGCCCATCACTGCTAGCTTTGAATATTGAGGAAAGGGTTCATGAGCCAAGGAGTACAGGAACAGCCCTCACTAACAGACAGCAAACAAGGGACCTCAGTTCCACAACTGCAAGAGACTGAATTCTGCCAACAGTCTGAATAAGCAAAGAAAAAGATTCTCCCCTAAGACCTCCAAAAAGGAATGCAGCCCTGCTGATAGCTCGGTTTTAGCCTGGTGAGATCTATGTTGGAGTTCCAGAACTGGGAGGTGATGAATGCACATTGTTTGAAACTGGCAAGGTGGGGTTAACTTGTTCTATTGCGATAGAAAACCAGTACAGTCGCTCACATTGCTATAATCAGGCATGACAGGCCGGATGAACTGAGCAGCCCATTTGCATGTCTGGTGGTTGGTGCCAGCTATTGACTGGACCACTTTTTTCATGGTCTCTTATGCTTGAGGAGATGTGGCTGGCCTCATCTGGCAAGAAAGTGAGAGCAGTAGCTACAAGGGTTCTTAAGGCTTTGCTCAGAACTCCCCACAATGTCATCCCTGCCATATTTTATTATTTACTATTGTTACTGTTATTATTATTATTTTGGCTATGCTGGGTCTTTGTTGCTGCCCACAGACTTTCTCTATTTGCAGCAAGTGGGGGCTACTCTCTTGTTGTGGAGCACAAGATCTAGGGTGAGAGAGCTCAGTAGTTGCCCCTGCCACATTTTATTGATCACAGCAAGTGATAAGGTCTATCCAGATTCAAAAGGGTAGAGAAGTTGTTTCCACTCTTTAATAGGAGGAAATGTAAATGCATATTGGGAAAGGGCAAGTAAAGCTTGGAAAGAAGGAATTTGTGGCCATTTTTCACAATCTGCCAGACAGGAAACTCTTGTGCAACAACATTCTGTAAGAGGGATCTCTTATGTCGCCATCCTGTTGGCATTAGGGGGTGCAGCTGAAAACAGTAAACATATACACTTCTCATTCTAAGGAGAACTGTCAACCTCTGGGGTTGGATGCTTCCCCCTGGTGAGTGGTGTTGGAAGGAAGTGGCTTAGTGGGGAATGGAGTGGAGAAGGGGTGCATTTCCCCATCCCTAAGTCAAATGATTGGGGAGGCTCCAAAGGAATTGCTTAAACAACGTGATGATTTGCAGGAAGAAGAGATAAACATCTTAATCCTGGCTGCCTAGATTATAAATCTGGAGAGGAGACTGATGATGGGAGCTCATCCATTTGTTAACCTTTCATTTCTTGGGCACTATAATGATTAATTTTATGTCAAATCAAGTGAGTCATGGGGTGCCAAGATACTTAGTTAAATATTATTCTGGGTGTGTCTGTGAGGCTGTTTCTGGATGAAATAACATCTGAATTGGTAGTGAAGCAGATTGCCAACCCTAATTTTGCTGGGGCTCATCTAATCCTCATATAATGAGCTTCCCTGGTAGCTTAGTTGGTAAAGACAGACTCAAGTACAGCTTCTATCCGGGGGTCGGGAAGATTCCCTGGCGAAAGAAATGGCAACCCACTCCAGTATTTTTGCCTGGAAAATCCTAGGAGTAGAGGAGCCTGGCAGGTCCATGGTCGCAAGAGTCAGACATGACTTAGCTAGCAACTGGTTTCCTTTCCTTTCTGTCTAATCCACTGAAGGTCTGAAGAAAACAAAGAGAGTAGGAAGAATTTGCTCTCACTCTGTCTGAAGGTCCTTGAGCTAGGACATTGTCTTCTTTAGCTTCTTTTGTAAAAACTTAAGTAATTAATCTATTTTTGGCTGTGCTTAGTCTCTGTTGATGCTCAGGGGCTACTCTTTAGTTGCAGTGTGTAGGCCTCTCATTCTGGTGGCTTCTCTTGTTGCGGAGCATGGACTCTAGAGCAGGTAGCGTTCAGTAGTTGCGGCTCGCAGGCCCTAAAGTACAGGCTCAGTAATTGTGGCACGTGGGGCTAGTTGCCCTAAGGCATGTGGAATCTTCCCTTGTGACTCCTTCATTGGCAGGCAGATTCTTATCAGATCGCTCACCTAATCTGCACATACCTTGGGTTTCCCAGCCTCCAGAACTGTGAGAAATAAAATTTTTGTTGTTTTTAATCCTCCTAGTCTAGGATAGTTTGTTATGGCAGCCTAAATAGGCTAAGATATATATGTCCTAGTATATATATATATCATAATATATATATACACACACATAATATATATATACACACACACATGAATAAAATTGACATTTTCACAATGCAGGAGTTAGGGGCCTAGACCCTTTGCTCAGTCAAAAATTCAGGTATAACTTTACAGTGAATGCTCTGTATCTGTGGTTCTGCACCTATGGATTCAACCAATCATGAATGGTGGATCGTGTAGTACTCTGATACACGTTTAGTGAAAAATTCAGATATAAATGGACTTGTACAGTTCAAATTCAAGGATCTACTGTATATATAATTGAGTTTATTTTTCTGGAGAACCCTGACTAATACAGGTTCTTACTGTGCATCATATCTTGTTTTAAGTTCTGGGGATCCAGCAGTAAATAAAATGGGCAATAATTCATGGAGCTTACATTCTGCTGGGGAAAACAAACAAATGAAAAAATCCACAAGACAATGTATGGAAAAATGTTAGAGAAAAGTTAAGGGGAAACAACAAAAGCAGGGGAAAGGAGCGGCTGACATTTTAGATGATGAAGTCCAGATAGGACTCCTTACCAAGGTGGCATTTGAGAAGACATTTGACTATTTGTGACTCTTGAGAGAGTTGACATATGTCCCCTGGAATATGGGGTGTTCAGGAACTTAGAGAATGGCAGTGCTTCCTAAATGTTCTCACTTTGAAACAGGGAGGCCCTGATGAAGCAGTCTCTACCAGGTGAGCAGTGACCACATTGTAGTGTGCTGCAAGAGGAAAGGAGTAGAGCCTTTTCCTCACCTTGTTTCTCAGCCTGAGGACATGAGCAAGAACCTCAAGGGATCCTCAGTCTTTTTTATGAAGGAGAACAGGGTAGAGTGGAAACTGATGTCAAGAGGCTGCCCTAGCTGTCCAGCAAGGAGCTGTTTCACCCTGTAGAGGGCCTGCAGCCTGGGGTTGGCAGAGGCTGGGGGGCACAAGACGGCCACTGCCTGAAGGCGTCTTCAGTGGAAAGAGTTCTAGATGATGCTATGCAGCACCCCAAAAGTACCACATGCACCATCTCAGCAGAGCCCATTGACTATGTGGGGGTCACCAGCTGAGGGAGTCCTCCTAGGAGGCCAGTCATAGGAGGTCAGAGGACAGAGCCTCGTCTTCTCATGGGAAGAGTTCAGGGTGGGGAGGGGAAGAATCCTGGAACATGGATTTCCAACTCTCTGAGAGGATGAGTCTAACTTCCTGATGATCTTCTGTCTTATCCCATTGTTTGGAGGTATGTAACAAGTTATTTAAGGTAGTTTAAGAGAAAGAGGAGAATTTATGATATTTATATTGGCTTAACTCTCAGACCAGGAAGCAGATATAGGAGGGCTTCAGGAAGGAAGGGAGCCTGGAACAGGAACCTCTCTGTCATCAGTTACTCTCTTGTCCATTCTCTTCTCTCTCTCCATCACTCTATCTCTCTTCCTCCCTTCATCACTTTCTTTCCCTGCAGACTGACTTTCTCTGCTTCTTCTACCCATCACTACACTGTGATCCTGCAAATCTCCTTAGTTTGCATGAGAGAGCCTTCAGCTTCCTGTAGACAATTGACATGTTCTCTCTCCCAATACAAGATTCCAGGGAGAAAAGATGTGATCAGATCAGCACAGGCAGAAACCCAGCTTGGGTTCAGCCAGCCATACCCAGATGTTGGGAATGTGCTACATGATCATTGCTGCAACCTTCCCATAGATGCAGACCAAAAGACAAGGATGTGCGTGCAAGAAATTTATTTGGCATATGATCCCAGGAAGCACCTGTAGGGGAGCAGCAAAGTGACACCAGGAAAGGAAGGAAGCCATAGATATGTCATTAACAGTAAAGGGTCGGCAACTGTGCCTCAGTTCCACAAGGACCTCTGGGAGAGGGTGAAGAGCACGCCTCAGAACTGTCCAACCTGAGGGGTGAGAGGGCTGGGGTACTTATCCACCAGCTCTTGTCAGTCACTGTTTGAGGGCTGCTCCCAGAAGTATTAATTCCCTGCCCTCCCTGGAGTTAGCTCAAGTGGAAAACCCAAGCACTTGCATCAAGAAGCATTCGGTATGAATGATGAGAGCTGTATGGTCAAGGCATAAATAGCACCTGCTATAGATAACATTCAGGAATGGGAAAAGAGTCTCAAAAGAGCATGGTTAAAATAAAATTTTCAATACCTCTCTGCCTTATATTTCCTAATGAATTGACAGTATACATGAATTAAACTGTGAAGAACTTACTAGTCCGAGAGCGGTCACATGTGTAGTAGAAATGGACATAGACAGGCAGAGAATCTGTCCTATACTATGAGTGATTTGAGGTGAGAAGGAGGGAATTGAATTTTTGTTTTAAACATACTACATTTGCTGGAAGCCATTAAAATGTGAAAACAGGTGATAGAGGAGCAATGAATGATTGTTTTCTTTCCTTTGCATCGTGATAATGATGTTTGTGTAGTAATTAGACTTGAGAGTAAAACAATGCTCCTAAAATGCTTTCTTGTTTTTAACTTTAAAAAAAAAATGGTCTCCATGTTTAACTTTAGAGGCTCAGAGTCATATTTTTTAATGGCCTCCAGAACTCAGTTAGTGCAAAGTCTCCTTTGAAAATAATGGAAACTTTATGCTCAGTCTCTTTAGTGCCTGGAGCAAGAAAGCAAATGAGACCCAAGAGAATTTAGGGCTCAGGGTTTCAGATGACATCAAGACTTTAGTGCTTATATGGAGAGAGGAAGGGTTGCACCCAAGGGGCCTTGGTTACTCATTGATATCCCAAGTGTAACCAGAGATGTCTGGAGGTAGAGGGTCCTGGTGGGAGCAGAGACATCTTCCCAACAAATGGTGCTGTGTGTACTCCTCTGGGTATCCTCCCCACTTCTTGAAATAGAGGTGAATTCTACCAACAGCTTGGAAATGTCTTCTCTGCATTTTTCTAGCCCAGATTGTTAAGAACACAGAGTTTTCCTTGGTATATAATAATTCCCTTACAGTCTTGAAAATGTCTTAAAACAGTTCACCAGACATAAAAAATAGTTACATCAAAATTTTCTTTTAAAAATTGCCCTTTAGGGATTTCCCTAGTGGTCCAGTGGCTAAGACTCCATGCTCCCATGCAGGCGCCCTGGGTTTGATCCCTGGGTGGGGAACTAGATCCCACATGCTGCAAATAAAGATCCCGTGTGCTGCAATTAAGACCTGGTGCAGCCTAAATAAATTAACAAATGTATATATTTTAAAATGGTCCTTAAAAAATAGTGTAGCTATATCTGTTTTCCTATTTAAAATATTAATGGGAAATACTCAAAACATTAGCAATTTTTGTTTGTTCCTGAGGGATAGAATTATACTTGATTTTTACTTTTAACTTTTATCTGTAGTGCCTATATTTTCTACAATAAACATGTATTATATGTTTATGTATATTTTATCTAAAGATAGGGAGTAAGAAACACTCAACTTTAAAAATCAAGAAGAAGACTGATGAACTTGTCTTTATAAATATTGAATACTGCTTGAGTCAGAAGTCACCAAAAATAAATTTGAAAGATAAGGGATAGACTGAGAGAAAATATTTGCAATAAATATAGCAGAAAAATAATTTTAATATACATGTATATGATTCAAATCAAAAAGAAAAAGTTATCTGATAAAAATCAGACAAAAGATAAAAGAAATTTATGGAAGTTGAAATTAAAATTTCCAATAAACAAATGAAAAGATCTCAACTTCACTAAAAACCAAGGGAATAGAAGTTACAACCAGTAAGAAATATAATTTTTGCCTACCAGCTTAAGAAATATTTAAAAAATTGGTAATATCTAGAGTCTGTGAGTGGAGAAGGAAATGGCAACCCACTCCAGTGTTCTTGCCTGGAGAATCCCAGGGACAGGGGAGCCTGGTCGGGGTGCCGTCTATGGGGTCGCACAGGGTTGGACACAACTGAAGCAACTTAGCAACAGCAGCAGAGTCTGAGAATGTGAATTCTCTTAGAAAATTTAAAAGTCTAATAGTAGCCAGTGTCTACAAGGATACGTACTATTGAAAATTCTTTTCCCACAGAGATCCTAGAGTTACACATCAACGCTTTAAATGTGCATACCCTGCATTCCAATTTTAGGTACCTAACCTGGAGAAATAGTTACCCACATGAGCAAGAGAGTATGCACAAGAAGTAGCATGAGTCATAAAACACTGGAAACAATGCAAATGTCCAGCATGAGAGAATGGCTATGTAAGCTATGATTCATCCATGCTGTTGAAAACCATGCTATAACTAAGAAAATTAGGAAGACTTATACATAAGTGACATAACGAGATCATGAGGATAAGGGCAACATGGCACAGCAGTAACCAATGAAGGCTTTAACACCAGCTGGCCTGGATTCAAATCATAGTGCTGGCCCTTCCTGTCTATCTGTACTCTGAATATTCCAGTCTTCCACTCTCCCATTTGTAAAATGGGAAAAGTGATAGTATTTGCTTCCTGTGCGTGTGCTGTGCTTAGTCACTCAGTCATCTCCAACTCTGTGACCCCATAGGCTGTAGCCTGCCAGGCTTCTCTGTCCATGGGGATTCTCCAGGCAAGAATACTGGAGTGGGTTGCCATGCCCTCCTCCAGGGGATCTTTCCAGCCCAGGGATTGAACCCAGGTCTCCTGCATCACGGGTGAATTCTTTACCATCTGAGTCACCAGGGAAGCCCAGTCACTTCCTAGGATTTTTCTTTTCTTTATTTCTCCCCTTTTTGAGAATTAAGCAGATCAATGCATGTAAAGAATTTTGAATTATGCCTGTCTCATAGAAATGTATCAATACTCTTAGCTCTCATACGTTATTAGCTGAGAAAAGTAAGTGGTAGAAAACCAAGAATGATATTATCAACTTAAAAAAAAGCACAGTGTGAGAGCTGCAAGGTAAGTTTTATTTCGGGAAAAATGAGGACTGCAGCCTGAGAGATAGCACTGCAAATAACTCAGAGAAACTGTTTCGAAGAGGCAGTGGGGGAAGGTCAATATGGGCGATTTTGGTGAAGGGAGAGTTCAATGCAATCAAACACTTAAGAAGTTTCTGCTGGTCATGAGGAGCTTATGTCACCATGAAGGGATTTAGTGCTTTTGCAGATGTGAGGAGATTCAAGGATTGGGATCAAGAAATCTAACTATGTAAAGACCTGTTCCACCAGCTTTCCTGGAGCACAAAGTGCCTCATTCTCCACCTGGAACTCCCTTCAGGGTGTGTCGAAGGTCAACAGCATAGATTCAATCTCCACAGAGGCAGATGGCAAATGCCCTTGCATCCGTGTGTGCCAGGTTGCTTCAGTCGTGTCCAACTCTTTGCAACCCTATGGACTATAGCCTGCCACGTAGCCCACCAGGCTCCTCCAGGGGACCTTCCCAACCCAGGGATCGAATCTATGGCTCCTGTGGCTCCTGCATTGCAGGCAGATTCGTTACCACTAGCGCCACCTGGGAAGCCCTGACAATTGCCCTTGGCAAGCACCAATTTGTAGCTGACAATATCAAAGCTTTAATATTAAAGATAACATTTCTATGTGCAAATGTCTATACTTACACAGATAACAGTTTGGAGAAAACTCACCACATTAAATAGCAATGTTTATTTTTGGAAAAAGGAGGGGCTCGGGTGTGGCTGACAGCCAAGGGCCTTTTTCTGTCAACTCTACACTTTGTATTGACTACTTTTTCACAATAATAAATGTAACTTGTGAAAATACCATAAAAAAATCAATTAAAATATCTTAAAATCTTAAAGCTGCAGGCTCACACATGACACACAACTGTACCTAAAGCAAGGCAATATAGGCTTTGTTTGACTCTAAGCTCTAAGATACAGACTTACAAATGTTTTACTCAAACAAGTCAAGCAATTGTGCAATTTTCAGTACTGTTTTGTGTCTATTAGGGCTTATTATTATTAACTTCCTTAGCAATATGAAAACAAATGTGCCAAGGCCTTGGTTAACAATACCTCGTAGAAACAGGAAGATGCAAAAGATCTCTTAACAACCATGATGCCCTCTAGACATGACTGGGGGCCAACTTTGCCTAACTTTCCTCAGGTATTGTTACCAAACACAGGTTTGTACACCTAAGACACAGTGACGTCAAACAAGCCAAAATATCAGAGTTTGGAGCAGAGCAAGGTTTATTGCAGGGCCAAGCAAGAACAATGGCTCATGCTCAAAATCCCTGGACACCTCAAAGGTTTTGGGATAAGTTTTTATGGCAAAATTGGGGATGAACAGGGTGTGTGACTTTCTTCTGATTGGTTGGAGGTGAGGTAACAGGGCGGTAGTCCAGGAATCTTGTGCTCAGCCTGAAGTTATCACCCTTTACCTGGGTGGGGCCTCAGTTTCTGCAGAAGAACTCAAAAATATTGTTATGTATATTTGTTGAGGAGGAAGCAGGACCCTGCTTTATCTCTGCAGTATTGTTTCTTGACTGCTCCTCCTTGTTTTCATATTCCTTCCCTTCCCTGATAAGTGGCTATTTGAATCTGCCCTTTGGAACTCAGGGAAGGTCAAAAAGGCTGAAAGAAGACTATTTCCTAGTCCTAGAAACCGGGGATCTGGAAAGGATCTGTAGCCAAGAGGACCCCACAGTGTCCTGTTTCATTTCAGTATCTTAAAATTGCACCTTTGCACTATCTCACAACTTCCAGACAAAAAAGGTAGAGTGGCCTCATCCAGTTGTGCAAAATTTATCTTGTGTTTTTGGAAGAAGTGCTGGTGAAGAGAGGGTCCAGGATGAAAGAGAATTTTCCATCAGGTGCACTGTGCCTCATGTGACACTCTTGTGTCATCCTGAATCATGAAGCTTTTCACTCTCTAAAGCTTATTATTAAAATAAAATGTTTTTAGAAGTCTTCCTAAAATACTAAATTAAATTTTTTACAAAATAGTTTCTGATGTGATTTCTTAAAATTTATTTATTTTTTTAAAGTGCAAATATGGCTGAGATAGGAGGAAAGGGGGCAGAGCATAACATCAAAAGGATGACACAGCCTTTGACAAGCACAAGATATGATGAAAACTGGTTAGAGCAGATTAGGCCCAAGTTGGCAGAATATTGGACTTCCAGTAGACCTTGAGCCTCATTATATGCTCATTATAATCTATTAGCTAAATGACACACTCACCTGTGCCATGACAGTTCTGCGGCTAATCATAAAAGGCCACAGTGTGGCTCAGTTTCTAGAAATCCATACCCCTACCCCAAATAGCTGAAAAAACAGTCATCTCATTCATTAGTATATGCGATTACTCAGCCCATAAAAAGTAATCATGCCATACTTGGGGGCCACTGTCACCTTTTGAGATGGATTGTCTATGGAATGTGCATCTCATTTGTTTAGTTACTTATTTTACTCTGGCAAGTCTTAGTTGCAGCACCCAGAATCTTCATTCTTCATTTTGGCATGAAAAGCACAGGGAGTGTGGAGTCTTAGTCAGAGCGTCGGCAGGGAAGTCCCTCACCATTATATTTTTGATATTTTTCCTGAAAAAAAAAATAGGAGCTCTAATTCAAACATTCATTGTAATTGCCCTGCAGTAGTCTATCACTTCATTATCACAAGTAATTTTATAGTGAAGAGGTTTATATACACGTTGCTATTGTTCAGTTGCTAAGTTCTGTTTGACTCTTTGCAATCCCGTGGACCACAGCATGCCAGTACAGAAAGCATCCCTGTCCTTCACTATCTCCTGGAGTTTGCTCAAACTCTTGTCCATTGAGTCCATGCTGCCATCCAACCATCTCATCCTCAGTCGCCGCCTTCTCATCCTGCCGTGAATTCCCAGCATTAGGGTCTTTTACAATGAGTCGGCTATTCACATCAGGTGGCCAGAGTATTGGAGCCTCAGTTTCAGCATCAGTTCTTCCAGTGACTATTCAGGGTTGATTTCCTTTAGAATTAACTGATTTGATCTCCTTGCTGTCCAAGGGACTCTCAAGAGTCTTCTCCAGCACTGTTAGGAGAAGCACATTGACTGAAACCGCCTACCCTGGCCAGGCACCATAGTAACCATTTGCATGAGTTGTTTTACCGCAGGAAGTCCTGGTAAGGAACAAGGAACTAATAATAACCAACCAGAGAGTTCAGGAAAAGTCAAAAGGTAACACCACATGTCCAATCACCTCCCTGAAGCCTTCTCACTGGCATCCATCTTGGTTGAACAAGGCATGCACCACCAGAAAGGATTCCAAGTCAGAATGATTGGCTAAAGACAGCCGGAAACTAATCCCATCAACATAAAACCCAAGACTGGGAGCCATTTGGCAGAGCAGTTCTCCTGGGTTCCCTTATCCTACCTACTGCTCTCTCTCCGGGCACCCTTTCCCAATAAAATCTCTTGCTTTGTCAGCACATGTGTCTTCTTGGACAATTCATTTCTGAGTGTTAGACAAGAGCCCACTTTCAGGCCATGGAAGGGGTCCCCACTTCCTGCAACAGCACCAGAATTTGAAAGCATCAGTTCTTTGGAGCTCAGCCTTCTTTATGGTCCAATTCTCACATCCATACATGACTACTGGAAAAACCATAGCTTTGACTATGTGTATCTTTGTTGGCAAAGTGATGTCTCTTCTTTCTAATTTGCTATCTAGGCTTGTCATAGCTTTTCTTCCAAGGAGCAAGTGTCTTTTAATTTTATGGCTACAGTCACCGTCTACAGTGATTTTGGAGCCCAAGAAAATAGTCTGTTATTATTTCCACTTTTCCCCCATCTATTTGCCATGAAGTGATGGGACAATCTTGGGATGCCATGATCTTCATATTTTGAATGTTGGGTGTCAAGCCAGCTTTTTTTACTCTCCTCTTTCAACCCTCATCAAGAGGCTCTTTAGATCCTCTGTGCATTCTGCCATTAGAGTGGTATCATCCGCATATCTGAGGCTATTGATATTTCTCCTGGTAATCTTGTTTCCAGCCTGGGATTCATCCAGCCCAGCATTTTGCATGATGTACACTGCATAGATGTTAAATAAACAGGGTAACAATATATAATCTTTTCCAATTTGGAATCAGTCCATTGTTCCATATAAGGTTCTAACCGTTGCTTCACAGGAGACAACTGAGGTGGTCTTGTTTTCCCATCTCTTTAAGAATTTTCCATAGTTTCTTGTTATCCACACAGCCAAAGGCTTTAACATAGTCAACGAAGCAGGAGTTGATGTTTTTCTGGAATTCCCTTACTTTTTCTACGGCCCAACAGATGTTGACAATTTGATATCTGGTTCCTCTACCTTTTCTAAATCCAGCTTGTACGTCTGAAAGTTCTTGGTTCATGTACTGTTGAAGCCTAGCTTGAAGAATTTTGAGCATTATCCTGATAGCATAGGAAATGAGCACAGTACTATTTGAACATTCTTCGGTATTGCCTTTCTTTGGGATTCAAATGAAAACTGACATTCTCCAGCCCTGTGGCCATTGCTAAGTTTTCCAAATTTGCTGGCATATTAAGTGTAGCACTTTCACAGCATCATTTGAAATAGGATTTGAAATAGCTCAGCTGGAATTCCACCACCTCCACTATCTTTGATTGCAGTAATGCTTCCTAAGGCCCAGGATGACTTCACACTCCAGGATGTCTGGCTCTAGGTGAATGACCACACTGCTGTAGTTATCCAGGTCATTAAGACCTTTTTTGTGTGTAGTTTTTCTGTGTATTCTTGCCACCTCTTCTTAATCTCTTCTGCTTCTGTTAAGGCCTTGCTGTTTCTGTTCTTTATTGTGGCCATCTTTGCATGAAATTATACCCTTGGTATCTCTAACTTTCTTGAAGAGATCTGTAGTCTTCCCCATTCTATTGTTTCCCTCTATTTCACATGGCCCAACCCATATGTGCAAAAACCTTGCTTGGTCATACATACAGCTGAGTAGTACGTGTGTTGAGTTGACATTATGCACACATTATTTTATTAAGTACTGCAAAATTGCTCCCTATTGCAATTATTTCAATTTTCACTCCCATTGGCAAAGTATAACAGCCCTGTTGCTGATTCTCCATTCTCACCACTGTTGATATTTGCCAATCTAAAGGCTCAGAAATCAGAGTTCACTGCTATTATAATTTGCATCTCCCTGCTGAAGAGCACTCTTTACATTCCTATGCCTTATAATCTCCAGCAGTGACATGGAAGTCAGGACAAGACAATTATCACAGAGGACACTGTTCACTCTGTGTTGATGAATTACAAAAAATAATATCTCTCACCCCCACTTTAGTGTCTACACCAATCAGAACTGGGTTTTGTCACTTTCAGTCAGAGAATTCTGACATACTTGTTATTGAGTGACATGAATTAATGTGTGGACTCCCACAGATAATTTCTTGGAGGTGATGTGTTACCCGAAATCAGGTTTCCAAAGATGCTGACTTTAGCGTCCTATGATGGTGCTAGTTCAGGCTGCGGTTTTGGTAGTTAGGGATCAAAGTTCACAATTTCATTTCTTTCCTACTACACCTATACCAGAAGCTGTTGCCCACCAGCATGCCCTCACTGATTCCTTTGTGGGCAGGGCCTGGGCTTCCTCTGTTGTCAGGGCTCACATGATAGGTCAGAGTGCTCAGGAACCACCCACACATTTGGGAGAGGCCCTTGGTGTCTGGCTGACAGATCAGTTCCCTCTCCCTGCAGTGGGAAATTCCAAGTTGTGTTCTGCCCAAGCTCCCAAAGGCCCCTCTGGCAGCCCACTTGATAACGACCTGGGCAGGCTACCTTCTGTCCCACTGAGATTTCTTGGGATCTCCTCCCACATAAACCACTGCTAAGTCCTGACTCAAAGTCAGCTTCTGGGAGTTTCCACTTTAAGACAAGATCTAGGTGTAGAGTCATTCCAGGAATCACTAGGTGACCTCTTGGCCACAGGTTAACAGGAAGGAGGTCAATCAGTCTAAAGGAGGATCTTTTTTAAGATTAAGTTTTAGAGATACTGATTGGATAATTAAAAATTGTTTTTAAGAAATCCCCTTTTTTTTCCTCTCTGGCTAAAAAGATAAAACATGACCTTTATAAAATTTTGAAAAATACAGAAAATTAAAGAGAAAAAAATGTAAATTATTCATAATTTTACCACACAAGGATATTTTCTTTGAAAGTAGAGGGTACATTGTGGCCCCTCAAAGCTTAACATTTTCATTCCCCCCCAGTTTTATCCAGATATAATTGACACTCAGCACTGTGTAAGTTTGATGCACAGCATAATTATTGATCTAAATGTACTGTGAAATGTTTACCACAAATAGTTTAGTTATCCTCCATCATCTCATATAGATTAAAAAAAAAAGAATAAAATGGATTTTTTCCCTTGTGATGAGAACTTTTAGGATTTATTCCTTTAACAACTTCATATGCACCATATAGCATGTTAACTATAGTTGTCATTTTGTATATATTACTTCTCTAGTTTATTTATCTTATAACTAGAAATTTGTACTTTTTGACCACTTGCTTACAATTTTCCCATTCCCCATCCTCCACCTCCAGTAACCACAAATCTTATCTCTTTTTCTATAAATTTGGGTTTTGTTTGTTTTTTAGATTCCAGATAATTGAGAATATTCTGTGTTTAGAATCTGGTTCTGCAAAAGGATTATGATCCAAAGATTTCTGTAAGTGTACTACTGTGTGTAGACACAACTGGGTATAAACTGCTTGTACAGCATAAGGAGGAAATGACTCTTAGCCTCTTAAGTAACATAATAGGAAACTCTAAATGTAAACAAGGCTTTCTTCATCAAGGAACGGAAATTGGTTACCAACCAGTGCTTTCAAGCTCAGACCAGGAGTTTAGAAAAAAATAGGAAGGTACAGAATGTAGTAGAGAAAATTAGGAAATGAAAATCTAAAGCCTCAGCATGAAGTCTATTTAGCTTATTGCACAATTTTTCTCAAACAGCAAGGCAACAAATGGCTGGAGCAGGACAAATCTAGTTAGAAAGATTGATTTCTGATCATAAGGAGACATGAAATGTTGACCATCAAGTGAGGCAGAAGTGAGGTCTGGTTATATTTTTAATAACAGCAGAACACATTTTGCAAAGGTAACATGCATACAGATGGATTGAGACCAGGTTGAAATCCCCTAAGAAGACAACCCAAGTAGTAACAAGAATAAAAAAGAAAATATTAAATCTGTGACGTTAACAGTCCTACAATAAAAACTTGGGTCCAAGCCATTTCTTTAGGAGATGCTCACAGAAAGTCTAAATGAGGGTGTGAGAAAGAGAAGAGAGGAAAATTTTTGAATATGGCTGCCTGCTATAGGCAATTGAGGCTAGGTTCCACTGGGGACTTCAACAGAAGAAATACAAAGCTTATCCCAGAGCCAGTGTGGAATCTGAGCTCATAAAATGGTTGTTAATTTAAACTGCTGGATTTTGGGGTGGTTTCTTTATGAAGAAATGAGTAACTGATACAGTGGGGAAGACTTGTGGTAGGCAGGATGGCCTCCAAAGATGTCCATGTCCTAATACCTGGAACCTATAAATATGTTATGTTACATAATGAAAGGGACTTTCCAGATGGAACCAATGAAGAGTTTAAAATAGACTGTCCTGGATTATCTGGGCCCAATCTAATCACACAAACCATTATAAACAGAGAACTTTCTCCAGCAGTAGTGAGAGAGATGTGGCAGAAGGAAAAGTCAGAGAGGTTTGAAGTACAAGGAAAATTTGACCTGCTTTTGTTGGAGGTGGCCACATGGAAAGCACAAGAAGTAATGCAAGAAGTATTGAAGGAGCAAAGACTGGCCTTTGCCTGACATCAGAAGGGAAACTGAGAACCCAGTCCTATAATCACAGAACCTAAATTCAGCCAACAGCCTAAATGGCCTTGAAGGGTCATCTGTGCCTAGACCCTCCAGAAGGAAATGAAGCCCTGCCATCACTTTGACTGCAGCTTTGTAAGACGTTGAGCAGAGGACTCAATTGAGCCATGTTGTACCCAGACTTCTGACCTACAGAACTGGGAGATTATAAACGGCGGTTGTTTTGTTTATTAATGTTGTGGTGATTTGTCACAGCAGCAGTAGAAAGCCTGTACCTGCTGTGCAAACTGACTACTGCAGTGTGAGTAATGTGACCATCAAGGAGTCTGCCCTAAGCAATGGGCAGAGCAGGAGTCAACCAACTATGGAGGAAAGCAGAGAAGACGTCGTGGAGGAGGAGGAATTTGAGGCGGGCTTTAAAAGAGCACCGTCTTAGGTCAGATTCCAACCCTGAGACAAGGATTTGAGAGAAAGTAGTTCATTAGGTGATAATCAGGAAACACCAGTAGAGGAGTGACTAAGTGAGACAGAAAGGAAAGAAATCAATAAAAATTAATTATCAAGCAAGCTAACGATCATAAGCAAATGCAGTGTATTCCTTTTGAGGGTTGCTGAGAAAAATCAAATTTAAGGGACAAAAAGGCAAAGGGGTGATGAACTTCCTTCATTGTTGGCCGAGAGTTTCTCCTGGGGCATCAGTTCCCTGGTACTGCCAGCCTGTTAGGTGTATATACAGAGCAGGTGCCAGCAACTTCCAGAAACTCTCAGACAAAAAAAAATTCCAAGTGCCAGCAGGTGGAAGTCTGGCTGCCATGAACCAAACCCATGGGGGCAAGGAGACATCTATCACATCTGCTGCAAGGGGATAGGGTTTACCAGGCAAAGACCAGAGGAAGTGTTCCAGGAAGAGGTATGCACACAGAGGCACGAAACACAAGCAGAGGAGTTGTAAAGAGGTGTCAGGTCCAGAGTCAGACAAACAAGGATTTGAATCCTGATTCCACCTCCTCATTAGCTGTGTCTTCTTGTACCAGTTACTGCACTGTTCTTCTTGCTATCTGTACAATGGGTATATATATATATATATATATATATATATTATCTACCTTGTTGGGTTATTGTAAGGATTAAATTAATGTTTTAAAATGATATGGTGGACCCTTATGTAACACTCTATGTGAAAATTAACACCTTATATAAAAATGGGTCAAAGATCTAAACATAAGAGCTAAAACTACAAAAACTCTTCCAAGAAAACATAGGCAAAGTCCTCATAATGTTGGGTTTGGTAATAATTTCTTGGATATGACACAAAGGGCACAGGTAACATAAACAAAAATAGACAAATTGGACTTCATAAAAATTAAAAGCTTTTGTGAATAAAAGATCAACAGAGTAAAAAGGCAAACTATGGAATGGAACAAAATATTTGCAAACCATGTATCTGATAAGGGATTAATATTCAAAATATATAGAGAGCTCTTAAAATTTACCAACAACAATCCAATTCAAAATGAGTAAAGGACTTGAATAGACAGTTCTCAAAGAAGAAATATGAATGGCCAATAAGCACATGAAAAGATGCTCAACATCACTTATCATTAGAGAAATGCAACTCAAAACCACAATGAGATACCACCTCACATCCATTTAGGATGGCTGTAATACCAAAACAGAAACTAACAAGATTTGGTGAAGATGTGTAATAACTGGAACACTTTTGCACTGTTAGTGGGAATGTAAAATGGTCCAGCTGTTGTGGGAAATAGTATGGCGGTTTCTTTAAAAATTAGATGAAAAGCTATGAAGATGCATGGTAGGTGATGATTGCACAATAATATGAGCACACTTAATACCATTTAAACAATTTAAAATATGCCAAAGCCTTTGACTGTGTGGATCACTATAAACTGTGGAAAATTCTGAAAGAGATGGGAATACCAGACCATCTGACCTGTCTCTTGAGAAACCTGTATGCAGGCCAGGAAGCAACAGTTAGAACTGGACATGGAACAACAGACTGGTTCCTGACAGGAAAAGGAGTACGTCAAGGCTGTATATTGTCACCCTGCTTATTTAACTTATATGCAGAGTACATCATGAGAATTGCTGGGCTGAAAGAAGCACAAGCTGGAATCAAGATTGCTGGGAGAAATATCAATAACCTCAGATATGCAGACGACACCACCCTTATGACAGAAAGTGAAGAGGAACTAAAAAGCCTCTTGATGAAAGTGAAAAAGGAGAGTGTAAAAGTTGACTTAAAGCTCAACATTCAGAAAACTAAGATCATGGCATCTGGTCCCATCACTTCATGGGAAATAGATGGAGCAATAGTGGGAACAGTGTCAGGCTTTATTTTTGGGGGCTCCAAAATCACTGCAGCTGGTGATTGCAGCCATGAAATGAAAAGACGCTTACTCCTTGGAAGGAAAGTTATGACTAACCTAGACAGCGTATTAAAAAGCAGAGACATTACTTTGCCAACAAAGGTCTGTCTAGTCAAGGTTATGGTTTCTCCAGTGGTCATGTATGGATGTGAGAGTTGGATGGTAAAGAAAGCTGAGCACCAATGCTTTTGAACTGTGGTGTTGGAGAAGACTCTTGAGAGTCCTGTGGACTGCAAGGAGATCCAACCAGTCCATCCTAAAGGAGATCAGTCCTGGGTGCTCATTGGAAGGACTGATGTTGAAGCTGAAACTCCAATACTTTGGCCACCTCATGAGAAGAGTTGATTCATTGGAGAAGACCCTGATGCTGTGAAGGACTGGGGGCAGGAGGAGAAGGGGACGAGAGAGGATGAGATGGCTGGATGGCATCACCAACTTGATGGGCATGAGTTTGAGTAAACTCCAGGAGTTGGTGATGGACAGGGAGGCCTGGTGTGCTGCGATTCATGGGGTTGCAAAGAGTCAGACACGACTGAGTGACTGAACTGAACTGAACTGAACTGACAGAACCATAATCAAGGACTTCTGAATCCGAGGGTCCGTGATTCCTAAGATGTTCGAGGATAAAATTCAGGAGGTTCATAAACTTTTCATAGCTTCTAACTGAAATTGACCTTTTCTTTCAATAATTAATGGGGCAACAAACTGTGACTTTTTCACTGGTAAAATACACACATGTTTCCAGATTGCAGACTCACTGCTCCTTCAAAATTTTGATTTTTGGATCTGAAGTTAGATTTTGATATTTAATACATTAATGAATAAGCGTATATGTCAAACATCTGTTAATTTTTAAATGTTTTGATAAATGTTCTTCAGTATAATTAGTTTCTTTTGAATCCCTATTTATTTTATTTTATGAATTTAACATTCCACACTGAGTTTGGACTTAGTAACAGTTTGAAGTTGTTTCAAACATACTTTCAACTTAAATCTCAAGCAGTTGATCCTCTTCTAACACAGACAAAGTCAGTTGACCTGGCTTATTCACAAATGGGTCACAGATCCATTCCTTCCCAATTTGGGGGTCTTTTGTGGCTGGGAAGTAGTGCTCACACTCTTGAAAGCTGAGATAGGTGATCGTGTACTAGCTGAGAGAAAGAAGGCCCTGGCTCATGGCCCTCTGCTAATGTTTGAAACATTTCACAAATCCCAAAGTTAACTTGTCACCCCTATAATTCCAGTTTGGCTTTGAATGCAGCCACTTTATCTGCCCACTTGAACACAGTTGTCATTCTCCCCTGAAGAGAGAGAGTCAGTTTATAGAGTGGGTGAAATTGTCATACAAGTGAGCAAGTTTTATGACCCATTCTGTGTCTGAAATGTGCTGCCAGTGGTGGCTTTTTCTAAAAGAAATCTCTGGAGTGGCTCTCATGACTCAAGAACTCTAGTCAGTGATCTACCTTTCAAAAGCCATCTTACTTCTGTATATGAGAAGATGTGTGTGCTCTGCATCCATCTCCTCACAGAGCTGCACAAATAGACGTGAGTTAAGGGTCAGTTAAAAACTAACCAATTCGGTTTTTCTGATATGTAATCATTTAAAACCTTGAGTAGTTCTGCAACTGTGGTGTTGGTTGGCAAAAAAAGTGCACATAACATATCCTCATGCACATTCTCCTGAGAAATTTATCACACAAATCAAGCATTATTGCCTTGTCAACGGTGGTAAACTTATCAACCTGGATCTCATGCCATGCGTGGATGCATGCTTAGTCATATCCGACTCTTTGTGACTCTGTGGATTGTAATCCTCCAGGCTCCTCTGTCCATGGGATTCTCTAGGAAAGAACAGTGGAGTTGGTTGCCATTTTCTACTCCAAGGTATCCTCCCAATCCAGAGATTGAACCTGAGTCTCCTACATTGGCAGGAGGGTTCTGCACCACCTAGGAAGCCCAGATCACTTATCATAGTGACTCATTAATCCTAACAGTTGTGCCTCAATATCCTCTGCTATTTCATCCATTCATCTAGGTATGGTGTTAGCTGAAAGAGGAGCATATGCCACTTTTTGAACTGCATCCTCTCCTAAAAGCTCATGACACATATCCTTAGTGTGATCAACTCCTCACCATTAGTAAAGGGCTTCTTAGCTTTAACATTGCTGTTAGCCACTAAGAATGATGCTCTCAGTGCCGACACATTTGATGAAGTCGTGGCCTTCAATAATTGCTTCAGTTTTCTATGTTCATGTTTTTTCTCTTGAAAAACTCCTAAGGCTTGTCTTTTAATGCAGAGTGCTTAGTCTTCATGTGGCGAAGCAGTTTTGAAAGTTTCATGGCTTTGTTGGATAACCAGTTGCCACATATTATACAAAGCAAGCTTGGAGAATATGAATCACCTGTTGCAATGAACCCATAATTTAAGTAGGACTCTGTATTTTCTTTTAAATGTAGCTTTCTTTTTGTTGGCAGTCTTAGAGTCTTTTGCTGCTTCTTCTCTCCTCTTTTTCAAAGAAATTCTAGAGAGACATTTGTTTTTTATTCATTTTGGCTAGGATTAGCTTGTGGGCTTACCAAAACTGTGACTGAGACAAGTGTGCAATGTGGGAAAGAGGCACAGATGGAAGTAGTCAATAAAATAATAGGCAGGCCACACAAGGACTAAAATAGGTATGGAATTATGACTTAAAGACTGCCACCAGATGCAGCTGTATAATTGAAGTACATCAACTCACTTGCCACTATAAAGCCTGTCAACAGATGCAGCTTAATTGTCGCTTGCCACTCACTGATAGGATTTTGATATGAATCTGCAAGCAATTTATTTATTATGGTCTCTGTACAGTCAAACCTCTCTGCTAGTGATAATCTATATTTGCAGCCACTCCCCATTCCTAACATCACCTCATCAGCTCCACCTCAGATCATCAGGCATTAGATTCTCATAAGGAGCACATAAACTAGATCCCTCACATGCACAGCTCACAGTAGAGATCATGCTCCTATGAGAATCTAATGCTATCGTTGATCTGACAGGAGGCAGAGCTCAGGTGATGGGAGGTGATGTGCATTCAATGGGGAATGAGGTCAATGGTTAAAGGTCACATCCTCCATAGTCCGGTGGATCTCTTCTGATGTACTTCTCTTTTTCTTCAGAAGGTCTCAGCGAGGCTGAGCCTTTGTTGCCTGTAGTGGCAATGGGCTCAGTAACACCCTCGTGCTGACTTTTTTCCTTCCTAGATTCATCCTCCCTACTCCCTCACTTCTGCTTCCAGAAATTCACCTCTTGGACAATGACCTGCACCCATGTCTTTCTCTCAAATTTTGCTTTTTGGGGCAACCTAACAAAGGCAGAGCTCATCACTGAGATTTTATGGAGAGTTGGTAACACAGGTTTCTGCAGGGTAGAACGCTGCCAGTATAAACCAGTGCAGCTTGTTTACAGGCATCTGTTTTGACTGGCTGGCATCCATTTGCTTGAGCAGTGCCTATGCCACCCAGGTTATCTCCTACTAATGAGGTCCGAGTCATCATCATGACATAAGTGACCGTCCTTGACATTTCCTTCTTGGCTAGTTATGAGGTTTCAGTTTAAGACATGTGGGTAGGGAATATAAATAGCTTAAGATGAAATTCTATTGGGCCATGTACTGAAAGGTCTGTGTTCTAAAAATGAGGAGAAAAGGTTATCTGAGGTTATCTGACAGCTGAGGAGCTGATTGTGTAGATCCTGAAGAGGGGATCTAGGTAAAGCCTGTCCAATACAGTCATCCTGTACTACTGTCCCCCTGGTCTCTCAAAGGCACTCACATTCCCACCCCCAACTTCAGCAACCTTCAACCTTCCCTGGAAATGGGAAGAGCTGCTTTTTACCTTACAGGTGCTGAGGACTGACTGAAAATGGAAAGTGAAAAACAAATTTGCATTTCAGTAAATTACCCTGGTCCATGAGTGGAGTGTTTTAAAGCCTTCAAGACACTTTCACAGACATGGTTTTATTTGATCTTCACATTAATGTTAACATTAGTAATTCACATTAAATAGGATGGAGTAGTTCATTAGAAAAGACCCTGATGCTGGGAAAGACGGAAGGCAGGAGGAGAATGGGATGACAGAGGATGAGATGGTTGGATGTCATGATTGACTCGATGGACATGAGTTTGAACAGGCTCCAGGAGATGGTGAAGAACAGGGAAGCCTGTCATGCTGTAGTCTATGGGGTCGCAAGGAGTCAGACACAACTGAGCAACTGAACAACAACAACAGCAAACATCTCTAAAGGGGTTAAGAGGGCAGAATGGGGAGGGCACTGGATAGTCTTTCCTGGATGTTGTGGGCTGGACTCTAACATAAAAACCTTTAAGTGAGAAGTCCATATGTGAATATTCTGATTGACTCTTGTATGAGGTCTGACGATTGTGGAGGAATTGTATTAGACTGGTCACTCTGCAAAGCCATCTTTGAGATGTTTCCAGGTCCAGCTTTCACAGCCACCACTTTGTACTTGTCAGCAGAGTTTCCAACCTGCCTGGGATTCCCTCTGTGCACCACTAGCTCCAAGGTCACTGCCCAGGACTGAAAGGAGAAGAAGTTGTAGTGGAGGCAGAGAATGAGACACCCCTGCTAATGAGGGAAATGGAGCAGGAGGTGGACTGAAGGGAGAGGAAGATGGCCATGGTGAGGACCAGCATGGAGATGAAGGTAAGGAGGCTGGGGCAACTGTGGCAACCGGGTGATGAGGTTGACACCATTGAGGACAAATAGATGAAAACAAAGGAGAAGTTAGGAGAGAGTCAGAGACAGAGAGAGAGAGAAAGAGAAAAGAGAAAGACCTACTCACCTGGTCACTTTCCACCTGTGTCTCAGTATCTAAACGTGATTATTGTCAGGGAGGAGGAGGTTTCCAACCCCCTCTACTTTTCTTGAGTTCTTGTGCCTGGACTAACAACAAAATCAACACAAGACAGATTAACAGGAGAAAAAGAAATACATTTTAATTCATGTGCATGAAGTTTCCATAAAAATGGTACCTAAGAAGTGGCTCCAGCCGGCAGTTTTTATACCTATCAACAGAGAAACAATGAATTTGTGAGGAATTGACAGGACAGAGAAACTTAGGTTTTGGGTTCTTAGTTGGTGAAGAATCACATCAGAGGTTGGGCTTGGGGTAATTTAGTAATTAAAGAAGTAACACGGGTTTTTTGCACAGGCTCTCAGCCCTGAATTCCCCATCACTGACAATAAGAGTGTCCTTCTACCTCTAGATCCAGGGAGCACATCTTTCACTGAGATTTCTTTTCTGCTTTTCAGGAGACAGAGAAGGTTCAGTGTTTCCTTATTGCAACGACTACTTCTCAAGCAATTTCAATGCAAAATTTTCAGTATATTGTGGCATATTTAGGGGTGGCCACCCTCAGCTCCATTGTCACCTTGGAGTAAATTCTCGCCTGTCTGACCACTATTGCCAGGGCCACCTGCCAATAGTGACACATGCTATCTGCCACCCAACCAAAACCACAGCATGAATTTGCAACAAGGGAGGAAAAAAGAACCGAAAGTTCCAAGGCTCTGCTTTTTTCCTTAAAAGTAGTTTGAAACGCTGAGTAATATTTCATTGTATATATGTACCACAATTTCTGTATCCATTCATTTGTAATTGGACATCCAGATTGCTTCCATGTCCTAGTTATTGTAGAAAGTGCTGCAACAAGAAAATTGGGGTACATGTATCTCACACTCAACCCAGTGCTATGTGACAACCTAGAGGGGTGGGATGGGGTGGGAGATGGGAGGGAGGTTCAAGAGGGAGGGGATTATGTATACCTGTGGCTGATTCATATTAATCTATGGCAGAAACCAGAATAATATTGTAAAGCAATTATTCTCCAATAAAAAATTTTTAAAAGTTTGAAAAGGATTATTTTTTGGTATTTTAAATTTACATTTTATGTTTGTATTGGGTTTCAGCTTTCTTTAATCATCTTGGATCACCAAACAAGGCTTCAAAGCATTCTCTGTCTTACTTCTGACTTTACTTGTGGTGTTACCATGTACATTATAATCTCAAAAAAGAAAAATAAAATATTTTTCTGAGTATCCATTAACGTTTTGTATGTATGTTCTGGGGGCCCACTTGGAACCCCAGAGTTAGTATAAAGATTTTGAGCTGAAGACATTTAAGATTAAACAGATGCAGAAAAAAGCTTCTTCAAGCTTCTCTTATCTGACTAAAAGCAGAAAGGTCTGGGAAACGAGGTTATCATAAATCCCCTGGGGTGTGGGATGGGGGGAGTTTCATGGCTTTGAAGAAGACAGAGAGACCTCTTACACCTGTACAGACAAACATTATCCCAAACTTATCTCCCATCTCTTCTTCAAAAAATTTATGTGTCTTCCCTAAAGAGAAGCAATTTCTCCTTTCTTCCTTTTCCCTACTAAGTTATGTATATAAGCCTTTAATTTTAACCATTTCTTCTATTGGCTCCTGTATGCATACAAGTTGAACTTTTTTTCATCATGTAATCTAGTTTTTGCCAGTCTAATTCATAATCCCTAGGTACTGAAGGTAATAGAGTAGAAGTTTTTCCTCCCCTACAGTGTATTTAGCTGAACTGTAAGTAGTATAATATTTGTATAAGTGTTTAAAAGGCCAATAATGAAAGTTTTCTAGTGTTCTGCCTTTTTAGTCTATTTGTTTGGCTTGTTTGATGTAAGTGTAAGGTAATGTTGCCTAACAATTGGCTGAAATTTTACTTTGCTCAGTTGTTCTAACAATAACAGCAACAAATAACAGATAAATAATTACAGTATACCTACTGTGTGGTAGGCATCATTCTGAATCCTTTACAGATATCAATTCATAACTCCGTGATGTATATAGTTGCAAAAGTGGAGGCATAGAGAGGTCAAGTAACTCACCCAAGGTGACCCAGCATCTCCATGGTTACTTGAGAAATCATGACCTTATCTAGAAGCACCTCAGAAATAGCCCCAAGGATATTAGAGATCCCTGGGTCTTAAAACCCAAGAAACCTCTTCTCTTTCCATTGTGATCTTCCCAAACAGGAGATGTATAATCTTTTCTGTAGTTCTGTTTTTGAAAACATTTTCTTACTCTGGGTTTAAGGAAAAAGCACATTTTCTCTTCCCCTTTCAATTTCAGGTTAATACCTTGCTTGCAGCATTTCCTCATAAGCACACTCTCTTCATTAACAACCTGTCTGTTTTTGTTATGCCTCTATTTCTTGTTCTAAGAGTATTTTAGAGAGTGTTTTACTTGTTATGCAACTAATTTACCTGTGAAGGCAAGCATGATTTGGTTCTTGGAGTCAAACTATTGGGTGCAGGTTGTGAACTGAATAGCTATCTCTTTCTTCATGTCTCCCTTGGAGCACAGGGAATAGTTGTTAAATTGCACTGCAATGACTAAGCATGTGAAACCAAGTCCCACCAAAGTCCAGTTTCCGTGTGGTTGTTCAGTCGCTCAGCCGTGTTCGACTCTTTGCAACCTCATGGACTGCAGCATGCCAGGTTTGCCTGTCCATCACAAATTCCCAGAGCTTGCTAAGACTCATGTCCATTGAGTCAATCATGACATCCAACGAACTCATCCTCTGTCGTCCCCTTCTCCTCCTACCTTCAGTCTTTCCCAGCATCAAGGTCTTTTCTAATAAGTTGGCTCTCTTTAAATACTCTTCAGGTGGCCAAAGTATTACAGCTTCAGCTTCAGTCCTTCCAATGTATTTTCGGGACTGATTTCCTTTAGGATTGACTGGTTTGATCCCCTTGCAGTACAAGGGACTCTCAAGAGTCTTCTCCAACACCAACATAAATTCTTTGGTGCTCTGCCTTCTTTATGGTCCAATTCTCACAATTGCACATGACTACTGGAAAAACCATAGCTTTAACTATACAGTCCTTTGTTGGCAAAGTAATGTCTCTGCCTTTTAATATGTTATCTAGTTTGTCATAGCTTTTCTTCCAAGGAGCAAGCATCTTTTAATTTCATGGCTGTAGTCACCATCTCCAGTGTTTTGGGGGCCCAAGAAAATAAGTCTGTCACTGTTTTCATTGTTTCCCCATCTATTTGTCATGAAGTGGTGGGACCAGATGCCATGATCTTCAATTTTTGAAAGTTGAGTTTTAAGTCAGCTTTTTCACGCTTCTCTTTCACCTTCATTAAAAGGATCTTTAGTTCCTCTTTGCTTTCTGCCATTAGGGTGGTGTCTTCTGCATATCTGAGGTTATTGACATTTCTCCCCACAATCTTGATTCCAACTTGTGCTTCATCGAGCCTGGCATTTTTCATGACATACTCTGCAAATAAGTTAAATAAGTAGGTGACAATATACAGCTTTGACGCACTCCTTTCCCAATTTGAAACCAATCCATTGTTTCATGAGTTTATGATTAATCTCTCTATCCCAAACTGTGTTCTCTCTTTGTCCCTTCTAACCTCAATCTTATATTAACTGGATACTAATAAACCAGTCAGATGACTAAAATTGCTATTATCAATAACATATTTAATATACTAAAATTGCTATTATAGACACCAATCATTAACATACAAACTCAGTTTGTCTCCAGGGCAAGATGAGTTAATGGACCCCCGAACCTTGGCTGACCACTTGGCCTGAGAATTGAAAGCCAGAGATATCCTAACTCCCAAATCTTGGTTAAGAAATGTCACAAGAAATTATTTATCCTAGCCTCTTTGCTTCTTCCTTTTTAAATGCCTCCTAACTCAAAGACCACATTAGAGTGGATCTGAGCCTTGTTTCCTACTCCCTTGCTTGGTATCCTGCAAATAAACTCTGTGCTTTCCTTCACCATAACACCCATAGCACCCAGAATGGCTTTGCTACTTGGGGAACCAGAATGTAGAAGTTCAGTAACATGTGGGCTGGTGAACTCACCAAAGTAGGGCAGATTATTCTGAGAGTCCTGGAGGAGGGGCTGCCAGGTTTCACAGCTTTACTTGTCAAATTGATACCGCACAAGTGATCATTAGGCTCTCCGCCAGGCTCTGCACTGGGCCCTCAGCTTCAGTCTGAATTTCTATGTACTCATGTATGAATGTATACAGTCGATCAACTCATTCCATTCAGTAAACACCTTTGTGTCCAGAACTGCCCGGGATTTGGAGAAACAAAGATAAATAAGGCTGGTGGCTTGTCCTGAGGAATTTACAACCAAAAAGGGAGACAGATAAAGTAACAAGTAGGAAACTGATACAGTAAGAGATGCAGTAAGACCCTGAATTTTCCATAAAACCCAAGGTTAAATAAACCTTTGCTTCCCTCTTAATGGTGTTGCCTATCTGTCTCAGCTATATGACTTTCCTGACAATAAATCATTCTTTTTTTCTTTCTTAATGAAGTGTTAGTACAGTTGTCTTTCCCCCTTATGGTTGGCATTATTTGGAAACAGGTGAGCCACAAAGGGGGAGAGAAAGAGATATTAATACAACAGCATCCTGATTGGCAAGTAAATAGAGATTCTTTCTCCAAACTCCAAGAAATTTCCCAGAATGAAAAAAGTTTCATTGTCATTGTCATGGTAATTTTACCACATCAATATGTTCATTGACCTAGAGTCTCTGGTGGATTTTCTTGGTGATGCAGCTTTAGTGGAGGATCTTCATCCTTCAACAATCTAAAACTCAAATTTAGCTTTCCTTTCAGAACAGTGAATAGATTCCAGGGATGTCACATCACTGATATTTCCATTGCTTCAGCCTGGAAACTTCATTATTGGAGACAATGTAAGTAGACTTTTGTCTAAGCTGCAACTTCTACAGTAAAAATACTGTGGCGCCTTCCTCTGAATAATTAAATGACTTTACCAAGCCAGAGCAAACTGCAAAGGGAAAAAACATTCACCTGTAATAAGGAGGATTTAAAGGAGCTTGGACCAGTTTTTATTCTACCTGCATCTAGTGGAACTGTATCAGCTTTCACTCTTTTGTTGTCAGGGAAAAGAAGGTTTTGTCATCAGATGTTTTTCCAGAGAAGAATTGGTTGTATGCCTCAGGAAACCATAATGGTAAAGTTAAAGGTTTTTATCATTAAGCTACAGAAAAGAAGAGGTATAAAAGGACATTCAATATGGTAAAATGAGTTAAAGTCCATGTGTTAAATATACCTACAGTTGTTTCAAGGATTAAAGAAGTTAAACTTCAAGGGCTTAGTGTCCGCTCATAGGAAATATGTGTTAGCTATCTTTATCCCTAGTGCGTCCTTCCCTATTAGGTCTCCTACGGTTGCTGTGACAGATTGCCACCAGCTTCGTGGCTTACAACAGCAAAAACTTATTATCCTAGAGTGCTGCATGTCAGAATTGTTAAAAGATAAACTGAAGTGTGTTAGAAGTTTTTAAGAGTTTATTTGAGCAAGAATAAATTCGAATTGGTCAGCACCAAACCAGAAGTGGTTAGGGGCTCTGCCATGACAGGGGCTCAGAGAAAGACTTTCATAGAGAAAAGATGAAAGTAAAGCAAGCTGATGATTTGATTGGTTGTAGCTTAAGTGATTGCCTTAGTTGGGAAAGACTAGCTGGCTGTTTGTGATATGTTGTCCTTAGATTTTGATTTCTTAACCAGGAATCATTTACAGCTGTACGTTTTGGTCTGCTTAGGTAGGGTGCTAAAGTATGAGAGGCAGCCTGTATAATGCCTCCTTGCTTAATTAAAATGCGTCAGCAGGGCTGCATTCCTTTCCTCTGGAGCTCCTAGAGGAGCTCACCTTTCTTTGCCTTTTACAGGTTCTAGAGACTGCCTGCATTCCTTGGCTCATGGCCCCGTGTCACTTGATCTTCTGTTCCCATCATCACACCTCCTTTCTGATTCTGACCCCCTGCTTCCCTTTTACAAAGACCCTTGTGATGACACTGGACCCACTTGGATAATGAAGGATAATCTTTCCCTTTCACGAATTTTAATTTAATCACATCTGTGAAGTCCCTTATTCCCACATAATGTAACATACTCACAGGTACTGAGAGCTAGGATAAACATCTTGGGAGAGGGGGCTTACTCAGTTTACCACACCTTCCCTCAGCTTCCCTACTCGATTCTGACTATAGTGATAATGGCTTCCGTGGCTTAAAGTGTGCTATGTGTGGGCCCTGGTGGGTTTTAGAGACAGGAAACACAGCTGGGTATAGTAGATGCTCTGTGTGCTCTGCCCACTTCCCTTCACACTTATTTGCGGCAGAGTTCCAACTGCCCACACTTACATTACCTGCCCAAGGGTGTTCTCTGGCTGCCAGAGTTTGTCTTCCATGTGGAGGGAGGGGAGCAGAACACAAGTGCCAAGGAATCAATGTTCCCCTGGCCCCCAGGCAGCCCTCAGTCAATGCCTGATAAAGACCCAATCCCTTTGCCTAGTGATTGGGTAAACTCTTCGGTGTGTGTCCTGCATGGTCTCTCAGAGTCCCCAGTGAAGTCAAGCTCCAGCTGTCTCAAGTGGTGATGCGTTGATAAAACACTGTAGGTGAGCACAATGGGCCACGCTAAAGTGTCTCTTTGGTGTGGGATTATTTCAGACTGAAAACAATCCACATGGCTCAAAAGACTTGAGAAGAAACTTTCCCTCTATTTGCCTTGAAAAATTTTTGACAGAGGGCTTATTCTGAGAGTAGAGCTATCTCTGGAGATCTCTGCAAAGAACACGGACAGGGTGTTGTGGGAGAACAGGGCTTTGAGATCAGAGTCCACTCTGTCCATTGTCTCTGCCTGGCCCAGCAAATGTTTATTTACCAAACGTTTGCTTTTCCGTCTCCATGAATTGCCTTCCTCCCCTTTGAAGGCCCAAGCCACTGCTTAAACATCCTCTTTTGTCTTTGGCTGAAGATGGTATTTAAGGTGAGGGCTTCAGCCATTTTGGTTTTTCTGTGTCTCTCCCATGTAAAAACATTATCAAACTTTTGTTTGATTTTCTCCTGTTAACCTCTTTCACGTCAGTTTAATTCTTAGCCCAGCCAGAGGAACATTGAAGGTAGAGGAAAATATCTTCCTCTCCAACAACACCTTCTCCAATTTTGTCTGCCTTCCCTTTCTGATATAATTTTCTCCCCTCCCCTGTTAGTATTTCCTGGATCATCAGCCAAATAAACTACTTGCACTTGAATTTTGGCCTCAAAATCTGCTTCCAATGAACCCAAACCAGGACACTGGAACAATTAAGTAATTTGCCCCAAGTCCCTTACTACTAAGTGAGAGGGGCAGGATTTGAACCTTGCTCTGACTATAAAGTTTATGTTGCTTCTCTTAACTGGCTTGTTGCTCACTGTATCTGAGGGAGATGACTGGCCCAAGAGGTAACCAAGCTAGAAGCTGTCTCTTTTCAAGTTCTCGATTTGAAAGAAGAGAAGGTTCTCAGGGTTGGGGGGAAGGCTGCAACTCAGTCATCTGTGACCCTGTGAAGTTGAGGTGCTGTGTGTCTCAGGCTGCAGCAGGCCTGTTGCCCCCTGAGTACCCATGGGTGTCACAGGGTCATGGGTCAGGTGGAAGTATCTGGATTTGTGTTGTTATTTAATCAACTTTAATTCATCTGCAGGACATAGTGCAAGGAACTGGCTTACAAAAATATGTACACATGTACTATCTGAATGCATACATGTGCCTAGGGTAGGACACATCAGGATATCGACCCGTGGGAGGAAACTTCCCTTTAAGTCTCCACTAAAAGGTAGCTCTCCTAGAATGTGGTTTCAGTCCATAAACTGCCTGCCCTATGGGAGAAAAAGAGAGAAACCAATGGGCTATTTCTCTCTCAATCTCTTTTTCTTTTTTTCAGCCCTGAAGTGCTAAAACTGACATAATTTTAAATCTGATTTCATCAGGACAAAAAGTCACACGGGAGGTCAAGACTGATTTTACTGAAGTCTTTCCATTCCTAAGAGCTGTTCCTTCAGGAAAAACCTTGTCTTGTGGGATTTATGTGTTTATTCTGTATTCAAACTCTTTATTTTCTGGAGAAAAAAAAAACTTTTGAAAAACAAAGGGTTACATTAACATTCAGAATATGAGAAAAAGAAGGGTCACATTCAGAATACTGCAAAGCTGCTGATTCACAGATCTAACTGGCACATCCCACTGAGTGTCAGGAGCTGCTTGGTTCAAATGCTGCTTTTGTAACTGACTCACAGTGTAGAACCTTAGATGATCAGCTTAACCTCTCTATCAGTTACCTGATCAGTGAGACAAAGATGATGTTACAGTCGTTGAATCCTTGCTGGAAAGCCTGCAGAATGGTCTGCCTTGGCTTTATTCAGCACTAACTTAGTGGGTTAATAACCTCCTGCACCATTTCAAGAAGCCTAAAAAAAATACGAAGTTTTAAGAAATTGACTCATCATTAACTTTTTCTCTCCTTCATCCCTTAATTTTGCATTTCTCTTCAATTACTGGCTTATAATCTATGGGCACTGAATCTACCATAACTTTGTCTTGTATTATGTGCATGTGTGCTAAGTCGCTTCAGTCATGTCCAACTCTTTGCAACCCCACGGACAGTAGACCACCAGGCTCCTCTGTCCATGGGATTCTCCAGGCAAGAATACTGGAGTGAGTTGCAAACCCTCCTCCAGCGGATCTTCCCGACCCAGGGATCAAACCTGCGTGTGTCTCTTATGTCTCCTGCATTGGCAGGTGGGTTCTTTACCACTAGCGCCACCTGGGAAACCCATATTGTGTTATATATAACACTAAATATTATATTACTGATACCATGTGTAGTTAGTTGTACAACATTTATTGCAAAATTATAATACAGACTTTATTCAGAGTATGGTTGAATCAAATTACTGTTGTTAACAGTAAGAGGGTGACAACAAAGGGACATATAGTCAATGCCACATGACCCGGCCAAACTCTTTTTAATTTCTTTTAAGAACAAAATCTTTTAATCACAAAAGTGATTCACACACTGTAACTCATTCAATAAGTTATGCTCAGAAAAGATTAACAAATCTAACTTTACCTTGAATTAAGTAAAAAAAATTTGCACAATTTTTCTAAAGTTGTTGACTTCATCTTGAATGAAGAGTTTGGGACTAAATCTTTTCCTCACTAGAAAAATTTTAAAGGACTTGTTTGGGAAAAGGAAACAATGCAGGAAATGTTGCTGAATAAATCACCTTGCCACTTCTTCTCTAGCTATCGTTTCATAGGGGTCCTTAAACTTAGATATCAGAACTTTCGTCTAGAAAAACAGGGATGTCAAGGGATGGCGAAGGTGGGGAAAAGACAAAATAAGAGGGAATGGCTATGAGGCCAACTGTCCTGCAGCTGCTGAGCGAAGCTCCAGAAGGTGTGGGAATTGGAGATACTCTTGTCTTCTGTGGTTAAGCTGCAAGAAGAGCTCGTTCCTTTCTCTGCATCAGATGATATTTTCCTGGAATCAGCTCAGCACAGTTATTTTAAATTACAGAACATAGGCATCTGTTGTGCACAGGCTACAATGTAGCTGCCTTTCCTGGAAACAGAGAGGGCTTTTCAGCTTTCTCACCATATGCTGCAGGTGTCCTTTTGACAGTCTCCCCCATTGATGAGGCAGATAAAGCAGAAGTCATGCTCTAAGTAAATCAATTATTTGATCTGTATTAGCGAGGCAAACCAAGTCATTCAAGGTTAGTCTATAAAAATAGAACACTCTAGTAATGCGATCGGGGTGGAACAAGGACCATGCATCAGAGAAGGGAAGACAGAAGGAAAAATATACCTCTGGCTGGCAATCTTGTAGGGCCTTCCAGGAATAAGCAGACAATAGCCTCAGAAATGCTACTGATATCTGGAGTCTGAGCTCTCCCCAAAGACCCCAGTGTTCCTTGGTTCTCTACTGCTCTTTTTGTGTCACAAAAAACAGACTCATACAGCACATATTTCTGAAAACAAGTTGAATAGAATCCCTTTAGTTAATACAGGGACATGATTTCCAATCTACAGACAACAATGAAGAGTTGTCATCTAGAGGAAAGAAGGGAGTACTAGCCAGGGTGGCCTTATGACTTCTCTCTCCTGTTAGTCCCTCCCTCTCTGATCTATGTGCAGGAATAGTGGAGGTGACAGCAAATAATGTTTTCAACTGCTTGAATGTTATGATTCTTCTCCCTTCCAGATGAATATAGTGTCTTTAATAAAGCCCAGTATAATAACTGTAGACTCAACGCAAAGATACAAATACAGGAACATTATAACATCACATAGGAAAAACTTTCTCTATGATTCTACCTCTTCTGGGAGAGGGCAGGAGTAATTAGGATGAGCTCATAAATCAAGCTACCCAACAGTATGCACTATTACCTCCTAATCTCACCCTCACTGTGGTTTCTTGGGCTTTTATCTGTTCCAGGTCAAGAAGCAACAGTTAGAACAGGACATAAAACAATGGACAGGTTTCAAATTGGGAAAGGAATATGTCAAGGCTGTATATTGTCACCCTGCTTATTTAACTTATACACGGAGTACATCATGAAAAATGCCAGACTGGTTGAAGAACAAGCTGGAATCAAGATTGCAGGGAGAAATATCAGTAACCTCAGATATGCAGATGACACCACTCTTATGGCAGAAAGTGAAGAGGAACTAGAGCTTTTTGATGAAATTGAAAGAAGAGAGTGAAAAAACTCAACATTCAAGGAACTAAGATCATGGCATCTGCTCCCATCACTTCATGGTACATAGATGGGAAAACAATGGAAATGTTGACAGGCTTTATTTTCTTGGGCTCCAAAATCACTGAGAACAGTGACTGCAGTCATGAAATTAAAAGACACTTGCTCCTTGGAACAAAAACTATGACCAACCTAAACAGCATATGAAAAAGCAAAGATATCACTTTGCCAACAAAGGTCCATAGAGTCAAAGCTATGTTTTTTTTTCAGTAATCATGTATGGATGTAAGAGTTGGACCATAAAGAAAACTGAGTGCCAAAGCATTGATGCTTTTGATCTGTGGTGTTGGAAAAGACTCTTGAGAGTCCCTTGGATTGTAAGGAGATCAAACCAGTCAATCCTAAGAATATTCATTGGAAGGACTAATGCTGAAGCTCCAATACTTTGGCCACCTGATGTGAAGAACTGACCCTTCTGAAAAGACCCTGATGCTGGGAAAGATAGAAAGCAGGAGGAGAAGGGGACGACAGATGAGATGGTGGTTGGATGGCATCAATGGACATGAGTTTGAATAAACTGCGGGAGTTGGTGATGGACAGGGAGGCCTGATGTGCTGCAGTCCATGAGGTTGCAAAGAATTAGACACAACTGAGCAACTGAATGGAACTGATAGCAATTTATAATGCCCATACCATTGAATGAGCAAATTTATGGTTTGGTTTAGTTACTAAGTCATGTCCAACTCTTGCGACCCCATGGACTGTAGACTGCCAGGCTCCTCCGTCCATGGGACTCTCCAGGCAAGAATACTGGAGGGGGTTGCCATTTCCTGCTGCAGGGGATCTTCCCAACCCAGGGACTGAACCTGGGTCTTCTGCACTGCAGGCAGATTCTTTACCGACTGAGCTATGAAGGAAGCCTGAGCAAATTTATAGTCCTAGTTTATTCTTCAACATGTGTAAAATAGCACATGTACAAAAATAGTCAATGCAGCAGTGTGTTGTTTAAGTCAAAGACTGGAAACAATGGTATAGCAGACACATCCAGACTTGGCATAGACCCATGGTTCACCTTTAAATTCACTTGCTGCCAAAGGTGGAAAGTTCTGTGTGTGCTGAGAAACGTTCTCAGTTCAGCTCAGTTCAGTTCAGTTGCTCAGTCATGTCCGACTCTTTGCAACCCTGTGAATCACAGCACGCCAGGCCTCCCTGTCCATCACTAACTCCAGGAGTCTACCCAAATTCATGTCCATCAAGTCAGTGATGCCATCCAGCCATCTCATCATCCTCTGTCGTCCTCTTCTCCTCCTGCCCCCAATTCTTCCCAGCATTAGGGTCTTTTCCAGTGAGTCAGCTCTTCACATGAGGTGGCCAAAGCATGGGAGTTTCAGCTTCAACATCAGTCCCTCCAATGAACACCCAGGACTGATGTCCTTTAGAATGGACTGGTTGGATCTCCTTGCAGTCCAAGGGACTCTCAAGAGTCTTTTCCAACACCACAGTTCAAAAGCATCAATTCTTCGGCACTCAACTTTCTTTACCGTCCAGCTCTCACATCCATACATGACTACTGGGACAACCATAGCCTTGACTAGACAGACCTTTGTTGGCAAAGTAATGTCTCTGCTTTTCAATATGCTATCTAGGTTGGACATAACCTTTGTTCCAAGGAGTAACCGTCTTTTACTTTCATGGCTGCAATCACCATCTGCAGTGATCTTAGAGCCCAAAAAAACAAAGTCAGCCACTGTTTCCACTGTTTCCCCATCTATCTGCTATGAAGTGATAGGACCAGATACCATGATCTTAGTTTTCTGAATGTTGAGCTTTAAGCCAACTTTTTCACTCTCCTCTTTCACTTTCATCAAGAGATTCTTTAGTTCTTCTTCTCATTCTGCCATAAGGGTGGTGTCATCTGCATATCTGAGGTTATTGATATTTCTCCCAGCAATCTTGATTCCAGCTTGTGCTTCTTTCAGCCCAGTGTTTCTCATGATGTACTCTGCATATAAGTTAAATAAGCAGGGTGACAATATACGCCTTGACGTACTCCTTTTCCTATTTGGAACCAGTCTGTTGTTCCATGTCCAGTTCTAACTGTTGCTTCCTGACCTGTATACAGGTTTCTCAAGAGGCAGGTCGGGTGGTCTGGTATTCCCATCTCATTCAGAATTTTCCACAGTTTATTGTGATTCACACAGTCAAAGGCTTTGGCATAGTCAATAAAGCAGCGCAGAAGCGCGGCCAAGAGGAGCTACCCCGAGGTGGAGGTCAGGGGCGGTGGCCAAGGGGAGCAACCCGCAACCAAGGAGCTGCGGCTGCGCCAGCACAGGAGGCCCGAGAGGAGATACTCCACGTTCAAAGTCAAGAGGGAGAGCCGTGAGGAGAGACCCCATGGTTCAAGGCAAGGAGCAGCAACTGTGCTTTGCTGGAGCAGCCATGAAGAAATACCCCATGTCCAAGGTAAGAGAAACGTTCTACATCCAGCCAATTGCAGCGCCCTCAAGGGCAACCATCAGCCATTGAGAATGGAAGATAGCCCAGGTGTTAGTCTCCTCAAGCTGTCATAACAAAATAGTAACAAAAGAGTGTATGGCATAAAAAACAGGCATCACATTTCTTGCAGTTCTGGATGATACAAGTCCAAGATCAAGATTCTGGCCAATTCAGTCACTGATGAGGGTTTGCTTTCTTATTTGCAGATGGCTGCCCTTTTACCATGTCCCTCCATAGGCTTTTTGGTGACTTCTCTGGTGGCTCAGACTGTAAAAACGTCTGCTTACATTGCGGGAGACCCCGGTTTGATCCCGGGTCTGGAAGATCCCCTGGAGAAGGAAATGGCAACCCACTCCAGTATTCTTGCCTGGAGAATCCCATGGACAGTGGATCCTGGTAGGCTATATATACTCTATGGGGTCACAAAGAGTTGGACACAACTGAGAGACTTCACTTTCACTTTTCCATAGGCTTTCCTCAGCAAGTGTGGGCAGATGGAGAGGGAGAGAAAGAGCTCTGGTATCTCTTCTTCACTTCAGTTCAGTCTCTCAGTCGTGTCCGACTCTTTGCGACCCCGTGAATCGCAGCACGCCAGGCCTCCCTGTCCATCACCAACGCCCGGAGTCTACCCAAACCCATGTCCATCGAGTCAGTGATGCCATCCAGCCATTTTGGTAATTCCCCTGTTTATGACCTCATGTAACCTTAATTATTTCCTTAAAGGCCCCATCTTCAAATATAGCCACACCTAGAGTTAGAGCTTTTCAACTCAGCCCTTTTTTTTTTTTTAGGATAATTGCTTTAAAATGTTGTGTCAACTCAGCTATTTGAATCTTTATAGGCAGAGATTCAGTCTATAACAACACACACCTGCCTCAAGCTTCCCCATCTCTCAGAGTGATGTGTCTGAGGTATGTTCTACACCCTTTCACAGCAGGTTCCTGCCCAAATTGCCCTAACCTGTGACTTTCTTATTAATTTACCTTTTCCTCCCTCCTCTGGTACTGAGCTTCCTGGAATCACCCCCCAAATAAATGACTTGCTCCCAACAACTTGTCTCAGATCTGCTTTGGGGAGCACTCAAAATCAGACAATGTTTCTAACAATCAGCGAATTGGATCTAAAGGTATGCCCACAGGCGTTCAGGCCTGCAGGTTGTCCTATATTCCTAGTCCTGTGGTAGCAGTTGTTCTCTTCTGCTTCGTGGTCAGAGTATCTCCTACTGCAGTGTGGGGTGCATGGGTGTCAGAGACTTTGGAAATAGGTCCACCCTGGAGAAGAGGTGAGCCAAGTACTGGGAGCCGGTCCATACAAGGAAATACTGTACCCACCAAGCACATCTGAGACAGCAGGCAGGACTCCAGTCTCCAGTGGAACCCCAGAGCATCCTCAGAGATGAGTTGAAATGAATAAGAAGCATGTGAAACAAGACCAAGTTTGAAACTTCAAAATATGTTCTCCCTGGCCAATTGTTGTTGGAAAATTTCTTTTAGAGGATAACAACAAAGGCTGTTATGATTTTTGTCACTATTGACTAATTGTGCCTGTTTTAAACTTTATATGCATGAAAAAATTCAGTATGGCATAATTTTGTGCCTGACTTGTTTTGCTCAAAATGATGCTTATTGTTGCATGTAACAACCGTATGTTAAGGAACCTGCTAAAAATAATACAAAATTGATTACAAAGGTAAATATTGAAAATTTCATTCTTTTCATCTCTCATATTAAGGAAAAGAATATAAATAATCCAAGTAAGATACACCATGTGAGAAAATGCTGTGCTTTTCAACATGTTATAACATTACCAGAAATCCTGATTTCTCTGGGAAACAAGTTCAGTCACAGCTCCTCAAATCCTTCCCATCAGATCTGGCCTCTCACTCAGAGAGAGAAGAGAATTCTTGCTCCAGTGACTCCACAAGAACTCTAAAAAGAATGTGCTTTGTTATAAGTTATCTTTAGGTTTCAGTGTCTCAAATTCTTCTCACCTCTTGTAACCATGGCTAACTGTTTATAATTACACTATCACTTTAGAAAAATTCTCATGCTGGGTATGTGCCTAGCCCTCTTGGATAAGAAGCAGTTGAGCTTTACTTGGTGGTTAAATCTGATATTGGTTTCTATCCTGTTCATCAACTTTGCCATTTAGATATTTCTGCCTGATAATCACTGAAGAAGCTTTAGGGAAACTAGAAAACTTGTGCACAATGAAAGAAACCATCAACAAAATGAAAAGGCAGTTTTTTCATTTTGCAAATTATATATCTAATAAAAGGTTAATATCCAAAATATATAAAGAACTGATACAACTCAATAACAAAAAAGCAAACAACTGAACCAAAACATGGGCAGAAGACCTGAATAGAGATTTTTCTAAAGTCGTACATGAAAACATTCTCAACATCACTGATCATCAAGGAAATGCAAATAAAAACCACAGTGAGATATTATTCACACTTGTTAGCGTGGCTATTTTCAAAAAGATAAGAGATAACAGGTATTCTTGAGGATGTGAAGAAAAGAGGACACTTTTGCACTGTTAGTGGGAATGTAAATTGATTCAGCTACTATGAAAAACAATGTAGAAGTTCCTCAAAATATGAAAACTAGAGGACTTCCCTGGCAGTCCAGTGGTTAAGACCCCATGCTGTCAATGCAATGGACATGGGTTTGATCCCTGGTTGGGGAACTAAGATCCTATATGCTGGGGGACAACTAAGCCTGAGTACCACAATAACTAGAGAGCCTGCATGTCCCAACAAAGACTTTGTATGCTGTGACTAAGACCTACTGCTGCCTTACTGCCACCACCATAAATAAATACATATAAAAAATAAAATTAAAAATTGGAATTATATCATATGACCCAGTAATTATATTTTTGGATATTTATTCAAAGGAAATGAAAACACTGATTCAAAAGTATATTGGCACCCCATGTTCAATGCAGCATTATTTACAATAGCTGAGACATGTAAACAACTCAAGAGTCCATTGATGGACAAATGGTTATAGGAATACACACACACAATGAAATATTAATCAGCCATGAAAAGAAGAAAATCCTGACTTCTGTGACAACATATATGGAGCTTCAGGGCATTATGCTAAGTGAAATGAGTAGAGAAAAACAAATAATGTATGATCTTACTTATAGGTAGAATCGTTAAAAACAACAACAAAAAAATTGATACAGAGAATAAATTGGTGATTGCCAGAGAAGGTGTGGGAATACCCTCAAACCGGCCCAATGCCTGTGGTCTGCATTGGGCCAGTTTGAACTTCTCATAGGATGGTGGCTAGATTTCCCAGAGTAAGCATCCCACAAAGATAGAGCAGGCTTCAGGTTTTCATGACCTAGCTTTGGCAGTCACACAGAAGCACTTCTGCTGTACTCAATTGGTTGGAAGAGTTACAAGCCCCCAGATTCAAGAGGAAGAAAAATAGAATCTACCACTCGATAGCAGAGTTGCATGTGGGACTGGCAATTTGGTTCTGACTACTTTTGGAAAATACAAATTGCTATAGTGTTCTATAGGAAGCCAGGGGAAACATAGAAATCCAGATCTTTAACACTATATTTAAAGGGGGGGGGGAAACTCAAAAATCTATATGATTTCAATATTATACATATGTTTTTGCTTTATATGAACTATCCTAGTTTAAACCCATATCCATGATATAGATGTGTGTGTGTGTGTGTGTGTGTGTGTGTGTGTGTGTGTGTAATCCTGGTATATTTAAAAAAAAGTGTTTCATAATTCAATGATCAGCATCAATTCCTGTCTGCTGCCTTTCTTTGGGCAAGTTCCTCTCCAATTTGCCTGTTTCCTCATCTGCAAAATGAGAGAACCATCACTTATCTCTCAGAGTTGTTGAGATAAAAGAACAATTACTTTGAAGGTTTTTGGAATAGACTGCTCTTTCCAAAGATGGCTGGACAATATCTTCTATCTCATTTATTTTTCTACAACATGACCTCACTACTTCCTTCTTAAGAAAGTGAAAGTGTTAGTTGCTCAGTCATGTCCAACTCTCTGCTTCCCCGTGGACTGTACCCCGAGAGGCTCCTCTGTCCGTTGAATCATCCACGCAAAAATACTGGAGTGGGTTTCCATTTCCTCATCCATGGGATCTTCCCAATCCAGGGATTGAACTTGGGTCTCTTGCACCTCCCGCATTGCAGGTGGGTTCTTCACTGTCTGAGCTACCAGAGAAGTCTCCCTTCATCAAGAAGCACACTCTAATTCCTTCCTCTCTGAATCTAGGTGGGTTTGTGATAGCTTCAACCAACAGCAGGCAACAGGGTTGGGATCTGGCTTCTGAGGCTAGTTCACAAAAGGCCATGAAGTTGCTGTCTTGTTCACTGGACAATTCACTCCTGGAGCCCTGGGCTAGCATCTGAGAAGTCTGAGGATGCTGAGGCTATCACGTGCAGCACATAGTGAGGCCACATGTAAGCCCTCAAGGTGGCAATTCCAACCTTTCACTATCCTGCCCCAAAAGTCAGACAGGTGAGTAACTGGAACTCCAGATGATTTCTGGAGTTGTCAAGTCCAGCTGTCATCACTGGCTTCCCAGCTGAGATTCCAGACATCACAAAGCACAGACAAATCACTCCCACTCCACCTGAAATCCTGACCCATAGAATCTGTGAAACAGAATAAAATGGTTTTATTTTATTTATTTACTTATTTTTAGCCAGAAAGTTTAATCCAAGGACTGTCCTCAGGGAGGATACATTGTTATATAATCCTTGTAAAGACTTCACAAGACCTACTCCCATAATTTACATTTTGATATAACAGGATTAACATTTGACAATAGAAAGATTTTCCAGACCCACTATACATCTTAAGATATCAGGATTAGCTTAGAAAGATCCTCCAGACCCACTATACATTTTAATATATCAGGATTAGTCAGAAGGTTTTCAGGGAGGAGAAACTGTCCTCCAGCTAGATACATTGTTGTTATATAATCCTTAGTATAGAGTTTAAACTGAGTTGTCTAATTGACTAAGGCTAAGGAATGCAGAGAAAAAAAAGTTTGTCCTTTTCTCCTCCTTGAGAATTCCAGACCCCTCTCTTCTTGGGGACCCCTAGACTTCTTATCAACCTGCCTAGGAGATGACTCTCTCCTTCCCCCCTCTTCTTTTAGGAGAATTATGTTGCCTTTTCGGGCGTCGTTCTCATTCAGTAACTGCTTCTGAGCTGGCAAGGGGCGTTGTCCCTAAATTGTTGAGGCAACATATTCTCCTAACCCTCATATTGAGGGTATCTAATCCAGGGGCCCTCAAAATGGTTGTTTTAAACTGCTAAATGTTGAAATACTTTTTAATGTAGTAATAATAATTGCTAAAGCAAGATATGACATATAGCTGTAGAAATTAGTTATTTTCTTTCTGAGATTACTCTGAATAACATATTAAGATGCCAGAGAAAGCATCTGATAATGTCAGGAATCTATAAGGACCACATATTTGAAAGTAACTATAACAAATATTGCATCCTATGTATAAACTGCAGAGAGAGGCAAGGGAGCAGGCAGAGACAATCATCCCTGGCAAAGCTGCAGCAGCTTTTGTGCCAGCAGGCAGGTGCCAAGAGTTCAGACCTGGGCAAAGGGTGAGGAAAGAACGGGTCATTCAGGGCCAACATAAGTCAGCAGGGAACAGGTCCCTGGTGCTTGCCAGGGTCGGTAGCATGATAAAGGGAAGGATCTGGTTTTATTTAGTCCTGTGACCTGAAGTGTTGAGATGCAATGGTGTGCAGTAAGGAAAGAAAGGGGGATTGACCTCAAGATTCAACTCAAGATGGAGAAACACCAAAAACTATGTGTTATTAAAGGAACATGAGGCAGTTGGCTAGCTTAGGGCACTTCTTGGTATCCAAGGTGACCAAAACCAACAAGTGAAACAGAGTAGCAGGTCTCTATGGATGGAAAGTCTTCATTGAAGTAAAGCATCTGGCAGTCTTGCAATTCCCAGTGTATTTCCCAGAAGGAAATGGGTAGCTGAGGAAAATTTCACAAACTATTACAAAGATGTGGGCAGGTCAAGGGAAATAAATATGGATGTGCAGTGTAGAGAGGCTAGCAAGAGTGAGGAGGCACTCACAGCCTTAGACCTGAAGGGTCAACAGGCAGTAGCCATTATAGCTAGAGAGCAGCAGACTCCTTGAGAAGCTCTGGCTTTCAGCAGAAGGATGCAGCCAATCTACAGCAACCCCCCAGGGAGGAATTCAGGAAGATAAGTTCTTCAGGCTTACTCACCTTCTGTTATTTCCCTTCTTGGCTGAAGGCCACTTTCCCTTCTAAAGTGAAGCCAGAGGGAAAGGGCTCCCTGAAGCATTCCAAAATGGCCCACCTTCTAGTGCATAGAGCAGAATGGAGAAAGGTTGAGGCTAGACCTGTCTCAACCTGCAAATGTAACCTATGTGTCCTTGCTGTTGTCAGTAGCTCAGTCATGTCTGACTCTTTGTGACCCCGTGGACTGCAGCACACCAGGCTTCCCTGTCCTTTACCATCTCCCATAGTTTGCTCAAATTCATGTCCATTGAGTTGGTGATGCCACCCAATCATCTCATCCTCTGTCGTCCCCTTCTCCTCCTGCCCTCAATCTGTCCTAGCAACAGGGTCTTTCCCAATGAGTCAGCTGTTTCCATCAGGTAACCAAAGCACTGAAGCTTCAGCTTCAGCACCAGTTCTTCCAATGAAAATTCAGGGTTGATTTTCTTTAGGATTGACTGGTTTGATCTCCTTGCAGTCCAAGGGACTCTCAAGAATCTTCTCCAGCACCAGAATTTTAAGGCTTCAATTCTTTGGCACTCAGCCTTCTTTATGGTCCTCTCACATCCATACATTACTACTAGAGAAACCATAGCTTTGACTAGCAGAACTTTGTTGGCAAAGTGATGTCTCTGCTTTTTAATACACTGTTTAAGTTAGTCATAGCTTTTCTTCCAAGGAGCGAGTATCTTTAATTTCAAGACTTCAGTCAACATCAACAATAACTTTGGAGCCCAAGAAAATAAAATCTGTCACTGTTTCCACTTTTCCCCCATCTATTTGCCATGAAGGGATGGAACAAGATGCCATGATCTTAATTTTTTGAATGATGAGTTTTTTGTTGTTGTTTATTTAAAAAAATACTTTCTAATCCAGAGATGGCTAATTCTTTTTTTTTAATCATACTGTACTTTATTATTATTATTTTTACAGTTGTATTTATTTGTTTTTGGCTATGCTGGGTCTTCACTGCTGTGTGGGCTTTTCTCTAGTTGCAGTGCATGGGCTTATCATGGCAGTGGCTTCTCTTCTGGAGGAGCACAGGCTCTACAGCACGTGGGTGCAGTCATTGTGGCAAATGTGCTGAGTTGCCCCGCGGCACATGGGATCTTCCCAGATCAGGGATCGAACCTGTGTCTCCTGCATTACAAGGCAGATTCTTTATCACTGAGCCACCAGAGAGGCCCCCAAATGTTGAGTTTTAAGATAGCTTTTTCACTCTCCTCTTTCACCCGCATCAAGAGGCTCTTTAGTTCCTTTTCACATCCTGCCATTAAAGTGATATCATCTGCATATCTGAGATTATTGATAGTTCTCTCGGCAGTCTTAATTCCAGTTTGGGGTTCATCCAGCCTGGCATTTCCATGTTGTATTTGCATATGAGTTAAATAAACAGGGTGACAATACATTGTACATACAGCTTTGTAGTCCTTTCCCAATTTTGAGCCAACCTGTTGTTCCATGTAAGGTGCTAACTGTTGCTTCTTGACCCACATACAAGTTTCTCAGGAAGCAGGTAAGGTGGTCCGGTATTCCCATCTCTTTAAGAATTTTCCAGTTTGCTGTGATCCACACAGTCAAAGGCTTTCGTGTAGTCAATGAAGAGGAAGTAGATGTTTTTTGAATTCCCTTGCTTTCTCTATGATCTAACAAAAGTTGGCAATTTGATCTCTGGTTCCTCTGCCTTTTCTAAACACAGTTTATACACCTGGAATTTCTTAGTACATATACTGCTAAAGCCTCAATTGAAGGATTTTGAGCATAAGCTTATTAGCATGCGAAATGAACAATACTGCATAGTATTTTGTACATCCTTTGGCACTGCCCTTCTTTGGGATTGGAATGAAAACTGACCTTTTGCAGTCCTGTGGCCACTGCTGAGTTTCCCAAATCTGCTGGCATTTGTGAGTGCAGCACTTCAACAGCATCATCTTTTAGGATTTTAGTCAGTTGGAATCACATCACCTCCACTAGCCTTTGTAGTAATGCTTCCTAAAGCCCACTTGACTTCAGACTCCAGGATGTCAGGCTCTAGGTGAATGACCACATCCAATTTAGAGTAACACTCTGATGCTGGAGCAGAATGAGGACAGTGAGGACCCCTGAAGAAGGTGGCCAGCCAGTAAAGGCTTCTAGTACCAGCTCTTCTCTCATTGGGGCACCAGTGTGATCAGCTAGAAACTAGGGGTAATGAACTGGGATAATGCATACAAGACGGGGAAACTATGGATTTGGTATACTTCAAATAGACTAGGCTATGACAACAGTCAGTTTCATATCCTATTCATTCATCCAAGGTTTCTTAAACTCAGCAGTACTGATATTTTGAGTCGGGTGATTATTTGTTGTGGGGAGCTGTCCTGTGCATTGTAGGATGTTTATCAGCACCCCTGGCCTCTAACTGCAAGATGCCAATAGTCACACCCCATCCAGTTGTGAAAACCAAAAATGTCTCCAGACCTTCCCATTGTCCCCTTTGGGGAAAAATCACCTTTGATTTAGAATCAATGCATGCATTCATTCAAGAAACATTTAAGGAACATTTATCAGGTGACAGGGAGACACTGTGTGGCAGTGGGACATGGCACTTGCTTTCTCAAACTTCCCAGACTAGTGAAGGAGTCCAACCTTAGACATACAAGTACACAAACAATGCGCTTTGAGGGGAAAGTTATAGCTAACAGAAGATCTGTTTAAGACCTTTTCACACCATTACCAGTTTAGAATAAAATCCACAGATCATGGAAATATGAGGCTGAGAGGGGATTTTTATTGGTCATTAACATTCTTTAAAAGATGGGAATACCAGACCACCTGACCTGTCTCTTGAGAAACCTGTATGCAAGTCAGGAAGCAACAGTTAGAACTGGACATGGAACAACAGACTGGTTCCAAATAGGAAAAGGAGTACGTCAAGGCTGTATATTGTCACCCTGCTTATTTAACTTATATGCAGAGTACATCATGAGAAATGCTGGGCTGGAGGAAGCACAAGCTGGAATCAAGATTGCCAGGAGAAATGTCAATAACCTCAGATATGCAGATGACACCACCCTTATGGCAGAATGAGAAGAAGAACTAAAGAATCTCTTGATGAAAGTGAAAGAGGAGAGTGAAAAAGTTGGCTTAAAGCTCAACATTCAGAAAACTAAGATCATGACATCTGGCCCCATCGCTTCATGGCAGATAGATGGGGAAACAGTGGCTGACTTTATTTTTCTGGGCTCTAAGATCACTGCAGATGGTGATTGCAGCCATGAAATGAAAAGATGCTTACTCCTTGGAAGGAAAGTTATGACCAACCTAGACAGCATATTAAAAAGCAGAGACATTACTTTGCTAACAAAGGTCCATCTAGTCAAGGCTATGGTTTTTCCAGTGGTCATGTATGGATATGAGAGTAGGACTATGAAGAAAGCTGAGCACTGAAGAATTGATACTTTTGAACTGTGATGTTGGAGAAGACTCTTAAGAGTCCCTTGGACTGCAAGGAGATCCAACCAGTTCATCCTAAAGGAGATCAGTCCTGGGTGTTGATTGGAAGGACTGATGTTGAAGTTGAAACTCCAAGTACTTTGGCCACCTCATGTGAAGAGCTGACTCACTGGAAAAGACCCTGATGCTGTGAAGGATTGAGGGCAGGAGGAGAAGGGGATGACAGAGGATGAGATGGCTGGATGGCATCACCCACTCGATGGACACAGGTTTGGGTGGACTCAGGGAGTTGGTGATGGACAGGGAGGCCTTGTGTGCTGCGGTTTATGGGATCGCACAGAGTTGGACATGACTGAGCTACTGAACTGAACTGAACTGAACGTTCTTTAAATTTAGGTTTTGTTTACCTTGACTCTCCGAATACCATACAACCTGAAGTTGTAATTTAAATAACATCTGTTAAAATCATAAAGTTATAATAATGGGTTAAAATGGCTGCAATTCCTTTACTGCTGCTGCTGCTGTTAAGTCGCTTCAGTCGTGTCCAATTCTGTGCGACCCCATAGACAGCAGCCCACCAGGCTCCCCTGTCCCTGGGATTCTCCAGGCATGAATACTGGAGTGGATTGCTATTTCCTTCTCCAACTCATCAACAAAAGGTAGAGTCTAATTCCCTCCTCTAAGGAAAAGCAGGTTCCCAAATAGCCATGTGACTAGGTAAAGATGGATATCAGTTAACTTTTGCTATTTTATTAATCATTCCCTAACAGCAACCATTTTATTTGCTCACAGTTCTGCTAGTCAGATGAACATTTTGTCTTACTGGGCCTGCTAAGTTGAGCTTGGATGGTCTAGGGTGGCCTCACTCAGTTGTCTGCTGATTGGTAAGCTGATTGGTTTGTGGGTGGAAGGAGGAGCAGGGGAAGGCAGTTCACTTACATGTCTGGTACTTGTTTTGATACCAGCGGAGCCGACTGGATGACTTGGCCATATGTTATTCATCATCCAGCAAGGTAGCCTGGGCTTGTTTACTGGATGGCAGAAGAGGCTACCAGCACCAGAGGTAAGCCCCACTGCAATGTACTTTTCGAGCCTCTGTTTGCATCCTATTTGCCATGTAACATTGGACAAAGAAAATTAAATAGCTAGGTCCAGAATCAAGTCACAATAAAACTCCATCTCTTGATGGGAAAAGTTACAGTACATCAAGACTACTTTTTCCTCAATAAATCATTGTGTGTGTATGTGTGTGTGTGTGTGTGTGTGTGTGTGTGTGAGAGAGAGAGAGAGAGAGAGTGTAGGTGGGGGTGGGGGTTGGGGGTGTGAGGTGATGGTGGAGATTTTCAAGGGGAATGCCTCAGACAAGGCAGCTAGTGTTGATAATATAAATAAACTGAATTCTCTGTAATTATTCAGAAACTTCCAGTTGGCCTTAGCAATAAATAGACAGCCACAAAGATGGGGCTATAAAAGTTATAGAGATACGATGAAATGAGAACATATGTGCAAATGACCAGTTGAGTCCTCGCAGTTTGCCTCAGATGATAGTGAGAAGGTGGTTAGCCATTTCCTGGCCTCTGCACATTTCCATTATGAACATTGTCCCAGGTTTTGTTTTAGAAGCCCTGGCAGCTTCTGAAAACTGACTGTTTCACTGGAAAATGTTGTGCAAATCAGATCCTTCTATCTGCTAGCCATAAATGTATCCTTTCCAAAAATGCACTCTCCTAAGCAGTATGTTTTAAAATGTTCTTTATGTAAAAATAACTGCAAAAGATTAGAAATGTTGTTCCTATCAATTACTGGATGGATGAATCTAGCAGAAAGACCAAATGCATCAGCAATTTGGCCTCTTAGAATTTTTGTTTAGGGATATGCTTTTGTTTTTAAATAAAGGACATGAACTCTTAATAGCATCGTTGTGTAATGACTAAGAGCTTGGACTCTGGAGCCAGAGTTTAGGGTTCAAATCCTAACTTTTCCATTCACTGCGATCTCAGACAAGTTACTTAACCTATCTGAGCTTTGGCTTCCTTATCTTTAAGTGAGATGCAACAATATAATTTATCCTTTATAATTGTTACATGGACTAAATCAGTTAATATTCCTGCAGTTCTGACCACTGCCTGGGATAGAACCAATGAGACACAATCTGAAGCTTTCTTAGAAATGCTGGTGTGTCATGAGGACAATTTTTGGTGTCTCTAGGCATCATCAAAAAGACCATCCATCACCTATGTCTTGCTGAAATAGCAGCAGCACCAGTAGCTCAGGGAGAGAAGTGTGGTGAACAGTACTCAGCATGTTCGCAGATCGCTCTCTGCGGTGTAAGGCTGCAGGAAAGAGGCAGCAGTGTAAGTATTGTGGTTTAGGGAATGCCAGAGGATTTCCATCATCAGCTGTCTCAGTCTCTTCTGTTCATAAGCTGAATTTTTGAGTGAAGTCAAGCATGAAAAAACTGTTATGAAATCACAGTCTGTATCCATCAACCCACACACATAAGCCAGCCTTTGCTTTCTTGAGCTATCCATCAAAAGAGAAGTCACATTCAAAAGAGTAAATAGTTGACATTAAAAAGAATGTCATTAAAAAGTATCTAATATAATTATTCAAGAGACCTTATTAAGTAAGCCAATTCTCTGCTTCACATTCTCTAAAAGAATTTCAAAGAACACAAGGTAAGTGTAAGTGATTCTAAGAAATAAGCAAATTCCTTAGCGGCAGCATCGAAACACTTAATTAAATTACATCCTTTGTTTAAGGTTGATCAAATCATCCATCTGCCTCAACCCAAATGTCCATCTCAGCCACTATCTCCCCTCATCATCCCTCCAAGGGACAGAGTCAACACAAATATTTGTTGAATGAAAGAATGAATGGCTTTCTCCATATAACTAACCTCACAAACCATTTTCTACTCTAGGGAATCTTCCCCCACCCAGGGGTTGAATCCAAGCCTCCTGCATGGGCTGGTGTATTCTTTACCAATGTGCCACCAGGGAAGCCCACGAAACACTTTATCAGGAAACAATTACTCGCTGAACTCAGAGGCTACAGATGTTTTTCAAGGGTGGACAGTGGAAGGGAGATTTAACCTAGCAAAATGGATCCAAAATTATTTCAGAAAAGGGCTCTGTTTCAACAGATCTGTAATCACTAGCATTCTAAGGATGAGGAAAGCTCAGAACAGGAATAATAAGGATTATTTTTTTCTACTGAATAGTTATTATCATTTGCAACCTCACTCAGCATTTATCATCTTGTTCCCTCCCTCTCCCCTTCAAACCTCACCCCCCACAAAAGGAGTTTCTTTCATGCTTTGTTGCCTCAATAACCACATTTTACAAAAATAATTTTTAAGAAAAAAATCTAAGTGTACTCTTTTAAATAAGATTTGTTTCTGGATTCTATGAGATTTCATGAAGTCTCTACAGCATTGAGCTCCAGTCACATCAATTTCTTGGAAAAGATAAATTGCATTGGAGGAAGAAGCAAAGGCCAGCCTGGATTAGATTAATGAAGTTGAGACATTTGTTATTTTTAAGAAATAAACTGTTGGAAAAATGGTAAGATTCGGGCCTCTTGTTAGAGTTATTGTGTTTGTGTTTGCTGGCAAGAATGTATCTTTCTACATTTGTGTCTAACCTGGGTGTTCCAGTAACAATCACTGCAATACAGACTGCTCCAAGCTTAATAGCAGAAGATAACCACCATTTTACTATAATTGTGGATCCCAGGGATCAGGAATTCAGAAAGGGCACAGAAGGATATCTCGTCTCTGCTCCGTAGTGCTTAGGGCCTCATCTGGGAAGATTCAGACATCAGGGAGTGACTTAGTTTGAGGCTAACATTATCTGAAAGTTTGCTTACTCACATATCTGGCAGTGCTTGTTGGCTCAAGCACTCAATTCAACTGGACTCACGCTCCCAGACCTCAGTTGGTCTGGGCTGGGGCTGGAACACCAATATGTGGTCTGTCCATGGCCCTGGGCCTCCCCACAGCAAGGAGGCTGGATTCTAAGCATGTGTATCCCAAGAGAACCTGGGCAGAGCTGGGCTATCTTTTATGATCTAGCCTTAAATGCCACACATAGCATGAATTCTATCATAGTCACATGCTCACTCAGATTGAAGGGCAGGGAAGACAGGCTGCACTTCTTAAGGGGAGGAGTATCAGTTACCTTGTAAGAACCAGGGAGGAGGGAACTATTAATTGTGACCATCTTTGGAAAATTCAAGGTGCCACATTGGGCATAAAATACATTCTAAGTTTATTTTAAACTAAAATAATATCCTTTTTCCTATAGACTGGTGAAGGGAAAAATATAACCTTTTATTTGCAAAGAGCCAAGGTAGAGAAAGGGAGAATGATGGTAAGTACCCTGGTGGCTCAGAAGATAAAGAATTCTGCAATGCAGGAGACCTGGATTCGATCTCTGGGTTGGGACAATCCCCTGGAGGAGGGCCTGGAGAATCCCCCTGGCAGGCTATAGCCCATGGGGTCACAAAGAGTCAGACATGACTGAGTGACTAAGCACAGTACACAAACTTTGATAATAATTAATTAGTCCTCTTTTAAACCTGGGACTATATTAAATCTAAACTGAGAGAAGTTAGAATGAGTCGGATGAGAAACTTGGTCAGATCAACAGCAGACTCAGGGAGAAGCTTGGGATAAACAAAATTTGGCAAAGCCCAAAATCACTGAAGCAGGAAGTATCTCTGGAGAATCAGTCCCACACTAACAAATGAATCCTTGGGTTAAATGCAGCACTAATGCCTATCCATTGGAAGGACTGATGCTGAAGCTGAAACTCCAATACTTTGGCTACCTGATGCGAAAAACCAACTCATTGAAAAAAACCCTGATATTGGAAAAGATTGAAGGTAGGAGGAGAAGGGGACAGCAGAGGATGAGATGGTTGGGTGGCATCACTGACGCAATGGACATGGGCTTGAGTAGGCTCTGGGAGTTGGTGATGGACAGGGAGGCCTTGTGTGCTGCAGTCCGTGGGGTCACAAAGAGTCAGACATGACTGAGTGACTGAGCTGAACTGAATGCTTAGCATCTTTTTTTCGCTCCCAGAGACAAATTTTCTACCTGTTTAGAGGCTCAATACAACTGTTCTCTGCATCTGGCTGAAAGAGTGCTTTCTGCCCCAATTTCTCTTGCTCCACTTTCTCTTCCTACTTTCTCTGGCACCAACTCTATTCCAGATTCATTCTCAGCTCCAAAAGGAGAAGCACTTCTGGTGAGTTGCTGGGAGGCAGTGCTTTTTCAGCCCACTGCCTTCTCTGTAAATTTCAGCTGGTAGATGCAAACACCAAAGGGGTTCCTACAATCACTTGAAAATGTATAGAGTGATAGAGCTCTTCCTTTTTTTTTTCTTTTTAAAATTTATTTATTTTGGCCATGCTGGATCTTCGTTGCTGCATGCAGGCTTTCTCGAACTGCAGTGAGCAGTGACCACTCTCTGGTTGTGGTACACAGGCTCTAGGGGGTGCAGGCTCCAGTAGCTGCAGCATTCAGGTTCAGTTGTTGCAGCCCATGTGCTCTAGAGGGTGGGCTCACTAGCTGTGGCACACAGGCTGAGTTGCTCCAAGTCATGGAAAATCCTCCCAGACCAGGGATCAAACTCATGTCCCCTGAATTGGCAGGCAGACTCTTAACCACTGGACCACCAGGGAAGTCCCTTCCTCCTTAATCAGTTTGGAATGTTTATAAATTGTAATATCAAAGTTATTTCCTTGATAAATAACGTTGTGGTAGGTAGAATTATGACCCTCAAAGATATCTATCTCTTTATCCCTGAGACCTCTGAATATGTGTTCTTTCGTGGCAAAGGGAATCTGCAGAGTTGATTCTTCTCATTCCAAATTTGTTCCTTCTCATGTCTTGCTTAGGCTAGGGAATGGTGCCAGTGTCCCTCCATTCACTCAAGCCAGAGTCATTCTAGTTTAATCCTTTTGATCACAGAGGGAGAGCAGTGAGTGGGGAGATCTTTCTGAAGAGAGATCTCAGTTCCTTGCCCAGAAATTAAACCTCGATAACCTGAATGAAAACCAAGAGTCCTAGCCACTAGACCACCAGGGGCTGGAGGCTAGAAACAAAGTGGCCTTGGTTCTTCCCCCTTTTGAAAGCAAGAGTGTTTCAAGGAGGTTAAAGCTGTAAAACAGGTACAAAGCTTATCATTAGAGACAGCACAAAGTATGGGAGAGCACACAGGAAAACAGTTTATTCAACTCAGAAGCAGGTCAAAGATACATACCCAGAGAGAAAGGGTGTGGGCCTCCTCTCTGATGAGGAAGAGTGCCATAAGTCAGACACTAGGCAGAGACACACATCCTGAGAGGCGTGAGGGCCTCCTGGGTGGGGAAGAGTATTGTACAGAGGTTATGTAAATCACTCACACAGGACAGTCCTTCTGGGTCTTTGTTTACCCTTGGTCAATTGTTTCTTTCTTCACACCTGACTGGTCCATGGGTCCTGCCTAAGATGCATGCATCACTTTTGGCTAAGATGGATCTCACTGTAGTGACCTGTGGGTACAAGTCCACACTTATTATGTAGTGGGAGCCCCCTTCATTTTTGACTACCAAGAAGCCGTCCTGTGCATGTGCAGACAGGGAAGTCTTCTTTGACCTCAGGAGTGAGCACCTTATCTCTTTGCTTTAGCGGGGCTCAGCTTTTGCCACTAGCTTTGTCCTTGGAGTCACTGGGTGAGAACTAGGCTCAGTTTTACTCCACTTGACGACCACCAGCTGTCTGGCCCAGAGGCCCACTGTCTCTTACCTCCCTTACAGATACTATAGGTTGCAGAGCTTAATACCAATTCCCCCGAACTTTCTCTGCTATGAAGATGTTAATGATAAACACTTTCTAATATTCCAATACATAGAAATCTGCAAGTAGTTTGGCAAAACTTTTGCCTTTTTGTTAAAAGGAATAAACTCTGTCTTTCTTATTGCTTCCTTCTGTCCCTGAATACAGACAAGATATCTGGAGAGGCAGCAACCATCTTGTGACCATGAGGTAACAAGTATTAAGGAAAGATCAAGAGAATCAGGGACATTAACCTTGGTGTTGTTAAATCACTAAACCAAAGGTAGCAGTGGCTTCAGTGCAGACTTGTTATAAAAGAAGAATAAACTCTTCTTTTGTAAAGCCATTCTATCTTGAGAATTTTTGTTACCTGCAATCAAAAGAAGTCCTGACACACTGTCATGCCCTAATCCAATCAGCCATCACATCCTCTGCATTCTGCCTCCTGAGGCTTTCTCTCATGTACTTCATTCTATCCCAGCTACCTCTGCCTTGGTTCACATGCCCATGGAGCCACCACATTAACCTCCCAACTGGCTTCCCCACCTCTAATCTTTTTCTCCAACATATTCATGTTTATTGCCTGAACTTGAATTTTTCAGAGATTCCCAATTTCCCTCATGTAAAGTCTTAGTTACTCAGAATGGCTTCCAGTGATTTTTCTTTATTTAGACCCTACATATCTCCCCATGATTCAGTGGGTCTAGGCTGAGGCCCAAGGCTTTGTATTTCTAATAAGCTCTCTGATGATGCTAATGCTGCTACTAGTGGGTAAACCACTTTTTGAGTTGTACTGGTCCAGAGTTCTTTTCCTTTTCCTATTTCCATCACAAAATTTGCCTCATTTTGTGATGATAGATTCTCTCATTCCTTAATTCAGTGTTTCTCAAACAGTGTGCATCAGACTCCTTGGAAGGGCTCCTTAAGGCACATAATGCTGGCTTCTACCCCAGAATTTCTGATTCAGTAGATTTAGGGTAGGGCTTAAGAATTTGCATTTCTAACAAGTTTTCAGGTAATGCTGATGCTGCCTCTCAGGGACCACACTTTGAAAACAACTGCCTTGGTAAAAGGTTTCTCATCATTGCTTCAACTCATGTTTTGAGCCAGATAATTCTTTACTATGGAGAGGTTGCTCCACATATTAGAGGATGTTCAACAACATTCCTAGCCTCTAGTCACTGGATGCCAGTAGCACCTCCTCCAGTTGTGACAAAAATGTCTCCAGACATTCCCAGATGTCCGCTGGAAGGCAAAATTGCCTGTAGTTGGAAACACTACCTTGGAGTGACTGTTTGATCAATATCCATCTCCGTTAGTATCTAAGTTCCACAAAAGCAGGAGCCTTTTTCTTGTATTCCCAATGCCTAGTGTAGGCACTTTTCAGATCCTTGTTCAACAAATGAATGAATCTAATTCCAACCAAGTTTAAAACACTTTCATGCTTTTTTCTTTTTTGCAATCCCTTTCCCGATCACCAAAACGTATGAAAAGAAGTCTTCCTGCTGCCTCCCTACTTGAACAGCAGTGACACGCTTCCAGGTTCCTTTGACCAGGAACATAGGGCTTGAAGACATCCCCAGTCTCCAACTCTAGTTTAGAAGAGGTGGTCCACTGGGGCATGATATTGATTGTCTCAGAGAGGGAAGAGAAAGAGATTTGTTGTTGTTGTTTTGTTTATTTCTGTTTCATTTTGGCTGCACTGCACAGCATATGGTATCTTAGTTCTCCCACCAGGGATTGAGACTATGTGCCCTGCAGTGGAAGTGTAGGGTCTTAACCATGGGGCCACTGGGGAATTCCCAAAAGAGGTTTTCTTTTTCCAGGATAAGGTAGAGGATGAGGTTGGATTTCCCCACTCTGACCACATTCAACTCCATTCTCTCATTGGGAGAAGAAGAGGAGATAGAGCTAGAGCCTGCCCATGCAAGATTTCCTGAGAGGTGGCAGGACCTCAGTGGGACAGATCTGTGTAGATGGGGGATGGAGGGGCAGTGAGGATCTTGATCACAAAGCCTGGGGTCACTGAGCTGCTCCATGGTCTACCCAGAATGGCAGAGCGCAATCAGTAATGACTATATTTTCAGTCATTTTTCTGTACTTTTACAGAATATCCATACTTTAGCAGTGATATCCTGGAAGTAATACCTTAAACAAAGCACAAGTTAATAAGGAGACTTTTATGAACTATGATAGGCTGCTAGAAAGAGGACACATTTTGAACAGAGTACTGCTGCTCCCCAAAAAGAGCATCATATGGAGGGCTGCCTGTGATGTCCAAACACAGTAGCCAATAGTACAGATAGAGAGGCTGAGGATTCAGAACCCTGGTAAGCAGCAGATGGGAGCTGGGGACTTGCAGAATTGGTGTCAGTCTGTTCCTGCTTATGCTTGTTTGACCTCTTCCAACTTCCTCCTCCTGCCACATATCGCTGAATCTGGGGCAGTTTGGTGCTGCTCCAATGAGAGTAATTAGGGAATAAATTGTTCCATTCTGGGTTATCTTGGACCACAAACATCTTGCTCTATGTAACAGCCAGGTCTTCAGGTCAGGTTTTGTGAATGCCGGAGGGTAGCTGAAGACTTGTTCATTCACCTGTGGGGATATTAACAATCATTGTGCTTTCAGAAAATTCTAATAGGCTGTGTAGTGGAGCAGAACTTTCTGGTTCACTGAGAGTGCAGGTGTAATTTTATATACATTTCTGGATTAACTGACTCATTGAAGTATGTATAGAAGTATAGAAGTTACTTGAGTATGTATGAGTGTATATAGAAGTTACTTGAGCTAGGTACTTCCCTGGCAGTCCAGTAGTTAAAACTCTGTGCTAGCAATTCAGGTAGGGGATGTGGGTTCAAGCCCTGGTCAGGGAATTAAGATCCTGCATGCTGCACAATACGGCCAATAAAAGGAAGGAAAAAAAGAGAAGTTATTGAGCTAACTTAAGACACAATGTGGAATTTATATCTATATTACACTTGTATCAGCATAATTCACAGATCAGGAGCTGGATGTGGATAAAGAAAGGCTTTAGGAAAGGAAGGAGCCTAGAACAGAGAGCTTCTCTCCTCTCTGATTCTCAGGTGCATTTTCTTCTCTGTGTCTCTCCTGACCTCCCACTCTACCCTACACTCTGCCTTTCTCTGCTTCTTCTATCCACTTGATAAACTATGACTTTGCAAAACTCCTGAGTTCACATGCAAGCACCTCAGCCTCCTGTAGACACTGACCAACATCCTCTCTTCTCCAATACCAGTTTACCAGGAAAGAGAATCTGGTGGGTGCAGCTTGGGATCCAGCTAGCAATGAGTAGCACAAGCACAATTGTCGGGGCCCTGAAGATGAGGACAGTTCCCTGATACCATGCTGTCTTAGGCTGGATTTCCCCAGAAGCAGACTCTGAATCAAGAAGTAAAAATATGTTGTAAATACGTACTAGATTATTTGGAAGGAAGCTGGAAGAACACCTCTTCACCTTTCTTATTTCCTTTGGCCATAATCTTCATTTGTAACTCCCAAGCCAGAAGGCAAGGAAGCCCAGGGAGCCTATGAAATCAGTCTATGTTAGGCCAGCCTTTCAGGGCATAGAGCAGGGTGGAGCAGGATGGCAAGTCAATCTGAAGAGCAAATGAAAGATGTGATTCAGACATTTCTCAACAGAATCTTGTTATTCATGTACCCCAACACAGATTATGAAAAAGTAAATTATTCAGTTTTTTTCAGCTGTAGGGAATTGTAGCATTTAGGCATGCCCATTTTCACAGTATTACTCAGGAGATTTGAATAGTCTATTGAAACTTGGTATTCATCATACACCTAGGGTCAGAAATGTCAATAAACTCCTGGACAAATTTAAAGCTTATTTTGATTTACATGAATGCAGTCCAGGCCTGTCACAACAAGCTTAACCAGTTCACATGTTAAAATGTGATGTATTTACATTCTATTCAATGTGAGTGGCTGTGACCTAAGCAGAAGGAAAGTTGGTTTTCCAACAGTAATCTCAGATTGTTCTCCATATCTTCATGTGTTGCTGCCGGAAGTCACTGTCCAGGGCTTCATTTAAACTCCTGTCATGTTGATCCAATCTCCATCTGTAAATATTTGTAGAAAGAATTTTTCCCCAATTGCTTTTATCAAAAGTCTTGTTTCATTTCTGAAACAAACAACCACAGTGGTTTGCTTCAACTGCTGTTTAACAAACTACCACAAATTTAGTGGTTTAAGATAACAGAAACTTAGCACCTTTCAGTTTTGAAGGGCATTGAAGCATGTTAATTGTCATGTGTCTAATCAATCGCCAGCCCAGGATTGATGCTCGGGACTGGTGCAGCGAGAGTTCCGGGGGTGGGGTGGGGGGAGGGAGGAGGGAGGGGGGACCTGGAGGGGAAGCATATGTAAACCCATGGTGATATCATGACAATGTATGGCAAAAACAATAATAAAAAAAAAAAAAGTCTAAAACAGGTCAGCAGGACTGAATTCCTTCTGGAAGCTCTAGGAAAGAATCTCTTTCTTTGCCTTTTCAGCTTCAAGGAGCTGCCTGCATTTTTTGGTTTGTAACCCCTTCTTCCATCTCCAAAGCCAGCAGAGTAGCATCTTCAACTCTCTCTCCCTGTCTCTGTCTCCCTCTAACCTCTGTTTCTGTCTCCTTCTCTGACTCTCCTACCTCCCCCTTATAAGGACCTTGTGATTACATTGGTTCCACCAAGATAATCCAGGAAAACCTCTCCATCTCAAGATCTTGACAATATAGAGAGAAGTTCCTGAGGGGCAGGAATTATCTTGACCAGAAGAAAGAGCATGATAGAATAAAGAAAGAAAGAAAACAAACAAAAAACCTAGAGGATAAGTGTTTTTGGGGGTGAATGATAGAGATAAGGCTATAGATATGGGGATGGAAAACTGAAGTACCTGTGTTCATTTCTTCTGGGTTGACAAAGGTCAGAGACATGGGAGAACAGTTAAAAGATGGGTGAAGGTCTGGAATAGCTTCTATGAGAGTGAAGGAGGGTGTTGAACAGGCTTCAGTGTGGGATTAACTGGCATGCTGAGATTCACGTGAGTCTCCATGATCACTCATTTGGCCACTACTCGTGCAGCTGTATAGCACTTGGCAGTCAGTGTGAAGGGAACAGAAATGCGAACATTCGTTCAATCCGTGAAGTTTCCCATAATTTCATTCCCCGCAATACAAACTCCTCTTTTAGTTCCTCTGATTACATGCTGGGGCAGAGACTATTTTTTGACCCCCTTTATTTCTTTTCCCTAATTTTTAAACTGAGCATGTGGATTTCCAAGATCACGTTTCCAAGCGTCCTTTGCAACTAGATGTGGCTATGTGACTAGTGGAATACGTGGTGGCTTAGCACACATGCACACAAGTGTCCTTAAAGGATTCAGCATTGCTATCTTTCTCTCTTCCTCCTTCTCCCTGGCTGGAATACAGAGACAATGGTTTGTACCCAAGCAACTATTTTGGATAGTGACGGGGAAACCTGGCAAAGCAGTAGATGGTACTGCTTTAGATGGCAAAGCAGTAAGAGGGAAGGAATTTTGGTCCCAGGCAATTATAGAGCCAATATATCAGTACTGTACCCATGCCTCTGGACTTCATTTGCATGAAGAAAAATCTTCTAAGTATATTTTCTGTTATTTATAACTGAAGCTAATTGTACATTGTCCATACTCACTGTTCTCTTGGAGATTCTCACCTACATTGATATTCTGTCAATCCCATATGCCTCTGACTTCCTCAGCTTCCTGTTTAAGCTTCCTCTAATGTGTTTTTTTTGGAGAAGGCAATGGCATCCCACTCCAGTACTCTTATCTGGAAAATCCCACGGATGGAGAAGCCTGGTAGGCTGCAGTCCATGGGGTCGCTGGGAGTCGGACACGACTGAGTGACTTCACTTTCACTTTTCACTTTCATGCATCAGAGAAGGAAATGGCAACCCACTCCAGTGTTCTTGCCTGGAGAATCCCAGGGATGTGGGGAGCCTGGTGGGCTGCCATCTATGGGGTCGCAGAGAGTCGCCACAACTGAAGCGACTTAGCATAAGCAGCAGCAGCAATGTATTTTCTGAACACATACCCATGGTTTGACCTGACATCAGCTCTGCTTGTTCAAATCTCTTTCCAACAGCTTATCATATTAGGGGTAATTCTGCTTATATTTTACTTCTGATTAAATTATAATGGAAATTTTCTTGATTCTTCCTCAACTATCTTTAGTCCTGCATTATTTTCATAGTGCTATTAATAATCATACCATCCTATGTTATGTTTTGTAATTAAATTATTCAACACTGATTGAGCATCTTCTATGTGCTCTGAAGTGATGGACATCATGGAGACACAGAAATCAGTAAAACGTGAGGTATACCATTAAGAATCTGACAATCCAGTAGGGGAGAGGAATATAAAAGCAAGTAACATAATGAAGATAAAAGCAAGGAAGCCATAATCTGCATGCTTTGGAGAAGTATGCAGCATTTAAATTTTTTATTTTTCCCAATTCATCATAGAAGTTTGTTAGATTGGAATTAGAACTCAAGTTTTCTGATTCCCGACATCCTAACCATAATGCAAGATCCCACACTCGGCTGCCATCCCTTGTTTTATATAAACATCTTGGAAAACAAAATCTTATTTAAAAGCTTTTTTCTATTGTTGTTGTTATTGTTGTTTGTTTGTTTTTGGCCATGCCATGCAACTTGTGGGATTAGTGAAAGCACTGAGTCCTAATCACTGAACCAACAGGGAATTTCCAATTTAAAAATTTAAAGTGTAGAAAATAAAATCTTTGAGAGAATTAGAGTATAAGTTCATTCATTTATTTACTGCATGTCAGGCCCAGAGGTACATGTTAGGATAAACTGGAAACAAATGACTGATGTGGTCCTGTCCTTACAGGTATTAAACATAAATCTCCCATGTAAACATAAAATGCTAACTATGATTAAAACATTTCCAAGAAGAGGTGCATGGTACCCAGAGAGGATATAATGGGAGATTTGATTCCAGTTCAGGAGAGCATGGAAGGAACTGGGCTGGGGAAGAGAAGCAGGGGGTGGCCTGGAAAAGGCGAGGCCCCTCAATAGAGGAAAACAAGAGAGGCACAGGAAATCAGCTTGCTCAGTTGCACTCAGGGAGCAAAAGGAAGGCAGTGTGATGTAAGGGGAGACAAGAGAGGTAAAGAGAGGCCAAACTGTGTTGCAAATTTTGACTTATATTAAGGGTAATGGAAAGCAAGTGAAGCGATTTCAAACAGATTTCTCTGACTGTTGAATGAAGAGTGAAACACGGGCGATAGAGGTAAGAATCAGAAGCAGGGAGACCAGTTTGGTGGCTATGGTAGGAATTCATCTCTGGGGTCAGGATAACCCAGAGTAAGACCTGCTGTGGAGGAAAGAGATAGGAGAAGTCTTTAGGGAATCTTGGCAATGGTTCAGATCTGGAATGTAAGAAAAGAGATGTCAAGGATGACACCTGGATTTCTTCACTTGACAGATGCTGATATTTCTCAGTGAGATAGGGAGAAAATAAACCAGATTTGAAGATAAGAGTAAGATGAAATGGATCCTTCTCCACGACTTTGACATGTCTTTGAAATGTCCAAGTCGAAATGTGATAAAGGGAGAAATGTGTTTGGATCCACTTACAAGTGAAATCTGGGGAGATGGGTGTCTGTGGATTGGTTAGAACTGGAGCTGTGGCAGGAAGGAGATCACCTAAGAGAGTATGTAGAAAGGGGTAAGAAGTGAGTTTTTTTTTTTTTTTTTTTTATTCACCAGTCCTGAATGGCCAGATAGGGTAGTACAAAACCTCCAAAAGAAAGTGGACCAGAAACTGGCTGGGGAAGAAGGAAGAAAACCAGGAGCTGGTTGAGGCCTGAAAGCCAATCAGGAGAGTGCTTCAAAGAAAGAGTGTTCAACATTGTCAGATAAGATGAGGCTTGAAAACTCCCCATGGAATTTTGCATCATGGCAATGACTCAAGATCAAATGTTTTGGTGGAATGATGAGGGTGAAAGCCAGATTTGGAAGGAACTGAGGAGTGAATGGTAAGAAAATGGAAACAGAGTATGGAAAATTCTTTTTTAAAGTTTGTGAAGGGGAGGGAGAGCTGAGGCAAAAGCTAGAAAAGAATATAGGACTGAGGGTTGATTGGTTTTGTTTTGCTTTTATGGCAGACACATGAATAGTCTGTATATACAGCCCATTTTTAAAGCAAACAAAACCTATAAATAGGCTCAAATACACATGGAGATTTTATTTTATTTTTTTGATTGTTTTTGCCTTACATTGTCATGATATCACCATGGGTTTACATATGCTTCCCCTCCGGAACCCCCCTCCCTCCTCCCTCCCCCCCCCCACCCCCGGAACTCTCGCTGCACCAGTCCCGAGCATCAATCCTGGGCTGGCGATTGATTAGACACATGACAATTAACATGCTTCAATGCCCTTCTCCCATATCATCCCACCCTTACCCTCATCCACAAAGTCCACGAGTCTATTCTATACATCTGCGTTCCTTTTGTTGTCTCTCATGTTGGGTTCTCGATACCGTCTTTCTAAATTCCATATATATGCGTTAATATACTGTATTGTTGTTTTTGCTTCTGGCTTACTTCACTCTGGATAATGGGCTCCAGTTTCTACATGGAGATTTTAATTATCAGAATATCTTGGGTATATCTGAGCATCTTGGGCTTCCCAGGTGGCACTAGTGGTAAAGAATCTGCCTGCCAATGCAGGAGATGCAAGAGACAAGGGTTTGATCCCTGGGTTGGGAAGATTCCCTGGAGTAGGAAATGGCAACCTGCTCCAGTACTCTTGCCTGGAAAATTCATGGACAGAGGAGGGCTACAGTCCATGGGGCTGCAAAGAGTCAGATATCACTGAGCCACTGAACACACACACACACACAAGGGGGCATCTCAAGTCTCTCAAATCTTTTTAATACAAAGGTATTAAAATATCTTTTTAATAAATCGTGTTAGGATGCCTAAGTTATAAAATTGGATCCACATTTCATTATATACAAGAATAAATTCCAAATGGACTGGATATCTAAATGTAGATAGAAAAGCATACAAGTTCCAGAAGAAAATGTGTGTAAATTCCTTCATATTTGGAGGGTAGAGAAATGTATTTCTAACTTGCAGTCTAAATGCAATAAAAGAAAAGATTGTAAATGTGATTATTTTTTTAAAAAATAAACTTTTGCATGGCTAAAAACAATACACAAGCAAACAAACAAAAAACATCATAAACAAAGACCAGTGACAAATTTGGAAAAAATGTTTGCAACATGTATTCTCTATATTATGTATATTATAGGTAAAAGAATGGATACATAGATATAGATGTACCAGTCAAAAGGGAGCAAACTGATCAGAGAAAGGGAGAGGGGAGAGAGGGAAGATCACTAGGGTGACATCTTATGAACCTGCAGAGAAAGGACCAGCCAAAGACAGACAAGGGAGTGTCAGCAACTTCCTTGTTAAATGGAGGGGAAGAGGAGCTGGTGGCCTAGACCTTGATGGGGTTCGATGTTTAATAAGATTAGGAAGCAAGTTAGCAGCTGAGAGGAGAGCAGAGATATATGAAATGAAAGGGAGGAGCCTTCACTGACCAGAGAAATGTCAGGCAAGACCAGACCCTTGGGGTCAGTGCTGTTCATGATGGTGAATTTACAAAGGAGCCATTGTGGTCTATGAGTGACTTTCCCTGGCAGTCCTTTAAAATTGAGTTATTTGACTTTCTATGGTCTTCTGGGGGAAAGAAGTTCTTTCTAATTCAACTCCATCTTTGTGAGAACTTTTTTGGGAGAATTCCCTGGCAGACAAGTGCCTAGGACTCGATCCTTTCACTGCTGGGGCTGGGTTCAATCCCTGGTTGGAGAACTAAGATTCTGAGGCCAGAAAAAAAAAAAAAAGAGGACCTTTTTATCAGGGAGATCCAGAAGGAGGGAGGAAAAGAAGGACCAGTCAACAGGAAGCAGTTAATTTACATGAAAAATATTATGTCTAATTCATTGTTTGTCAAGTAAAACAGGTGAGTGGTGTCAGCCACAGAGAGAGGCAGAGAAACTCAGAAGTTTCTGGGAGGAACGTTAGGGACAACTGTTAGAAGAAGGCTAGCAATTAGTTTATCTTATCACTTTTCAATCTGAACAGGTTCTTGTTGCCTTTTGTGACATGGCTGGGTGAGCAAACCTTTGTTCAGAGCTCAAAGTCCCAGTGCTTCCAACTGCTATTAATACTAATGTCTGAGATGATTTTCTGTAAGGGCTGATAGGTGGGGTGTGTCTGCCTCTCAGCTGGCTGGTTGACTATGGGACAGTAGACATCTAACAGAGAAGGCAATGACACCCTATTCCAGTACTCTTGCCTGGAAAATCCCATGGATGGAGGAGCCTGGTAGGCTGCAGTCCATGGGGTCACTAGGAGTCGGACATGACTGAGCGACTTCACTTTCAATTTTCACTTTCATGCATTGGAGAAAGAAATGGCAACCCATTCCAGTGTTGTTGCCTGGAGAATCCCAGGGACGGGCGAGCCTGGTGGGCTGCCATCTATGGGGTGGCACAGAGTTGGACATGACTGAAGTGACTTAGCAGCAGCAGCAGACATCTAAACATCCGCAATTTGCTAGTTCCCGCCTTCTTGTCCCCCCAGTCCCATGCACTCTATACATTAAATGTACGTTAATATTCTTCTGTTATGAAAATCTCTTCCCACCCAGACTAGGAGGAATGGCCTTTAGTTTGGCAGTGATGGAGCTTAGATGATGATAGGCTACATGCCCAGAGGAAGAATGTGGACACAGTGAGTTCTTTTGCAGAGGGGGAAAGGAATGCTTGTTGAGGACTTAATGATCTTCTTTTTTTAATCTAGTTTTATTTACTTATTTGGCTGTGCTGAGTCTTAGTTGCTGAGTGTGGGATCTTTGATATTCCCTGTGGTATGCAAGAATCTAGTTGCGGCATGTGGAATCTAGTTCCCAGACCAGGGATTGAATTCAGGCACCCTGCATTGGGAGAAAAGAGACTTAGTCTCTGGACTACCAGGGAAGTCCCCTAAAGGTCCTTAGTCAGAGCAGAATATTGACTCATTTTCTGTAGAAAGGATTAGGAAGTCTGTAGAGACAATATAATTTGAAAGAAAAAAATGGGATTTCCCTGTGGTCCAATGGTTAAGATTCTGCCTGCCAATTCAGGGGACACAGGCTCAATTCCTAGTCCAGAAAGATTCCACACACCTCAGAGATACTAAGCCCATGTGCCACAGCTACTGAGCCAGTACACTAGAGCCTACAAGTCGCAGCTAATGAAGGCTGCATGCCCTGGAGCCCATGCTCCTCAAGAAGAGAAGCCATCACAATGAGAAGCCCACACACCTCAACCAAGACCCAGCACAGCCAAAAAATAATAATAAAAAGAAAGAGAGAAAGACTGATAGATGACTTGTAAAAAAAAAGAAAAAACAAAAAGCCAGTCTTTCAATTCAGAGGGAGGAAAAGTCACCAAGTATTCTGTCTGGAAAGCTTGTGCCTGCGTCTAAGCACTGTCCAAGCCGAGCTCTGTGTTTCTCCAGGACTTCAGACTAGAAGGAGAAGGATGCCGTTCGTCACAGTCGGCTTTGCTTGATTATTTGCTGGGGAACTGTTGTTCCCAGGTAGGGAGGGAGGTGACTTCTGAGGGAAGCCAGTCAAAGCTGGAGGTTTCCATGTGGTTGGAAAGTAGCTTGTCAGCCTGACCTTGTTTATGTTGGGACACATTGACCTAGAACGGCTAGAGCCCGTGGATCCTAGTGTGACCCAAGGCAAGATGCTCTGTTTCTCTCCTGGCAGGTCCTTCACACCTCTGGACTTGGGCCAGGGGCCTTGTGGGCATAATTCCCAATGATTCAACTTGGAACTGACTGCCCATGTGCCCCATGTGAAGAGTTGATGGGAGGGTATTTTCATTCTGAAGGAGGAACTCCACTGTATTCAAAGGTGTTTCAAATGGTAGAACTTCACCTACAAAGCATGACAAAAGATATGACTTCCCATTTCACCTGAGAGGTTGGCTCTGCCCTTTGAAACTTCAGGAACGCCTGGCTCACTGTCTTCTCTGGAGGTAGTGGATTTCAGTCTGCTCCAAGGATTTCCCGATAATGGGTATTTATAACTGGATGTTAGCAGCGGACAGTAGGTAAGACCTTCTCTCAGAGAACAGGGTGGGAGCCATGACAATTGCTTTGAAAGCAAAACAAGAGTGTTTTTCCCACTTTGTGTTGAGGCCCTTGGGGAAGATGGATTTTATTACCTCCTTTTCATAGAACTGGATCATCAGAAGCTGTGGGATTGCTGACTCTTGGAGTCAGCACTCAATTCGCTGACTCACGAATTGAGCACCAAGCCTCTCTCACAAAGGAGAGAAGGGAACTAATTTAAGATAATATAGGAGGAGAACAAAGGAGGGAACTAATTTAAGATAATAAATCCAATAAAAAGAATGTGTTTGCATTTTTATTTTCAACATCAATTGATTTGGAGAATTTACTCTTTGTAATTACACACTTCTCATTTATGCTTGGCTAGTGAATTTTCCTCTCTTGTCCTTTAAACAGACCATGTTAACAATGAGGCACTCTGATGCGGGGTTTTATAGCACATGCCAGGACGTTTCTAAAATACGCAAAGGATCTGTGTCACAGGTAGCCAGTACAGGACTGTATCTGCTTTAGAATTTTAATAATGCTTTTAAAAAATAACTTATGAGTTTAGTGTGCTCCAGTTCAATATTGTTTAATTAAAACTTACTTTTAAATTATTCTCTAAGGCAGAGAATAGTAACTCTGGTTCCTTTTAGGATAGTGAATCACATTCTTTGCAGTTTATATATTTTAACATCTATTTAGCCATCAACTTAAGAACTCTGTCACAAGTTACCTACATTCTCTGTGCCTCAGTTTCCTCATATATACAAAGGGCACAATAATAATACCTTACTCACAGCATTGTTATAAAGATTAAATGAGGAAATCCATTTCAGTAATACTTTGAGAATTCTCTACTAAACTTAAGTTATTATTAACACATTATAGTTGTATTGAATTACAGAAGTAACTTGTGCTTGTTGTAAACAAATATCTAAAAAAAATGGATGTTTATAAAGTAAACTTGATATTATTCTCTCTTTACTCAGCCTCATCCTATCCTGCTTCCCAGAAATATTTCTCAGAGATAGCTGCCATAATGACTGACTGCAATTTTCTATGTGAATTCATGTAACTGCCTTAGAACTTTGCTTCTACGTCTAACAACTAACCATGGACATCCTTCCTGAACAGGTCCCATGGAGTTACCTCTTTACATAATATGGATATTAGCTCCTTGTCTGATTTTTTTTTTTGTTCCAATATGTTTTTAGGGTGCCTTTCATGCTTCTATGTAGTCAAATCTTCACTCTTCCTCACACCATCTGAGGTTTGTATAATGCTGAGGAAGATCTTCTCAGTGTTTAGCACTTAGAAATATACTTCCCAGGACTGGAAAATAAAGACTTACACAACTCCAGAGAAATTTTCAGTGGTTAATAAGGTGACTATTACCACCTTGGGCTTTCCTGGTGGCTCAGACAGTAAAGAGTCCTCCTGCAATGCAGGAGACCTGGGTTCAATCCCTGGGTTGGGAAGATCCCCTGGAGAAGGGCATGGCAACCCACTCCAGTATTCTTGCCTGGAGAATCCTCATGGACAGAGGAGCCTGGCGGGTTACAGTCTATGGGGTTGCAAAGAGTCAGATACGACTGAGCAACTAAGCACAGAGAACTTTTGGAACATACATTGTTACCATACTGAACTTAGGTTCACTTGCCCAACTCACAGCAAAGTCAATCTACTGACAGGGTTGCGGTGAAAGCAAGTAGAGCATTGACCACAGGGAGCCAAGCAAGAGTGTGGGAGATAAACCTCAGCTCCACTTCATCTTTGTCTTCGATTTAGGGATTTCTTTTTTAAGGAGAACAAAAAGGCTGGGGTTAATCACTGTCTTTTATGTTTCTGTGACATTTTTTAATCACAGTTTTAGGAGTCAGGATGTTTCCAGTTTACAATTCTCAGACCGTGGGGGTCGCGGTGGGGGGGTAGGAGAGTCTATGCCCTGGAGAAACAACCTGAGTTTGTATGTTAATGATCTTGCCTATTATAGCAATTTTAGTACATTAATAATGTTATTGACAATGATGAGTTTAGTCATCTGACTCTGGTTAGTGTTCAGTTGCTACAGGTTGAGGTTCAGAAGAGACAAGAAACGAAATAAAGTTTCGGATAAAGAGATTAATCACAAGCTTGATAATAGAATTTAGCTTTAGGGGGACATGATTCTGAAACCAAGTTGAGCCCTACAGGACTTTCCCAGGTACAAAAGCCTTTCTGTGTTCCCCATTTTTTATTTGTAGGAAAAATACCTCAGCTTCCTAGATCTTCTTTGAGTTCCAAAGATCAGATTTAAACAGTTGCTAGCTAGGCTAGTGAGGGAATATTGAAACGAAGAAAAAGTAGTCACGAAAAAATAGTGCATCAAAAAAGCAGAGGCCATGTCCATTGATAGATGAATAAAGAAGTTGTGGTATATATACACAATGGAATATTACTCAGCCATAAAAAGGAATACATTTGAGTCAGTTCTCATGAGGTGGATGAACCCAGAACCTATTATACAGAGTGAAGTGAGTCAGAAATAGAATGGTAAATATCATATTCTAACGCATATATACGGAATCTAGAAAAATGGTACCAAAGAATTTATTTACAGGGCAGCAATGGAGAAACAGACATAGGAAATAGACATATGGACATAGGGAGAGGGGAGGAGAGGGTGAGATGTATGAAAGAGTAACATGGAAACTTAGATTACCATATGTAAAATAGATAGCCAACAGGAATTTGCTGCATGGCTCAGGAAACTCAAACAGGGGCTCTGTATCAACCTAGAGGGGTGGGATGGGGAGGGAGATGGGAGGGAGGTTCAAAAGGGAGGGGATACATGTATACCTATGGCTGATCTATGTTGAGGTTTGACAGAAAACAACAAAATTCAGTAAAGCAATAATCCTTCAATTAAAGAATAAATAAATTTCTTAAAAAGAAATGAAAAAAAAAAAAAAAGCAGAATCCTAGGTTCTCCTCAATGGATATACAGGACAATCTGATGTAATTTTAGGTCTATAGGAACAAAGGCACCCACCAAAATGCAGGATGGTAATTTCAAGTTGACCAAAACAGTCTGAGAATCTACCTTGTTTCCTTGTCACAAACCAATCAGAAGAAAGTCACACCCTAAATTTTGTCTTTAAAAATTCTTCTCCCCAGACTCCCCAAATCAGGGAGTTCAGGTCTTTTGACTACAACCAGTCTATACTCCTTGCTTGGCCTTTGCATTAAACCTCTCTCGACTCTGAACTCTGATGGTTCAGTTCATTTGGTACCCTGCGTGTCCATTGGGCATATGAACTTGGGTTGACAAGAGTTTCAAAATAAAACTTTGTGATCCATTAATGTGAATGTATTTTATTTTTTACTGGAAGGGAACAAATGACTGATATGCTTTTGGGTGTTGTGGGGAATGTTACCTTCAGCAAAGAATGAGAAATGCAGGCTTGAGGACACCTACATACTTTGTACAAATCTCTGAATTCCACCCCGCAGGATTCCTATAGACCATGGTGTTGGGAAGAAGGAGGTCAGTTATTTGGTGCTTGACGTAGTTGAACCTGTGACTTAACCATCATGGTGTGCAAGAATGTGGTTTTACCTTACCTCTTAGGAGACTCAAAAGTTACTAAATAAAGCCACTAGTACTTTTTTTTAATATTTATTTTTGAGGCTGCACTGGATGTTAGTTGTAGCACTCAGGAATCTTCATTGCATCATGAGGGATCTTTCAATGCACACAGATTCTCTAGTTGTAGCATGTGGGCCCAGTAGCTGTGGTGCATGGGCTTAGTTGCACTGTGGCACAAGAGATTCCAGTTCCCCAACCAGGGATTGAACCCATGCCCCCAGCATTGCAAGGTGGATTCTCAACCACTGAACCACCAGGGAAGTCTCCTAGTAGTTCTTGGAAAGGTCCACCAAGACCTCTGCATACTAACTCATGTCTGGGCACTGAGATCTACTGTTGAGAACGCCACTCAAAAATATTTGTCAAAAAGTCAGTTCAGTTTAGTTCAATTGCTCAGACATGTCTGACTCTTTGCTACCCCATGGAAAGCAGCTCGCCAGGCTTCCCTGGTCCATCACGAATTCCTGGAGCTTCCTCAAACTCACATCCATTGAGTCGGTGATGCCATCCAACCATCTCATCCTCTGCCGTCTCCTTCTCTTCCCGCCTTCAATCTTTCCCAGAATCAGGATCTTTTCAAATGAGTCAGTTCTTTCCATCAGGTTGCCAAAGTACTGGAGCTTCAGCTTTAGCATCAGTCCTTCCAATGAATATTCAGGATTGATTTCCTTTAGGATTGACTGGTTTTATCTTCTCGCAGTCCAAGGAACTCTCAAGAGTTAAAAAGTCAAGTGGATATTTAGAAAGAAAAATAATGAGTGACATTATATTTTGACAATGATGTACTTCTACTTTTCTAAGACATGCTTTTCCTTACATTTTTCTTTTTTCTTAGAAAAAAATCATATTGCATATGTATAAAGTCAGTATAACTGGCTGAAAAATAGTTAAATAATCTTTAATATTTGACATGCAGAGTACCAAATAATTGGGTAGAATTTTAAAAAAATAAGAGCTATTTTGCGGAAAGAGATGTATGCTTTTTAATTCAACAAACATTTATTTAATGCCTCCTATTTCAAAATAATTTTGTTAGGAGTTGCGGGGTGTTTGAAGGTAGGAAATTATAGTCTCAGAACTTCCCTGGTGGTCCAGTTACTAAGACTTGGTGCTTCCACTGCAGGGACTGTGAGTTCTATCCCTGGTTGTGGAATTAAGACTCTACATACTGAGGAGTATGGCCAAATAAAATTATTTTTTAATTATAGTTTCCATTCACTAGCTAGTCATTTATATTTTTTTCTATTTTCTAGGCTTTTTCAGGAATAATTTAGAAGAATACCAAGCAATAAGGAGCAGATTATTTTATATTTTGTGGTAAGCACAATTCTCTGCGTGGTCTATTTTGTTATCTCCTTATGTCAGAAGGTCATTGTCAAAGATAATAACAAAATCATTTGGAGACTTGGTGAAGTGTATGCACCTCAGACTTTATTTATTTTTATTTTTGGCTGTGCTGGGTCTTCATTATTGCACAAGGACTTTCTCTAGGTGCAGCAAGTGGGGGCTACTCTTTAGTTGTGGGGCACGGGCTTCTCTTGTCTCGGAACACAGGTTCTAGACACATGGGCTTCGGTGGTTGTCAGTCATGGGCTCTGGAGCGTGGGCTCAGTAGTTGTGGCACATGGGCTCAGCTGTTCCTGGCACTGTGGAATCTTCCCGGACCAGGGACCAAACCTGTGTCTCTTTCATTGGCAGGTGGATTCTTATCCACTACACCACCAGGGAAGTCCTCCTCAGACTTTTTTTTTTTTAGTGTTTTGGCCATGCCATGGCAGCAATGTAAGATCTTAGCTCCCTGACCACAGATTGAACTCATGCCCCCTGAATTGGCAGAGTGAAGTCTTAACTACTAGATCACCTGGGAAATCCCATTCTCAGACATTTTTGTGGGTCAGCCTTCAGGATGGCCTCATATGATCCTTGCTTTCAGCAGTCTTCAAATCATTGTGCAATTCCTCTCCCACAATGAAATCAAGCCATAAGTGACTAATAGAATACAGTGAAAAGGACAGTGTGTGGCTTCACAGGCTAGGCCTTTAAAGAGGTGGCAGCTTCCATCTCGGTCTCTTGGATTGTATCTAGAGCAGGGACCCGCAAATTGGGGTTTATGGGCAAAATACAGCCTGCAGGCAGTTTTTTAAAAGAATTTTTCTTGGTGTTAGATCTGGATTCTTTATATATATATATATGAAGAATATATTGCTTTGAGAATTCATTGCTTTGAGGGTTACTCTCTAGTGGTGCTGCAAGGGCTTCTCATTGTGGTAGCTTCTCTTACCATGGAATACCGGCTCTAGCTGTGGGGGATTCAGTAGTTGTGGCTCCCAGGCTGTAAAGCACAGGCTCAATAGTGGTAGAACACAAGCTTAGTTGTTCTGCAGCATGTGGGGTCTTCCTGGATCAGGGACTGAACCCATATCTCCTGCATTGGCAAATGGATTCTTTATCAGTGAGCCACCAAGAAAGCCCTGTGGGCAGTGTTTGTATAAACTGAGCTAAGATTGGTTCTTATAATCTTAAAATATAGTTTTCAAAAAGAAGAATATATGGCAGAACCTGGAGGTGCCCCACAAGGTTTAAAATATTTACTACCTGGTCCTTTGCAGAGTTTGCTACCCCTGCTTGGAGGAATCCAGGTACCCTGATGTGAGTGCACGTGCACGTGCGCATGCACGCACGCGCGCACACACACACACACACACACACACACACACACACACACAGGCCAGTATGGACATGATTGCATCTAATCACTCCACTGCAATCCACTCCAGTATTTTTGCCTGGAGAATCCCATGGACAGGGGAGGCTGGTGAGCTATGGTCCTCAGAGTTACAAAGAATCAGGCAAAACTGAAGCGACATAGCACACTCCAGATAACTGGCCCACGGGAACCCTAAGGGGTAATAAGCCTCTATAAGGGAGGGAGACATTTCTCTTTCTTTCTAGGTTCTTTCTTCTGGATGGTCTAGAATTGAACTGACTTGAGACAGAATAACAAGAGGAAATCAAATAAAAGCGTAATAATGTGTACATGGGAGAAACCCAGGAAAACTGAGTAATTTACCAAAACAGCCCAAACTTTCACCTTAACTACCACCCTCAGCTAAAAACTAAAGAGAGTGTTGAGGTGGGGTGAGTCAGTCATGGAAAGTTACAGGAAAAGCACAGCAAATGAGGGTAAAGTTGTTGTGCAGATTTAACTCAGTGCCTTCTCCATTGATATGAGTTTCTAGAGTTAAATATTTCTTTAAAAAGGGTAACTCCTACTTGGTTTTCAGAGTTTTCCCAATTCTACTGTTTTCTAGAAAATAAGCTGTTTAAAATAATTAATATGCCAGAGGCATGTTTTGGAGTGACAAATTCTGCTCCCCTACACCTCTAAGTTTGGGGGTAATTTATTGTTGCCACAATAGTAATTAGAATATACTATATGTTTTCTGAAGTTTCCAAGTAAAATACTTATTCACTTCCTTTTAATCATTCTTTGGCAGAATTTAACCATATACAAATCATTACCATATTGTATCTGCTGATTTCTAAGCCTTGTAAGTAGTTCCTTATAAGACCTGAGGCATCACATTCACCAGGAATTCCTTGTGGTCCAGTGGTTAGGGCATAACACTTTCACTGCCAAGGACCTAGATTCAATCCTTGGTCAGGTAACTAAGATCCTACAAACTGCACAGTGTTGGGGGAAAAAAAGAAGAAGAAGCCTTGAGGCCTCACATTCCAATAAATGGGTAAGGGTCAAATTATTTCCTTAGTATTCAGAAACATATCAGTTTCTTCAAGTTACATTTGTTTCCTGCTGACATGCAAAAGCATTCATTATAGCTGGTAAGACCAAGACCCCCTAAAGACAAGTTCCCTTTCCAAGCCTATGAGTAATCTATCCACAACTTTATTCCCTTGCTTATTTTCTCTGACCTCAATCCCTTTCTTGTCTCTTCTGACCTCAGTCCTGTGGCAACTGATCCTAATCAACCAGAGTCAGATGACATACCCGCTATTGTCATTATATTATTAACATACTAAAATTGCTATAATAGGCATAATCATTAATGTACAAACTCAGGTTGTTTCTCCAGGACAAAATGAGCTTGTAGACCCCCCAAGCTATGGATGACCTGGCCAGAGAATCTTAAATCAGAGACATCCTGACTTGAAACTACATTAAGAAATGTCTCAAAAAATGTCACAAGACTATGATTAATATACATTTCTGTCTTCTTTCCCTTAAAACATTCCCAACTCAGAGACTAAGATAGAGTGGATCTGAGGTTTATTTTCCACTCCCTTGCTTTGTGTGCTGAAAATAAACCCTTAATTTTCTGCAAACACTTACTTTCAGAGTTTGGCTTTTTGCTCCACACATGAACCTTGGCTTGGTTATACTGGTATTGCTCAAACAATTAATTTGAGAGAAAAGTGAATTTAGAATTGTTGGCTGTCAGCCAGTCAATTACCTACCAAGCAGTTGTTTTTTTTAAATAGTCCTGGAAAGCATTTATTGTTCCCTTTTTAGAGATCGGAAAATTAAGGCTCACAGAGGTTAATGGCTACAGTCATAGAATTGATGAGTAAGAGAGTTAAGATTGAAGCCATCTCCTGACTACATTTAGGTGCCTGTGGCTCTAGGCCTTAGGTCAGTCATATCTGTTCACCTCATCATGAAATCACATGTCATTTGTTAAGCTTTCATAGGCTCAAGGTGCCACAAATAGATGCTTTTTGTTAGCATCATGGAATGGCCAACAAGCAGTATTTTTAAAGTCTTTACCATTTGCCTATTATTGTGCTAGTACTGATTTTTAGATCTTAGGGTCCAAGTTTATGTTCATTATATAACCTTCCCAAAAAGGTACTGAGTAACACATTGTTTGGTGCTGGGTATTCATTGGAAAACAAAACCCATACCTCCACCTTTATAGATCTTCCAGTCTAGTTAGAAAATTATCTATATGATATTCTTTTCTTGGTTATCAACATAACTGCTTAATTATGGTTTTATAACATTGCATGACTGAAAAACAGTAAGATAACTTGAATTTCATCAATTACTTAACCCGAAGAAAGGGTTTCCTTTCTTCTTTCTCCAGGGAAAGATGAGCTCTAGCTTAAAGCTAAATCCCCAGAAGGAAGAACAATTAGATCAAGGTTCAGAATGACAGGGAGAGATAAGGTCATTGCAAATAATATTATTCTATTTTGAAAGACTTTCTGCTGAAAGAGATTTGGCTGAAGTAGCTTAGCTGATGGCAGAAAAATCAACTATGAAATATAAGAGTTTCATCAGACTGTGACATAAATCAATTTATCCAGTCATTATACAGTCAATGGAAAAACAACTTTCTCTTTTGGCCCTTTTGTAATGCAATAAATTATTTTGCTACCTGTGCAGATTGAAGGTCTCAATTATTAACTATTTTGTTTTGATGATGACTTTGATTAGTTTTCATTTCCTGTGCACTAACCAACTGAAAGTGATAAGAAAGGATGGCCTGAGCCATGTCATATGGCAAAGAAAGTCACTCCAGACTTCAGAAATTTGCTCCAGGAAATTGTTCCCATTAGAAAGATAAATCTTGAACTTCCTTGGTGGTGCAGTAGATAAAAGAATACGTCTGCCAAAGCAGGGGACATGGGTTTGATCTTTGTCTGGGAACTGAGATCCCACATGCCTTGGAACAACTAAGCCTGTGGGCCACAATTACTGAATCCCATGTGCCCAGCCCGTGCTCCACCACTGCTATGAGAGGCCTACACACTGCAACTAGAGAGTAGCAATAAATAAGAGTTAGTTTATAAGCAAACAAACTTGTTTTTCAGGGAAAGAGTGACAGTGACAAGAGGCTCTAAGTGTTGTTTTATTGATAAAAGGTCAGAGAGAAGTCATGCTTTTTAGACTTCTTGGAGGAGGTAAGGGTTGAGTGGGGCTGGTGTGGGGAGGGGAATTGAGGAGACCTGGGAAGAGACTTAGTTATTCTTGCATATAACAGCCCTTTCTGGAGCACTTACATGTGAGTCATTAGGCAGGGGTCTGGACAAAAGTATGAAATAGACATGGTAGTATTGTACTTGCCCTCAAGGCACTTCTAGTCTAGTGAGTGAAACATGAAGGTAAATGAAGGAAAGTGGGCTTTCCTGAGAGGGATAACAAACTCACATTTGACAAGTCAGAGAAGGTTTCCTGAAAGAATTCCCTAAAGCTGAACTCAGAAACATTGTTGCTTTTGTTCAGTCACTAAGTCATGTCCGACTCTGTGAACCCATGGACTGCAGCATGCTAGGCTTGCCTGTCCTTCGCTATCTCTGGAGTTTGCTCAAACTCATGTCCATTGAGTTGGTGATGCTATCCAACCATCTCATCCTCTGTCGCCCCCTTCTCCTCCAGAACTCAGAAGCATGACAGAGACAAAAGGAGAGAAGAGTGTTCCCAAGGAGGAAACTGCATGGATATAAAAAGCTCAGAGGCAGGAGTGGCATCCACGGAGTCACAAAAAGTCAGACAGGACTTGGAGACTGAAGAACAAGAGAGAGCAAGCATAGAGTATTTAAGGAAAAGGAAACAGTGTATAGGTGGAGGGTTAGGGGATAGTAATGGGAGGTAAGACTTCCCAGGTAGCTAAGTCGGAAAAGAATCCACCTGCCAAGCAGGAGACCGCCTGCAGTGCAAGAGACCTGAGTTCAACCCTGGGTTGAGAAGATCCCCTAGAGAAGGAAATGGCAACCCACTTCTTAGCTGGGAAACCCCATGGGCAGAGGAGCTGGCAGGCTACAGTCCACGGAGTCACAATGAGTAGGACATGACTTAGTAACTAAACCACCACCACCAACAGGAGGTAAGGAATCCTCTAAGTCTGGTTAAGTAGTTTGAGTGTTAGCCTGAGGGGAAGAGAGTAAGGTGATTAAAAGAAAAAAGTGGGCTTTTAAAAAGAAAACTCTGGGCTTCCCTGGTGGTCCAGTGGTCAAGGATCTGCATGACAATGCAAGGGACACAGGTTTGATCCCTGGTTGGGGAAGATCCCACGTGCCACAGGGCAACTAAGCCTTTTGTGCCACAACTACTGAGCCTAAGTGCCACAACTACTTGCCACAACTAAGCCCACTTGCTAGAGCCTGTGCTCTGGAACAACAGAAGCCACTGCAATGAGAAGCCTACACACCACAACTAGAGAACATCCCCTGCTTGCCACAGCTAGAGAAAGCCCATGAGCAGCAACAAAGACCTATCACAGCCAGAAATAAATAGATATTGTTTAAAAAAGAAAAACAAAAATCTGGAGAATTCCCTGGCAGTCCCGTGGTTAGGATTTGTGCTATGCAGTACAGTCAAAAAGAGAAAAAACAAAAAAGCTTCAGGGGAGATGGAAAGCTTTTGTTATACAGGTAGTGGATACTTCCCTAGTGGCTCAGATGGTAAAGAACCTGCCTGCAATTCGGGAGGTCCAGGTTCAATGCCTGGATTGGGAAAATCCCCTGGAGAAGGGAATGGCTACCCACTCCAGTGTTCTTGCCTGGAGAATTCCATGGACAGAGGAATCTGGTGGGCTAGAGTCCATGGGATCACTAAGAGTAGGATACCACTGAGTGACTAACACTACCACCATACAGGTGAGCTGTACTGCGAAAATTGCAGTGAGAATGAAAAGAATTAAGATCTAGTCAATAGATCTTTAAGAGAAAGAATTTGCAAAATTCTTTGATTACCGATGGATATGAAACATGTTGACAAAGAAGGAGAAAAATTTTCTGTCATTGGCAACTAAATGGTTTGACTCAATGAAACAGGAGATTCTGGTGTGGGAGTGTAGCAGATAGGGTGTGTGTGTTGTGTGTGTGTGTGTGTGTGTGTGTGTGTATGTTAGTTGCTTAGTCGTGTCTGACTCTTGGCAACCCCATAGACTGTAACCCACCAGGCCCCTCCATCCATGGGATTCTCCAGGCAAGAACACTGGAGTTGGTCGCGGTACCCAAGTAGGGCTTTTTTAACACAAGAGGAGCCACTTTTGGCCTAAGCCATTTTGTGATCTAAGTTTGGACGAAAGCTTACCCTTGAACAAGCCTCAGAAATTAATGATCTTAAGGGGACAAAAGAATTCAGGAACAATGATCATCACCAGTCCAGAAAAGTAACAATAACAAAGATAATAAATCTGTTGTAAAGACTCTTAGTTCTGTTTTAATGTTAAAAATTAGCCTAAAGCAATTTCTTGAGCTATTTTGTAGAATTTACCCTTCTGCCCCAGCACTCAACCACCAAATCTATTGGAAACTAATGGATGAAGATATTGCTTTTTACTAACCTTCCTGACTTCAATCAATGAAAATTTGGGGAACTTCCTGGTGATCCAGTGGCTAAGACTCAGTGCTCCCAGTGCAAGGGGCCCAGGTTCCATCTCTGAGCAGAAACTAGAGCCCACATGCTGCAACTAAGACCTGGGGCAGCCAAATAAATAAACAAATATTTAAAAAAAAATCAACTTGGGACCTTCTCCTCAATTCTATGTTGAATTCTCCTTTGCTCAAACCCCTTCATAAGTATGCATGTATCCTTAACCTAAAAATTCCTTAATTTTGCTGTTCGGGGAGACACTACTTTGGGAAAGACCCCAGGTGTTCTCCTAACTCACTGCAAGTCATCAATCCTTCCTTCTGATTTTTGACTTGGTTGTATCTTTTGGTTTGATATCCACCAAGAGACAAGTCCAATTTTTGGGTAACAAGAGCAGGTTGTTTGGGAGGTGTTGGAGGTTGAGATAAAGGTGCTGGAGAATATGTTAACTTGAATCTCAGAACAAGACTGGCTTAGAGGTTTGGGAGTCATCTGCACAGGAGAGAAAAGAGGAGATTCAAGAACCCTGAGAGAGGTTCCACTGAAGAGAGAGAATTTGTAAAGGAGATTTAGATGATTGAGAGAGGAAAGAGGAAAACTGGGAGAAGGTGTTATCAGGGAAACTCAGAGACAAGGACTTTCCAGAGGAAGGGAGTGATCAGCAATGTTCAGCACCACTGAGAACAGGGTGGCATCATCAGACAAACTCAGATTGAGGGACAGGCTACAACACAACTGACCTGTACTCTTCAAAAATGTCAATGCCAGGCTTCCCTGGTGATCAAGTGGTTAAGAGTCCACCTTGCAATGTAGAGAACACCAGTTCAATTTCTGAGCTGGGAAGATTCCACACACTGAGGAGAAACTAAGCACCGGGGCCACAACTACTGAGCCTACACTCTAGAGCCAGCGAACTGCAGCTACTGAAGCCAGAGTGCCTAGAGCCTGTGCTGTGCGACAAGAGAAGCCACCACAATGAGAAGCCTGTACATTGCAACTAGAGAGTAGCTCCTGACCTCCACAACTAGAGAATGTCCACAGACAGCGATGAAACCTAGCATGGTCAAAAAAAAAAAAAAATAATTGATGCCAAGAATACAAAGAAAATGCATGAACATCTGTGTACAGAGAAACAGAGGTTAAAGGAGACTAAAGAGACATGAAAAATGACAATGCAGTGCATGATCCAGAATTTCCTTTTGTTATTTTTAAAATCATTTTTAATGGTTATATAATCAGATAATTAATTTCACTCAATTATATTTGAGTTTATCATTTCTAAAATGGAAAGGAGAGGAATTAAGGAATTTTTAAGTTAAGGGTACATGCATATTCATGAAGGGGTTTGAGCATTCCAGGTTTTCTCTAATCACACTCTATCATGCTACTTTGGAAGAGTGGTTTTTATGAGCCATATTACACACAAAAATGTGAAAATCAAAATTGTACACTGCTTATCGAAGTACAAAGCTGGAAGTAAAAGTAAAATTTACAGTTGTTGTGTTAGATTTCTCTAAATGTGAAGGAAAGTTCACAATTAGCTTTACTTATAATTGTATCTTTAAATTTGCCTTTAAAAGGTTACTACATCAGCCAGCTTACTTGTGGTAAGCTCAAGGTATCTGACAGTGATTAGATAGTGTTATTTAAATTTTTCACAAGTGTAGGACTCCTAATTCATAGGGTTCTATCCCAACGTCCAGTGGGAAAGACTCCTGCCACTCAGGTTCAACGCTTGGGTCAGGAAGATCCCCTGGAGAAGGAAGTGGCAACCCACTCCAGTATTCTTCCCGGGAAATCCCATGGACAAAGGAGCCTGGTGAGACCATGGGGTCTCAAAAGTTGGACGTGACTTTGCTACTAAACAACAAATCCCAGTGTAGGCATCTATAGGAGGCTGTGAGTGCACAGAATGCTTTCAAGGAGATAATGGAATGGAACAATAACTCTCATTTGTCTTTTGCACGATCCTGCAATTCGAGTAATTGTGTATAGCTACCTGAATGCAAAATGTTGAAATATTAACACTCTTTTTGTTAATTTAACTCCACTTTTTTTTTTTTAACGTAGACATTCAGGTTTTTAAACATTTAAAATATTTTTCCTATGCCATTTCCTGTCCACCAAGCACACCAGGCTTCCCTGATAGCTCATTTGGTAAAAAACTCACTTACATTGCAGAAGACCTCAGTTTGATTCCTGGGTAGGGAAGATCCCCTGAAGAAGGGACAGGCTACCCCCTCCAGTATTCTTGGGCTTCCCTTATAGCTCAGTTGGTAAAGAATCCCCCTGCAATGCGGGAAACCGGGTTTGATCCCTGGGTTGGGAAGCTCCCCTAGAGAAGGGAAAGGCTACCCACCTCAGTATTTTGTCCTGGAGAATTCCATGGACCACACGACTGAGCGACTTTCACTTTCACTTTCAAGCACATTGATCAGTAAATCTCCAGAAACTGAACAAACCACTCCTTCTAGGGATGCATCATCGACAGGGCCAATGCCCTCAGTCAAGATGGCCGTGATTGCCTTTCCCGTTTCTTCCTTGCCCTAAGTAAAGATGGTTCTGGTGACTTCCTTTAAAACCTCACTTTTCCCGTAACAAACGTGGCGCAACCGCTTCCGGTTCCAGACTGCAGCTACTGCCCGGTGGTGAGTGCAAGTGGGACCTGGCGACTTTTCTGGGCCAGTTTTCTCTGCGGACTCTGGAAAGGTTTCGATTGGGAGGAGGGAGGGAGGGGGCTCTCCGCGAGGCATCGCGGAGATTCTCTACTCAATTAGGAAACCGTTTTTTCCTAATTGGGAAGTTATGGCCACTTTCCCTGGCAAGCTCCCAAACCCCTCCTATCCCCACCTTGCACGGCCTCTGCCGCCAACCCTTTGCGGAAGCCCCAGAATTTGCGTGCAGTGTGTCTAGATGAGCTTCGGTTCTTTTTTTAAAATAACGTTTCCAAACTATAATTCACATATAATAAAATTTGCTTATTTAAAGTGTAAAATTCAGTGGCTTCTCATATACCCCCAGGATTGTGCATCCATCACCACAGTCTAATTTTAGAATATTTTCATCACCTCTAAGAAAAATCCTGTGCCAGTTAGCAGTCACTCTATTCAGAAGGGCCTCCCAGTCCTAGGCAATTACTAGTCTACTTTTTGTCTCTATAGATTTGTTTGCATATTTGATATAAATACCATCATACAATGTGTGGTCTTTCTTGAGTAGCTTCTTTCACCAAGTATAATGTTTTAAAAGTTTGTTCTTGTGCTAGCATGTATTGGAACTGACTTTCTTTACTGCAGAAAAATATTCCTTATATTCATATGTGTATGTTCTTGCTAAGTTGCTTCAGTGCCAACCTATGTCCCATAACCCACTAGGCTTCTCTGTCAATGGGATTCTCTAAGCAAGTATACTGGAGTGGTTTGCCATGCTCTTCTCCAGGGGATCTTCCCCACCCAGGGATTGAGTCAGCATCTCTTACATCTCCTGTGTTGGTAGGCGGATTCTTATTGTCCTTCAGTCCCTCAGTCATGTCTGACTCTTTGAGACCCGATGAACCACAGGATGCCAGGCCTCCCTGTCCTTCACCATCTCCCAGAGTTTGCTCAAACTCATATCCATTGAGTCAGTGATATCTTCCAACCATCTCCTTCTCTGTTCTCCCCTTCTCCTCCCTTCAGTCTTTCCCAGCATCAGGGTCTTTTCTAATGAATTGGCTGTTGGCATCAAGTAGCCAAAGTATTGGAGCTTCAGCTTTAGCATCAGTCCTTCCAGTGAATATTCAGGGTTGATTTCCTTTAGGACTGACTAGTTTGATCTCTTTGTAGTCCAAGGAACTCTCAAGAGTCTTCTCCAACATCACAGTTCAAAAGCATCAGTGCTTCGATGCTCAGCCTTCTTTATGGTCCAACTCTCACATCCATACATGACTACTGGAAAAATCATAGCTTTGACTAGACGGACCTTTGTCGGCAAAGTAATGTTTCTACTTTTTAATATGCTGTCTAGGTTTGTCATAGCTTTTCTTCTAAGGAAGAATTAAATTTTAATTTCATGGCTGTAGTCACCATCCACAGTGATTTTGGAGCCCAAGAAAATAAAGTCTGTCACTGTATCTATTGTTTCCCCATCTATTTGCCATGAAGTGATGGGACCAGATGCCATGACCTTCTTTTTTGGAATGTTGAGTTTTAAGCCAGCTTTTTCACTCTCCTCCTTCACCTTCATCAAGAGGCTCTTTAGTTCCTCTTTGTTTTTGCCATAAGGCATTTTACCACTAGTTCCCCTCGCCCCACATTTTATTCATCCATTCACCAGTTGGTGGATATTTGGATTGTTTCCACTTTTTAGCTTTTATAAATAAAGCTGCTATGAACATCTGTGGGGCCTTCTGAGGTGGCTCGTTGGTAAAGAAATTGCCTGCCAATGCAGGCGACTTAAGAGATGCACGTTTGCTCCCTGGGTAGGGAAGATTCCCCTGGAGGAGGAAATAACAACTCATTCCAGTATTCTTGCTTGAAAAGTCCCATGGGTAGAGGAGCCTGGCAGGCTACAGTCCATGGGGTCTCATAAGAGTCAAATAGGACTAAGCAACTGAACAGGCATCCACATATGAACATCTGTGTAAAGTTTGTGCAGACACATGTTTTTATTTCTCTTGAACATATATATTGATCCCTAGGAATGGAATTGCCTGATCCAAGTGTAACTCCAACAGTTGAGGAACTGCTAGACTGTTTTCCAACGTATTGGGGCTATTTTACCTTTCTTTGTATGTGGATATCCAGTTGTCTCAGTGTTGAAAAGACTGTTTTTGTCCTGTGGAATTGTCTTGGATGCTGGAGAAAATCAGTTGACCATAAATATAAAATTTTATGTCAAAACTCTCAACTTTTTTACATTGACCTCTATGACTGTCCTTATTTCAATACTACAGCTTTGATTACTGAAGCTTGTAGTTGGTGGTTTGTTTGTAGTTAGTTTTGAAATCGGAAAGTATGGATACTGTAACTTCGTGTTCTTTGTTTTTAAGATTATTTGGCTTTATGGGCCCCTTTCATTTCCATATGAATTTTTTTAAAAGTTTTCTTAGCATCTGAAAATTTTAAAAAATCCAACAGATTTTGTAAGAATTGTATTGATCCATACATCAATTTGGGCAATATTGTCATTTAAAAATACTAAGTGTTCTATTCTGTGAACATAGGATGCCTTTCCATTCACTTAGATCTTTAGTTACTTTCAACATTTTAAAATAGTTTTCAGTGTACATGCCTTACATATTTTTCATTAAATGTATGGTGGTTTAGTTGCTAAGTTGTGTCCAACTCTTGAGACCTCATGGACTATAGCCCACCAGGCTCCCCTGTCCATGGGATTCTCCAGGCAAGAATACTGGAGTGGGTTGCCATTTCCTTCTCCAGGAATTCTTCCCAACCCAGGAATAGAACTCAGGTCTCCTGCATTGCAGGCAGAGTCTTTACTGACTGAGCTATAGTATTTTATTCTTTTTATGCTTTTGTAAATGAAATTGTATTATTATTTTATTTTTATCTTTTTTACAATCTATTTTTGTTTATTTTATTTATCTTTGGCTGCACTGGGTCTTTCTTGCTTTACGTGGGCTTTCTTTAGTTGCGACGAGTTGGGGCTAGACTCCAGTTGCAGTTCATAGTGACATCGTTGTGGTGACTCCTTTTGTTGTAGAACATGGGCTCTAGAGCACAGGTTCAGTAGTTGTGGTGCAAAGGCTTAGTTGCCCCAAGGCATGTGGTATCTTCTTGGACCAGGGATCAAAGCTGTATCGCTATATTGGCAAACAAATTCTTAACCACTGGACCACCAGCGAAGTCCTAATTTCATTTTTAGATTGTTTACTACTAGTGTATATACATACAAATGAGTTTTCTGTGTTGATCTTGTATCCTGCAACCTTGATTAACTTGTTTAATTATTCTACTAGTTTTTTTAAAGTGGATTCTATACACTTGGGACTTTCTATACATAAGATCATGCCTTCTGCTAGTAGAAATAGTTTTGCTTTTCTCTGTCCAGTCTGGAAAATTTTTTTTCATTTTCTTGCCTAATTGTGCAGCTAAAACCTTCAGTACAATGTTGTATAGATGAAAGCACTTAATATTGTTGCGAATCTTAAGGCAAAAGCGTTCAGTCTTTCACCATGAAGTTCTATGCTAGCTACAGGTTTTTCAAAAATTCCTGTTAGAAAAATAAAAAAAAACATTGCCCTTTAGGACTTCCTTGGTGGTCCAGTGGCTAGGAGGCAAGGGTTTGGTCCCTGGTTAGGGAAAGTTCTGCATGCTGCAAGGAATGGCCAGGAAAAAAAAAATGCCCTTTATCAGATTGAGGAAGTTCCCTTCTGTTCCTAGCTTGTTGAGTGTTTTGATAGCGAGTGGGTATTTGACTTTGTCAAATTATTGTGTGTGTGTGTGTGTGTGTCTGTTGTGGTTTTTGTCCCTTATTCTTATATATTTTGTCCAATGTATTACATTGATTGTTTTGCAGATATTAACGTAACTTTGAATTTTGGGGTAAGTTCTGCTTGATCACAGAGTATAATCCTTTTTATATGTTGCCAGTTTTGTCTGTATTCATAATATTGGTCTATAGTTTTCTGTTGGGGCCCGGCCGGCTGATGCGATCAGCCAGAGCCATTACAGTCGGAACGCTGCAAGCCTGCTGCCATATAAGGCGCTGATTACGTGCCAGCTATACATTCGGCTGGCAAATCACCAAAAGGATCATGCGGCGAACATATATCCGACAGGCCAATCGCCCACAAGACACGTATTCCCTACATGCCCGTCAGAGCTCCCCCCTTCCTTTTCCCACTCCCTCCCCTCCTCCCCATATATAATCGCCTTGCGCTCAATAAAGTTTTGCAGCTTGATCAGAACCTTTGTCTTGCTGCCGTTCTTCGCGTCTCTTGTCCCACCCCTTTCATCCGTTTTCAGGTGGATTCGGAACCCCCGTTGATTGCTCTGCGGGCCAGAGCGACTGCGCCCAGCTAGCGGCCGGAGCAGTTTTCTTGTGTTGTCTTTGTCTAGTGTTGGTGTTAGGATAATACTGGGCTCATGGAGTAAACTTGGAAGTGTTCCCTCCTCTTCCATTTCTTAGAATAGTTATCTACAAGAAGGAAGGATAGGTGCAGTGGGAGGAAGCAGGGCTTGTTGGAAAACCTGATAGAAAGAAAGGGTTCTGAGGTTGGGGAACTAGACTAGACATTTCTGAGTGGTGATTAATGTTTCAGAGGAGTAAAGAAGAGGAGAAAGCCTTGGACTGATCCTTGAAGAAGTCCAGCTAGAGATGGAAGATGAACCACAGAGCAGGCAGAGACGGGATATCAGTCCGATGAGTGGCTTCCTGAAAAGTAAAGAAAGAATGTCAGAAGAAGGAGTTTCTAGAAGTTATGGTGGAGAGATTGAGTTGGTGGAAATGAGGAAATGTGCCAACTCTAGACTCCTGAGAAGTCTGTGGAAGTGAGAGGAGATTGGCTGTAAGGAAGGCAGGTGTCAAAGGTTTTCTTTTTGCTTTACTTTCTTGACAACTTTTCATATTAATATAATTTTACCCTTTCAGAAAATTGCAAGACTAGTACAAGGAACTCTCAAATAACATTTTCCAGATTCACCAGTTGTCTACACTTGCCCCATTTACTTTATCATTCTGTCTCTTATACATGTACATATATCTGGAAGTTCTCAGTTCATATATTGTTGAAGCCTAGCTTGAAGGATTTTGAGCATTACCTTGCTAGCATGCAAAATGAATGTAATTGTGGGTAGTTTGAACATTCTTTGGGATTGGAATGAAAGCTGATTTTTCCAGTCCTGTGGCCACTGCTGAGTTTTCCAAATTTGCTGGCATATTGAGTATAACACTTTAACAACATAACCTTTTAGGATTTTAAATAGCTCAGCTTGAATTCCATCACTTCCACTAACTTTGTTCATATTAATGCTTCTTAAGGCCCACTTGACTTCACACTCCAGGATATCTGGCTCTAGGTGAGTGACCACACCATTGTGGTAATCCGGGTCATTAAGATCTTTTTTGTATAGTTCTTTGTATTCTGCTACCTCTTCTAAATACCTCCTGCTTCTGTTAGGTCTTTGTCATTTCTGTCCTTTATTTTGCCCATCTTTGCATGAAATGTTCCCTTGGTATCTGTTATTTTCTTGACAAGATTGCTAGTGTTTTCCATTTTGTTTCCTTTATTTCTTTGCATTGTTCACTTAAGAAGGCTTTCTTATCTCTCCTTGCTATTCTTTGGAACTCTGCATTCAGATGAGTATATCTTTTCTTTTATCCTTTACTTTTTCACTTTCTCTTCTTTTCTCAGCTATTTGTAAGGCTTTTGAGAGTCCCTTGGATAGGGGGCGATCAAGCAGTCAATCCTAAAGGAAAAGGAGATCAAGCAAGGAGATCAAGCTAGTCAATCCTAAAGGAAAAGGAACCCTGAATATTCATTGGAAGGACTGATGCTGAAGCTGAAGCTCCAATACTTTGAGAAGAGCCGACTCATTGGAAGACTCTGATGCTGGGAAAGATTGAGGGCAGCAGGCAAAGAGGGCAACAGAGGATGAGATGATTAGATGACATTATGGACTCAATGGACATGAGTTTGCAAACTCATGGAGATAAACTCATGGAACAAACTCCAGGAGATAGTAAAGGACAGCGAAGCCCAGCATGCTGCAGTCCATGGGGTCACAAAGAGTTAGACAAATCTGACTGACTGAACAACAACAAAAATATATATGAATATGTTGCAGACATCGTGTTTCTCTAAAACTAAAAGATTTGGGTACCATTCCAAAGAATAAGGACATTCTTTTACAGGCCAGTTTTTATTGAAAATGGGAGCGATTTAAAAAGTGTAAGTGAAGATCCATTGAAACAGAAGCCAGAGAAGGGATTATCATCACTTAAGGCTTCTGGAAGGGTTCAGAGAGGTGAATCTAAAGCCCAGGTATAGCGATTGGCCTTTGCCATACAAGGGACAGCTTGGTTCAGATGGTGAAGAATCTGTCTGCAATTTAGGAGACACAGGTTCAATCCCTAGGTCAGGAAGATTCCCTGGAGAAGGGAATGGCAAACTGCTCTAGTATTCTTGCCTGGAAAAATTCCGTGGACAGAAGAGCCTTGTAAGTCCATGGGGTTGCAAAGAGTTGGACATGACTGAGGGAAGATATGGGAGCCTTTACTATGTTTTGATGGAGATGAAGTTACTTTGCTGGATTCTGTTTCCTTGTCAATTGGGAAGTAAGACGATCTATTGAAATGAAGAGGAAGTTGTGAGAGTGATGGAGAGGGTCCAGTTGAAGAAGAGTAGAGAAAACATGCAAGCGTTAGGGATGGTGTTGAGGGACTTTCCTTTGGTCCAGTGGCTAAGGTTCTGTGCTGCCAATAGATTCCACAAGCTGCAACTAAAACCTGGGCAGCCACAAAAATAAATATTTTTAAAAAGCAGGGGACTGAGAAGAAGTTATGAGATAAACATTTATTTGGCCAGATAGCCCATTCTATGTGGGTACTCAGAGTGAGTCAGTCTGCCTTCCCTGGTTTGATGACTCTCAGGTCCAGTAGGTAGATAGTTGAGGAAAAGACAAGATGGTCAGGGTGAGAAAGATCAGAGTATTAATAAGATTGTGGACCATAGAATATACTGGTAAAGAATGAAAGAAGCAAGATGGCTGCAGAATGGGAAATAGAGAGGCAAAGGGGCTGGTGATAGTTTGGGAAGAGAGAAGCTTATGATTTGTTTTTTAAGTATTACTATTTTTACTTCTTGGAGCTAGCCATTGTTGAGTGCAGAGACTATACTAAGTATTTTATGTGCATAAATTTTGTAAAATTCTTATGACAGCCATTTTTATAGATGAGGAGACTGAGGTTAAGTGACTTGCCCGGGATGACAGCTGAAAAGTGAGATCTGTCTCTTCAACTCCAGAGCCTCTGCACATCTTAGGACATTTCTGCAGATCTTCCTAGCTGTGTTCACTGCTTCATGTTTACTTTCCTCTGATTCCTGTTTCACTCAGCTGACAGAGTGAGCCTTTAAAAATGCAAACTGATTATATCTTAAGCATCCCCTCAGAAGCTTTCATTATTATCAATTTTTAAATGGAAGTATGTATAAAAATAAGGTGAATTGATAGAGTAATAGAGGGTTGGATAGCTGGTTATCTGAAAATAATAAAATGTTAATTGTGAAATCTAGGCAAAGACCATGTGTGACAAGCCCACAGCTAAGATCGGGAACAAGACAGTGATGGCTACACTTGCCATTTCTATTCAGCGCAGTATTGGAAGTTATAGCCAGAGCAATTAGGCAAGAAAAAGAAGTGAAAGGCATCTCAATTGGAAAAGAAGTAAAACTGTCACTATTTGCAAATGACATGATATTATGTGTGGAAAACCCTAAAACCTCCATCAACAAACTATTAGAACTAATAAACAAATTCAGCAAAGTTGTGAGATACAAGATCAACACACAAAAATCTGTTACATAGTGAACTATTGGAAAGAGAAATTAAGACTACAACCCCATTTACAGTTGCATCAAAAAGAATAAAATACCTTGGAATAAATTTTCTTCTTAAATTTTTTTTTTGTTTTTACCTAGCAGCAGCAGGAATAAATTTAACCAAGAAAATGAAAGATCTGTATAGTGAAACAAGATATTAATGAAAGAAATTAAAGGAGACACAAATAAATGGAAAGATTCTTCTGCACTCATGGATTGGAAGAATTAATATTAAAATGTCCATGCTACCCCAAACTATGCATATTCAATGCAATATCTATCAAAATCCCAATGACATTTTTCACAGTAATAAAACAACAACAACAAAACACTAAAATTTATCGAACTATGAAAGATGCTGAATAGCCATAGCAATCTTGAGAACAAAGCATGCTCCCTGATTTATATTACAAAGCTATAATAATTAAAACAGTATGGTATTGGTATAAAAACAGACACATAAATCAGTAGAACAGAATAGAGAGTTCAGAAGTAAACCTATACATATATGATCAGTTAGTTTATGATAAAGGAGACAAGCATATTCAATGGGGAAAGGATAGTCTTTTCAATACATAGTGCTGGGAAAATTGGCAGCCACATGCAAAAGAATGAAACTGGACCACCATACACAAAAATTAACTCAAAATGGATTAAAGACTTGAATTTAAGACCTAAAACCGTAAAATTCCTGTAAGAAAATGGAGGTGACATCGGTTTTGGCAGTGATTTTTTTAATCCAAAACCAAAACCAACTGACCTATCAGGGAAGCCACATGTGAATACATTATATATATACACATATAAAGCTTTTTTGGATTCTACGTATAAGAGAGATCATAAAGTATTTGTTTTTCTCTGACTCATTTCGTTTATAATGCCCTCTAGATCCATTCACATCTTGCAAATGGCAAGATTTATTCTCTTATATGGCAGAATATTACATTGTATGTATGTGGCTTCCCTGATAGCTCAGTTGGTTAAGAATCTTGCCTGCAATGCAGGAGACCCTTGGCTGATTCCAAGGCACCTTTGTAGGCAGGCAGGATACTTGGTTGTCATTCACTGATCTGCTTGTTCCCTTCCAGGAGCCTCTAGAGCAGTGTTTGGTAAGATGAAAGCAGAAGGAGGAGCCACAGGTGCCTGCAGCAGATATGTCTGCTGAAACTTCAGGCTTGGTAGGCTAATTTAGCACCTGTGCAATGACAGGACATTCTTACTTCTTTGGGAACCTTGTCACTCCTTTCAGAAACAATCAGCTGATGTGTTGGCTCACTGTCTGCCTGAAGGAATGTCCACACTGGCATGTGACTGGGTGCCCGCAGACAAGAATGATCTTGCCATGTCTCTGTTGGGTTGTTTTTATACCCCCCTATTTTTGCCTGATCAGGTGGTAGCTTGGGCTGCAGTCAGGAGGCTCTGTGGGCACAGAACACTAGCAGGTCTCGGAGCTGGGCTCATTGTAGGTTGGTACTTTCTACACAGGCTTCCTTGGGCGAGTTACTCTGCTTCTCCTGTGTTTGGGGACTGACTGGCTGTAAATGAGGGTGATATGTAATAAAATTACCTGCCTCATGGAACTGTTGTGGCGGAAGCTCTTAGCACAATGCCTGGCATCCAATAAGCACTCAATAAATGGTAAATTCTCATATTAGTATACTGTTCATGTTATTCTGAAATTGCTTCTGTCATTCAGACATACATTTTTCAAGTTCTGACTGTCCTTTTAACAGCTGGATAGTATTCCATAAGTTGGAACACTGCCTCCTCCCAAGCCTGTGCTGCTCCTGTCTGCTCTAACTCTGTTAATAACATAGCCCCATCATTGAAGCTGTCACTCCTTGTTGACTCCTGGTTCCTCTTTAGCCCCTTTATTTAAGTTTGACTCTCATCTTTGCTCCTAAATATGTTCTTAACCTGCCCCTGCTCTTGGCTGCTAGTGTCCTGCCCTCATTCACATGCTCTTCCTCCCTGGTACCACAGCAGGTGACTGAATTCCTGTTGCTTCTGAAATTGCCTGCCACGAGGCTTACTTAGGCCCTGCAAATCCATTGCTGTTCAGCTGCCAAATCTGCAGATCTGAGCATATGTCTCCTCTTCATGGTGCTTGATGGCCCATGGCAGTCACAAGGCATAATGTTGACCTTAGTAAGGTTTACTGATGACAGCTGATGAGGCAGAGAATAGCAGAGGGTCCCTGATCTCCCCAGGCCCATAATTACTTTACAGAGAGGTGGGCAGGGCTGGCAAAGAGCCTTCCAGCCCTCAGGTAGACATCAATCAGGTGGGGTAAGGGACACTTAGTTTTTAAACAAGAAATGTCCAAATGCTGAACCCAGTAAGCCGCCTTTGAGGTCTTCAGAGCTCAGCTAGAGGATGTGTGTATCCAAGTTGTTGACAAGTCCAGGCCTTGCTGTCCTTCCTGGAGCTGGTAAGGAGGAGCAGAGGTCCCACGGCCATCTATCTGCAACCACAGGATTGTCCCTCCCCAGTTAACCTTTGCTACTTGGAGTGGCCCAAGCTGGTTCCTCTGGGAGCCAGCCATGGCCTGCCCCATGCCTGGAGACAGTCTCCTTCAGAAGGCCTACTGCCCCTCTCTTTGTGTCTCTCCACTTTATCATGGTGTTAGCATTGTCTGTCTCTGTGTTTGGATCATCCCCACGTAAGAAACTCAAAGGAAGTATCTATCACACTCACCTTTGTATCCTCGAGGCCTGGCATGTTAACAGTTGTCTGAAGGTTACAGAAGAAGATGCAAGTAATCACCTGTAATCTCACTACCCAAGAATTAAACCACTGAATTAATTATCACTGGAATTAAGATGGAGTATACTGGAGAATTCCATGGACTGAGGAGCATGGTGGGCTACAGTCCATGGGGTCACAAAGAGTTGGACATGACTGAGCTACTAACACTTTCACTTTTACTTTTCATACCCGTCCAGACTTGATTTTTCCTAGCTATGTGAGTGTGTACATGCATGCTAAGTCGCTTCAATCGTGTCCTCTTCTTTGCAACCCTATGGACTGTAGCCCTCTAGGCTCTTCTGTTCATGGGATTCTCCAGGCAAGAATACTGGAGTGGATTGCCATGCCCTCCTCCAGGGGATCTTCCCAACCCAGGGGTTGAACTCTAGTCTCTTACGTCTCCTGGTTTGGAAGGTGGGTTCTTTACCACTAGTGCTACCTGGGAAGCCCTTTCTAGGTATAGGTCTGTATATTTCATACACACGCATCTCACACACAATATTTTATAAAATCTGGATTAAACCCTGTCTGTAGTTTTTAAATCTTTTTCCATTTAATGTATCATGGACAGTTTCCCATATTGTTAAATATTTATTCAGTCCTTGGATTGTACTCCTGTACAGTGTTTCATCCTTATCAGACATGCAATTCATTTTCCAGCTGAAATTATTCATGGTTTCTTTCTGTGCTGAGAATTATTTATTTCTCATAATGGAGAGACATAGTGAACAAATACTGGGTCTAAAATGAAGACAAGGAAAATCATTAATAACAGGAAAGTAAATTATTCTGATTCTACTGTTGTTTGGCCTTTAAGGTGCTTTAAGCCATGGCTGTAATGGAGGCCTCTCTCATGCAATGCCTTCTATATTGAATTGTCTCATTTTTTTCATGCAGGACTATGGGAACCCAGGAGACCACTCCAGGCAGCCAGACAGAGGAGAGCAATGCTTTGGACCTGCCATCAGCTTATGACATAAGGGATTATGTGTTGCAGAGACCCAGCCAGGAGACCAACAGTGAGGCTTTTAGTTCTGAGGCAGCCTGTTCTATTCCATGCTCTTCTGATGTGGATCCAGGTAAGAAGCAAAGTTTAAAGCAAACTAATATTAAACAAACAAAAAAAACTCCTAACGTACACGTATGTGATAGTTTGTTTCTCTGCCTTCCAGTGGTGGATCTCTGAGGAATCATTCATTGTCTTGGAGAGAAAAAACATCTAAGTGAAACTGTTGGGAGAGACTTCAAAGGACAGTCTCCCTGGTGAAACCAGGGCAAGGAGTGGTTTCCTGGCGGCCCTTTTGTCCGAGTCTCTTTCTGATCTCCATCCAAATACATTTAGAGGCAGAGAACACTTGGTTCAGGAGGGAGAGAGTGGAATTGTTTATTTGTTTCATTCTTTTAAAATTTCAGAAAAAGGGAGTGGGAGGGGGTTCAAGATGGGGAACACATGTACACCCATGGCTGATTCATGTCAATGTATGGAAAAAACCAAAACAATATTGTAATCAGCCACCAATTAAAATAAATAAGTTAATTAAAAAAAACCAAACTTCAGAAAATAGCCATGTGGGCCTGTTGTGTGTCATGGAGACTTTAGTGTTCCCATTATGAAGTATACTCTGAATTTAGGTAACAACATTTCTGTAAGTTTCCCTGACTGAATTGCTTAAAATTCTGTTAAGTTTAGTGACAGTTCTTTGACCTAGTTAGTGACTATTTCTGGTTTTAAGCCTGTCTCCTCCCTGTTTATTGCCTAATCCAGGCCCAGATGTTCACAGATTCAGAGTTCTTCGGCCACTTACTGGTTATGTGACTTGGGTCATATTTCTTAACCCCTCTGAGCCCTAGAATTGTCTACAGAATGGGAATCAGAATGCTTGCCTCATGGAGTAGGTTTAACTCAGGGAACGGTATGAGAGACCCATCATAGTGTTTGCCATACATCGATAGTCAGTTGCTATTATTCTGGTGCTATTTTTACTGTTGTTCTTAATATTAAGAAACCCAAATAGTATATTTTTCTAATGTGGAAAGTTGTATTTATTTCCAAATATGTATTTTTAAGGAGCACTCAGGCACTAAGAAAATGTTGGCCGTCATGATGATGAGTTCAGTGTTGCCAGTAAGAAAGGTGTGTACCTGTCATTATCTTTAAGAATTCTGTGGGGAAAACAAAACACTTAAACTCCCTTATGGTTCTGTTCTGATTTTTTTTAATTAATTAATTTTTTTATTGAAGGATAATTGCTTTACAGAATTTTGCTGTTTTCTGTCAAACCTCAACATGAATCAGGCATAGGTATACACATACCCCCTCCCTTTTGAATCTCCCTCCTGTCTCCCTCCCCATCCCACCCCTCTAGGTTGATACAGAGCCCCTGTTTGAGTTTCCTGACCCATACAGCAAATTCCCACTGGCTATCTATTTTACATATGGTAATGTAAGTTTCCATGTTACTCTTTCCATTCATCTCACCCTCTCCTCCCCTCTCCCCATGTCCATATGTCTATTCTCTATGTCTGTTTCTCCATTGCTGCCCTGTAAATAAATTCTTCGGTACCATTTTTCTAGATTCCATATATATGTGTTAGAATACAGTATTTATCTTTATCTTTCTGACTCACTTCTCTCTGTATAATAGGTTCTAGGTTTATCCACCTCATTAGAATTGACTCAAATGCGTTCCTTTTTATGGCTGAGTAATATTCCATTGTGTATATGTACCACAATCTCTTTATCCATTCACCTGTCAATGGACACCTAGGTTGCTTCCATGTTCTTACTGTTGTAAATAGTGCTGCAGTGAATAATGGGATACATGTGTCTTTCAATTTTGGTTTTCTCAGGGTATATACCTAGGAGTGGGATTGCTGGGTCATATGGTAGTTTTATTTCTAGTTTTTTAAGGAATCTCCATACGTCTTCCATAGTGGCTGAATCAATTTACATTCCCACCAACAGTGCAAGAGCATTCCCTTTTCTCTACACCCTGTCCCGCATTTGTTGTTTGTAGACTTTTTGATGAGGGCTATTCTGATGGGTATGAGGTGATATCTCATTATAGTTTTGATTTGCATTTCTCTAATAATGAGCAATGTTGAGCATCTTTTCATGTGTTTGTTAGCCATCTGTATGTCTTCTTTTTCCCACTTTTTGATTGGGTTGTTTGTTTTTCTGGTATTGAGTTGTATGAGCTTCTTGTATATTTTGGAAATTAATCCTTTCTCAGTTGTTTCATTTGCTATTATTTTCTCCCATTCTGAGGCTTGTCTTTTCACTTTGCTTATACTTCCCTTTGCTGTGCAAAAGTTTTTAAGTTTAATCAGGTCCCACTTGTTTACTTTTGTTTTTATTTCCATTACTCTAGGAGGTGGATCATGGAGGATCTTGCTTTGATTTATGTCATCAAGTGTTTTGTCTCTGTTTTCCTCTAAGAGTTTTATAGTTTCTGGTCTTACATTTAGGTCTTTAATCCATTTTGAGTTTATCTTTTTGTATGGTGTTAGGGAGTGTTCTAATTTCATTCTTTTACATGTAACTGTCTGGTTTTCCCAACACTATTTATTGAAGATCTATTCTCATTTTTAGGACATAGTAATTGGGATCAGTCAGCCTCCTTTAGTTCTAAGCAAGAACTAACTTATTTCTTTTCTATTTCTTCTAGGCTCAGAATTGTAGTTCATTTAACCTTTCCCCTTTCCCTACCAGCCTGCTGCCTCTGCATTACTTCTCATCCCAAAGAGAACAACTGTTACTACTTTGAGTTGAGGTGACCATTGAAAGGTTTATATTGGATTTAAAATCTAGACATTTCATGGAAAAAAGATTATTTTGGAAGATGTTATAAAGGTCTGAAAATGGAAAGGAGCACTCCAATCTGAGACAGCTGTTAAGCATAGTATAGGTGGTGGTGCTGCTGCGTTAGACTGCCTGGTTTGAATTCTGGTTCTGCTTTTTTCTATGGTTTGGGTGCATCATTTGGCCTCTCTGTGCAGGTTCCCTCATTTGTACAATGGAGATAATAATGCTTGCCTTGTCATGGGGCAGCCATAATGAGAGTCAAAGTGTATGAGGCATAGTGCCTGGCACATGCTGGGCTTTGGAAACCCAGCTCTTCATGCATTTAGCTCCTGGGCCTCTTAACACACCGCCATGGTGACGAGACTTCTTTTATTTTTTATAATTTGAAGTATAGTTGGTGTTCAATATTATATAAGTTACAAGTACACAGCACAGTGATTCAAAATTTTTAAAGGTTATACTCCATTTACAGCTGTTATAAGATATTGGTGATATTCCCCATTATACTGTATATCCTTATAGTGTATTTATTTTGTGTGTAATAACTTGTACCACTTAATCCTTTTTGCAGCTTACCCCTCTTCCTCTTCTTTTCCCCACTAGTAACCACTAGTTTGTTTTCTATATCTGTGCATTTGTTTCTTTTTTGTTATACTTACTAGTTTGTTTTATTTCTTAAATGCTATGTGTATAAGTGGTCTGACATTTAACTTACCCTAATACTCCCCAAGTCCATTCATATTGTTGCAAATTGCAAAATTTTGTCCTTGTTTATGGCTGAATAGTATTCCATTGTGTATACATACTCCGTCTTCTTTTTTCATTCATCTGTTGATGGACACTTAAGTTGCTTCCATATCTTAGCAATTATAAGCAGTGCTGCTGTGAATGTTGGAGGACATATATCTTCTTGAATTACTGATTTTGTTTTTTTCAGATGTATACCCAGGAGTAGAATTTTTGGGTCATATGACAGTTTGCTTTAGTTTTTTGAGAAAACTCCGTACTGTTTTCTGTAGTGGCTGCACCAGTTTACATTCTCATCAACAGCATCTAAGGGTTCCTTTTTCTCTACATCTTCATGACAAGTTCCATTTAAATTCATAATCTCCCACCTCAAGTGGAGCCTCCTTGTTGCCCATCCATCACACACTTTTTTCCCAACATGTTCACCCTGCTGGGTTACCGTGTAGTATTTTCTCCTCTCTTTGCAAATCCCCATTACCTCCTTCAACCTTTCTCTCAGCTGCTCTTGGTTTCCTATTTCATCAAGAAAACAGAAGCTCTCAGAAGAGAATGAGCACACCCTCACACTCCACACCCATCAGCTTCCTTCCTCCTTCCCTCTTGTCTCTGTGGGAGATCCATCCCTGCCTATTCTTTTCTTCCTGTCTACTTTCATTTGCTCAATGTCAGCACTTCTGGTAATCTCTTGCATCATTGGTTTCTTCTCTACTGGTCGTTCTCATGATTGTACAGACATGTTTTAATAGCTCCCATCTTCACAAAATACCTACCCTAGACTCCAAATCCCCTCTAGTTATAGTCTTATTCCTATGTTCTGTGTAGAAAACCCTCAAAAGAGTCATCTACACTCGCTGTTTCCAGTTCCTCTTTTCCCTGTTTCTCCTAAAACCCTCCGACCTGGCTTCTAGCTCCATCATTCCGTGGAAATAGCTCTTGTCAAGGTCATAGTTAGAACAAAAGCCTTCTCTTTATTCTTTTTATAATATTTATTTATTTGGCTGCATCAGGTCTTAGTTGTTGGCACATGGGACCTTTAGTTGCAGCATGTGGGATCTAGTTCCCTGACCAGGGATCAAACCTATACTGCCTGCATTGGGAGTAAGGATTTTCAGTCACTGGATCACCAGGGAAGTTCCTAAGCCTTCTCCTTGATCTGTCAAAAGCATTGACTTTTTTCCTTCTTGAATTCTTCCTTCATTGGGCTTTCAGGGAAGCAGCATCTTCTTACTCGTCTATTTGTTTTTAGTCTCTGTTGCCTGATTCCTTCCTCCCCAGCCCTTTAGTGTTGGAGAGCCTGGGGCTGAGTTGTCAGCTCTTTGCTCTGTCATCACACACTTCTTGAGTGATTTTATCCAGTGTCAGGGCCTTAAATGCCCTCAGTGCCCTGCTGAGTCCCAGATTTCTCTCTCCAGCTTGGATCTCTGACTAGACATTTAGCCTAACTATGTACTTGACCTCATCGCTTAGATTGCTATTAGAGTTTCCAAATTTGACATGAAGTGAAGTGAAAGTTGCTCAGTCATGTCTAACTCTTTGAAACCCCTTGGACTATACAGTCCATGGAATTCTCCAGGCCAGAATACTGGAGTGAGTAGCCTTCCCCTTCTCCATGGGATCTTCCCAACCCTGGGATCAAACTCAGGTCTCCTGCATTACAGGCAGATTCTTTACCTGCTGAGCCACAATATATATCCTAAACCAAATTCCTGATTCCTCTACCCCTTCATGTATACATATATGTACCTGTTTTTTGAGACTCTCTCACCTCAAAAAAGTGCTTCCATCCTTCTGCTCACTTAGGCAGAATCCTAGGAGTCATGCTCAACTTCTTCTTCTTTTTTTTTTTTTTTACAAATCCACACTTTTATTTATTTTCAATAAGTTTAAATCCTCGAAGGGTACAGCATCACACGGATTCTGTGTCCAATGGCCTTAGCGGGAAGGTTGCTTCGGAATTTGGCACGAACCATGCCACTGTTTCCATGAGCTCGAGTTATCTTTCCCCAGATTACTCTGGTTTTGTTAGGTTTTCCACCAGGAGTTACTGTGTTGTTCTTTGCTTTGTACACATAGGCACATCTCTTGCCTAGATAGAATTCAGTTTCATCTCGAGCATATACACCTTCAATTTTCAGGAGAGCAGTGTGTTCCCTTTGGTTCCGTAGACCCCGTTTATAGCCAGCAAAAATGGCCTTGGACCACAGCCTTCCAGACATATTTGTCGTTTAAGAAGTCCTGTTCCCAGCAGGCCCCACTTTTTTGCCCCCAAACTCAGCTGCGAGAGCTCCACACACCTCCACAGGGTCCAAGATGGCTGAAAGAGCCATGCTCAACTTCTTGCTTTCTCTTCAATCTCATATCCAGTCCATCAGCAAATCCTGTCAATTCGCCTTCAGAGTAAATCTAGACTAAACATTTTTTGTCATCTCCGCTGCTACATCTTGGTCCCTGCTACTGTCACCTGTCTTCTGGGTTACTGATGATCTCCTAACTAGCTTTTCCCACATCTAATCTATTCTCCTCCTTCTTCTTAACACACCGGAGGATCCTTTTAAAATGTAAATCATAGTATGTTAGTCTTTGGTAGCTTCTTGTCTGACTCAGAACTTAATCCAAACTTAACAGGACTTGGGCTTCCCAGGTGACTCAGTGGTAGAGAATCCCTGTGAAATGCAGGAGACATGGGTTCTGTCCCTGGGTCAGGCAGATCCCCTGGAGAAGGAAACAGCAACCCACTCCAGTTTTCTTGCCTGGGAAATATCATGGACAGAGGAGCCTGGTGGGCTACAATTCATGGGACAGTCCATGGGGTTGCAAAAGAGTTGGACACGACTTGCTTCCCTGGTAGCTCAGAGGGTAAAGCATCTGCCTGCTGTGTAGGTGACCTGGGTTTGATCCCTGGGTCAGGAAGATCCTGTGGAGAAGGGAAAGGCAACCCACTTCAGTATTCTTGCCTGGAGAATCCCATGGATGGAGGAGCCTGGTGGGCTACAGTCCGTGGGGTCACAAAGAGTCAGACACGACTGAGCGACTTCACTAGCGACTAAAACCACTACAAAAACAACAACCAAGACTTACCTGGAGCCATGCCCCTGGGTCCTGGGCCTGGCCTCTCTGACCTTACCTTGTACCATCCCACCCACCCCCACACTGGCTTGGGTTGCTGCCCTCCATGCTTGCCCTTCAGAGAGGCCCATCCTTGCCTCTCTCCTACCAATGCTCCCTCATCACATCCTTCCCTTTATTCTTTATTCTTGCCTTAATGGCTTTATTCTTTTCCATAGTGCCATTGGGCACCCTCTGTATTTTATTGTTCATTTGTCTTCCCCAACTAGAATATAAATTTCAGGATGGCAGGTTTTAAAAATAAAAACCCTCAAAAGAAAAAACCAAAAACAAAACAGCACACTCTAACAAGAAAACCCTCAAAAACATTTTTTTTAATGGATAAGTAAATGCTAACTGTTATTATTATGATTTAATCATGAGACAGGCCCTGTGGGTTTGGCACTGAAGTTGATCATAACATAAAATGTCTCCACTCTCCTCCTCCTCCCCGCCCCCACCCCACATCGCTTAAGGCTGGTTGTGGATGACTTTGGAAGATTGACTGTGGATGACAGTGTGTGTTGGGAGTCATAGGCAACACTGAATTAGGTGAAGCTGATGCTGATAGCTTAGCCTGTCTGTACACAAGTGCCCAATCAAACTTTAGAGACTATTTTGGGTTAAGTAGAAAAGTGAAGCTTTATTGCTTTGCTAGGCAAAGAGGGACACAGCAAGCTCCTGCCTCGAAAAAGTATGTGTCCCAACCTGAGAGGATTTGATGAGGAGTTTTATAAGAATACTTCAGTGTTTGGTTGCTAACAAGATTAGGGTGTGTGCAGTGTCTCAGGTCTCCTAATCTTGATGAAACTTCCCTGGTGGCTCAGGCAGTAAAGCAAATATGGGAGACCTGGGTGGGGGAGATCTCCTGGAGAAAGAAATGGCAACCCGCTCTAGTACTCTTGCCTGGAAAATCCCATGGACGGAGGAGCCTGGTAGGCTACAGTCCATGGGGTTGCAAAGAGTCAGTCACGACTGAGAGACTTCACTTTCACTTTCAATCTTGATGAGCTTCCCTGGTCCCTTTAATTTTGCCTCAGATGGTTTCTTGGCTGCTCTTCCTCTGAGAAAGTTCACATCTGCTCTCTGGAAGTCAAGGAAAGTCATGGAAGCTGGAGTCTTGCCTACAAGAAACAGGGGAAAGTATGCTGGGGTCCAACAGAAGGCAACCATCTGTTTGTTTAACAGCCCGCATCTAATAGTTTATGCTAAAGGGAGATAATTGGGCTCAGGTTTATCCACCACAGAAGGACTTCATTCTAACATCACTGAGAGATGCTTACATGGAAAGCTGGTTATGTTGTTGTAAACATTCCAGAGCTGCCTATTGTGAGAAGATTTTCTACAAAGCAAACTTAGGTTGTCACTGGTAGTCTGGCTGTTACCAGGCCATGAACGTGAGGTGGACAGCCTCAACCTCTGGGGGAGCCACTGCTTCAAGTGCCCAGCCCGATGGGCTCGCTCTGCTCTGACCTGAGCTGTGCATTTTCTACGATAAACTGAGTCCCTTTCCTCCCTTCACTGTGTGTTCTTGCTGGCTGTGGTTCCACAGCTCTCTGGAGACTGGCCCATGGGTTGGCCCAGTACCTCCGGAGCCACAGTGAGTCAGAATCCTGGCCCGTCTGCATGCCGGTATCTGTGAGTGTCCTTATGGTGGTCATCCTGTCACAGCTCCTCAGCACAGCCACTTCCCAAGCTGACTTCATTCTTGGTTTGCATTTTGCTTCTGTGTGTTGTTAGGAAACTGTTCTTCCAGGGACTGGTGAACGGGCAAACGTTTCCAGTTACAGTCGCCAGGGTCACCTGCATTGGGTGCACCCACCCTGCGACTCGCTCGCTGTGCTTGTGTGGCTCCAGCTCGGCTCCTTCTGTAAGGACCCTGTGTCCCTGTGCAGCTGCCTTTGCTGGGGGCCCGTCACTGACCCAGCTTCTGGAGGAGAGCCTGCTCTCCCTCCTCCCACCTCACCTCACACAACACTCTTCCTCATTCCTGGGCCGTGACTTGCACCCCTGCTCACGTGCTGGAGCGAATCAGAAGGGATAGTCCTCTGCCCTTATCTCTCTACACCCAGCTGCCATCTCACTGCCTGTGCCCTGGGGCAGGAGGCTGGTGGCAAAGGACTGAGTTAGATTTCCAAGAAGTATTAGTCAGAAAAATTAGTATTAGAGTATTAGTCAGAAAAATCTCAAAGCCTTGGTTGTTTCCATCTGGGTGTCTAAGGCAGGTGAGGCCAGGCTCTGTCTAAATAAACAGAGATTGTCTATCATGAAGTGACCAAGGACCCACTTCCCATGAAGTGCCCCAGCAAAAAACAACTTGTCACCTCCGCCAGGCACAGGATTACAAAAGGCCCTCCCTCTGCACTTCCTGGGGGGATCAGGCAGAAGACCCACCTGTCAAGAAAGCCCTCCTGAAATACTGTTTCCTTCATGTCCTCTATTTAAGTCCCCTTGAGATGTCCTGGTCCACTTTCCTGCCAGCTCCTCTCAAAGCTTCTGTACCTCCTTTTCAGGACTGTGTAATCTGATGTCTAAGATATTTGTTCAAAATATTTAACAACCAATTCAGCAGTTTTACAGTATTTTAACAACTGGCAAGGCTGTGAGGGAACAAACCAGCTGACTGCAGGCCCCTGCTGGTGCCTAACTACTCATTAACACAAGTCTGCCATTCCTGTCAGGCCTGTTTTTATGCTAAGTCAGGCCTTAGTGCCTCAGCTGCATTGTTCTCTCCTTGAGTGTACTCTTGTGTCCCTAGTCAGCACCAGTCCACTCCAGAGATTAATGAATTGAACCTGTCAGTTGATGGACTTGAGCTCCCTGCCTCTTAGATACATATTTCCTTTGTCTTTTGTTACTGGGCTGAAAGAAAGCATACCGTAAACAGGATGGAAGCCCCAATCTAATGGCAAATAGTCTTGGAGAAACCTCTCAAACTCACGGTCACAAAGACTTCCTGGAGACACAGTCTTGCGTATACCACTCTAGCTTTATAAACTCTGGGTAGCTCATGTGGCCTGTGTCATCAGGGCCCTCGCAAACCTTTGTCCTGGAGAGCACCCACAATGCATTCTAGAGCAAGGCGCTCTGCATTTGTTACTTTGACGGTGCAGTGTGGATGTGGGAAACTTCAGTCCTTTTTTCAACTTGAACTTCCAAGAGCACTTGCTGGGGAAGTTGGTTGAGTGTATACAGCAAGTTGAATATTAAACACAGTGTCTTTGATGATTAAAGGCCCTGCTAACGAGTGGCTATAAATTTAAAGTAAATAGTGGTTTGACGCTTCTTATTCTTCTTTTGGAATCTGTCAACATCCCAATCTTCAAAGGCCATTTTATATCCTGTGTAGTTAGGCATTTCATCTAAGGAATTTATTGAGAGTAGATAAGTGTATCTTTTTCCTGTCTACAAAATCCATTTATAATTCTTGCCAATTTTCTTTCCATAAGAAATTATAAGCTCTTAAATTTAAAAATCTCAAAATAGAATTTACGTAGTAATTATAGAATTCTGGATGTGGTATTATCATTTTAAACAGGAGTCAGGGTATATTTCAAACATGGATATAATGTTAAAGACAGTTTCTTTATAGCTGCATTAAATAGGACCCAACTTAGTGGCTAATGGCTCAGCATCCTCTAAATTGGATCTAAGATACAGTCAGGAAGGGAAGGAAGGAGCCTGATGAACCAGTTCTCTGAGAAATCATAGAGCAAAATCTGAAACTTCCTATCACATGTCAAGTTGATGGGTTTTATTTGGAAAGTTTGAGTATTCTTCATGGCAATGCATCTCTGCATTTGTTACCACTTCCTGGATTTATGCAGATTCAGCCACCTATGCTTAATTTTCAAGTTCTAAATGGGTTTTGAACTTCTTGCCTCTGTTGGAAGGCAACAGTGTGTCCTGATTGTGTGGCCCGAGAGTGAAGGGTAAACCATAAGTGTACACGATTAAGCCCCACAGAGTTAGAGAATGGTACAGCTTATGAGCTGGAGTACCCAAACTATGTTCCAGGCATCCCTTTGAGAGCTACAGGTAAGGACTGGAGACAGTAGTGAGCTTATAGGGGCCTTGGACTCTCCACTCATGCTCATCTGTATCAGCATCCACATAATCATTCATTGGAAGAAAGGATGTCAGGACCAACAAAAGGTTTGCAAATTACAAAGCTTGGGACTTCCCGGTGGGCCAGTGGCTAAGACTCTGAGCTCCCAATGTCAGGGGCCCAGTTTTGATCAGGGGGTTAGATCCCACAGGGTGCAACTAAGAGTTTACTTGCTGCATCTAAAGATACTGCATGCCACGATGATGACTGAAGATCCTGCCCACACTACTAAGACCCAGTGCAGCCAAATAAATAAATATGAAAAAAAAGAGAAAAGCTCACCAGGCTCTCCTAGTTGTCTTGTTTTCTATAAGGGGAACTTGAACCCCAGGATAATGAAGAAAGTCACTCAAAGTCACATAGTGACCAGGCAACTCCTATTTCCTTGGTGACCCTCGTAGAAGCTACTTCTGACTTTTCTATCCTTTTTTTTAAAAAAAAAATAAAAAGATAATAGTTTTGTATTTTAACTTGCTAAATTGTAGATGCTAAACAGTCAGTAGAAATGATAATTGTTTGAGTATTAATAGATTTATTTTTAAGGCTCAAGAATGCTGTTTACGATCTGTGCCATCTCTCATCATCCTTACTTTTGAGTGTCAAGGACACTTGCAGGGGGAGAAGAGATTTGTTTACTTCTGTGCGCTCTGCCTGCAATTACAGTTTTAAAAATCAGGCCTTGATCCTGTTGAGAAATGCATTTCAGCCATACATAAGTGGCCCATGGTCTGACGCATAGCTCTCCTCAGGGGCTTTTCCAGGTGAATGTTCATTCATGACTTGTCACTCAGCTGTGTCTTCTTACAGCCTGAGGAAACAACTCAGTGGAAATGAACATACCCTGTCACTATTTTGCGTTCATCATCATGTATTTGTATTTGTAGAAAAGACTGTATACAATTAAAAGGAGACAGGAAGAGCATTAGTTTATCATTTATTTACACTTGCATTCCAGGCACTGTGCTATGCATTTTACATGCTTGGTTCCTTCTGATTCTCAGAAGTACTCCAAGAAATAGAAACTGTTATGACTTCTATGTTACCCATAAGAAAACAGAGCCATAGAAAGGTCAGTATGTAACATATTAATATGTTACCCCCCAAAATATGGAAAGTTCAGTTCAGTTCAGTTCAGTTGCTCAGTTGTATCCGACTCTTTGCAACCCCATGGACTGCAGCACACCAGGCTTCCCTGTTCATCACCAACTCCCAGAGTTTACTCAAACTCATGTCCATTGCGTCAGTAATGCCATTCAACCATCTTATCCTCTGTTGTCCCCTTCTTCTCCCGCCTTCAATCTTTCCCAGCATCAGGGTCTTTTCAAATGAGTTAGCTCTTTGCATCAGGTGTCCAAAGTATTGGAATTTCAGCTTCAGCATCAGTCTTTCCAATGGATACTCAAGACTGATCTCCTTTATGATGGACTGGTTGGATATCCTTACAGTCCAAGGGGTTCTCAAGAGTCTTCTCCAACACCATAGTTCAAAAGCATCAGTTCTTCGGCACTCAGCTTTCTTTACCGTCCAACTCTCACATGCACACATGACTACTGGGACAACCATAGCTTTGACTAGGCAGACCTTTTGTTGGTAAAGTAATGTCTCTGCTTTTTAATATGCTGTCTAGGCTGGTCATAACTTTCCTGCCATGGAGTAAGTGTCTTTTAATTTCATGGCTGCAATCACCGTCTGCAATGATTTTGGAGCCCCAAAACATAAAGTCTGCCACTGTTTCCACTGTTTCCCCATCTATTTGCCATGAAGTGATGGGACCGGATGCCATGATCTTAGTTTTCTGAATGTTGAGCTTTAAGCCCACTTTTTCACTCTCCTCTTTCACTTTCATCAAGAGGTTCTTTAGTTCTTCCTCACTTTCTGCCATAAGGGTGGTGTCATCTGCATATCTGAGGTTATTGCTATTTCCCCCTGCAGTCTTGATTCCAGCTTGTGCTTCATCCATCCCAGTGTTTCTCATGATGTACTCTGCATATAAGTTAAATAAGCAGGGTGACAATATACAGTCTTGATGTACTCCTTTTCCTATTTGGAACCAGTCTGTTGTTCCATGTCCAGTTCTAACTGTTGCTTCCTGACCTGCATACAGGTTTCTCAAGAGGTAGGTCAGGTGGTCTGGTATTCCCATCTCTTTCAGAATTTTCCACAGTTTATTGTAATCCACACAGTCAAAGGCTTTGGCATAGTCAATAAAGCAAGTAGATGTTTTTCTGGAACTCTCTTACTTTTTTGATGATTCAGCAGATGTTAGCAATTTGATCTCTGGTTCCTCTGCCTTTAAACTGAGACTCAAATCTGGATCACATTGACTTTAAGGCAGAACTTTTAAAGAAATGCCAACATCAAAGTGTGAATAACTACTAAGTAATTTTGTCCTAAATATTTGCAGTTCCGTCTTCTGCAGAGTCTGTGTGAGCCTCTTTCTGCTCACTCTAGTATCTTCACACCAGTCTCAGCACTCTCTCAGGCCACTGAGACTCTGGTTTGTTGACCAGCATTGTGTCCACCGCCTACTGAGTTCCTCTGTCAGCCTCTCATCTTTCCATTGTTAAAGAAGCTCTAACTATCTGTAGACCAATTGGAAAGAAAGCATTGCTTTTTCAAATACATTTTTTAAAAATTTTTTTCTCCCTTTTATTGTTTTTGCCATACAATGTCATGATATCACCATGGGTTTACATATGCTCCCCCTCCAGAAACCCCTCCCTCCCCCCTCCCTCCTCCCTCCCCCCCCCGGGAAATCTCGATGCACCAGCCCCGAGAATCAATCCTGGGCTGGCGATTGATTAGACATATGATAATTAACATGTTTCAATGCCATTCTCCCATATCATCCCACCCTTTCCCTCATCCACAGAGTCCACGAGTCTATTCTATACATCTGCGTTCCTTTTGCTGTCTCGCATGTTGGGTTCTCGTTACTGTCTTTCTAAATTCCATATATATGTGTTAATATATTGTATTGTTGTTTTTGCTTCTGGCTTACTTCACTCTGGAAAATGGGCTCCAGTTCAGTCCATCTGAGTAGAATTGATTCAAATGAATTTTTTTTTTTAATGCTGAGTAATATTCCATTGTGTATATGTACCACAGCTTTCTTATCCATTCGTTAGTTGATGGGCATCTAGGTTGCTTCCATGTCCTGGCTATTGTAAACAATGCAGCGATGAACATTGGGGTACACGTGGCTCTTTCAATTCTGGTTTCCTCGGTGTGTATGCCCAGCAGTGGGATTGCTGGGTCATATGGCAGGACTATTTGCAGCTTTTTAAGGAACCTTCACACTGTTTTCCATAGTGGCTGTACTAGTTTGCATTCCCATCAACAGTGTAGGAGAGTTCCCTTTTCTCCACATCCTCTCCAGCATTTATTGCTTGTAGACTTTTGGATTACAGCCATTCTGACTGGTGTAAAGTGATACCTCATTGTGGTTTTGATTTGCATTTCTCTGATAATGAGTGATGTTGAACATCTTTTCATGTGTTTGTTAGCCATTTTTATGTCTTCTTTGGAGAAATGTCTGTTAAGTTCTTTGGCCCACTTTTTGATTGGGTTGTTTATTTTTCTAGAATGGAGCTGTAGGAGTTGTTTGTATATTTTTGAGATTAATTGTTTGTCCGTTGCTTCATTGGCTATTATTTTCTCCCATTCTGAAGGCTGTCTTTTCACCTTGCTTATAGTTTCCTTTGTTGTGCAGAAGCTTTTAATTTTAATTAGGTCCCATTTGTTTATTCGTGTTTTTATTTCCAGTATTCTGGGAGGTGGGTCATGGAGTATCCCGCTTTGGGTTATGGCAGAGAGTGTTTTGCCTATGTTATCCTCTAGGAGTTTTATAGTTTCTGGTCTTAACAAATTGAAAAATAAAAATCACATGATTATCTCAATAGATGCAGAGAAAGCCTTTGACAAAATTCAACATCCATTTATGATAAAAACCCTCCAAAAAGTAGGAATAGAAGGAACATACCTCAACATAATAAAAGCTATATATGACAAACCCACAGCAAACATTATCCTCAATGGTGAAAAGCTGGAAACATTCCCCCTGAAATCAGGAACAAGACAAGGGTGCCCACTCTCACCACTACTTTTCAACATAGTTTTGGAAGTCTTGGCCACAGCAATCAGAGCAGATAAAGAAATTAAAGGAATCCAGATTGGAAAAGAAGAAGTAAAACTCTCTCTGTTTGCAGATGACATGATCCTCTATATTGAAAACCCTAAAGACTCTACAAGAAAATTACTAGAACTAATCAGTGAATATAGCAAAGTTTCAGGATACAAAATCAACACACAGAAATCCCTGGCATTCCTATACACTAACAGTGAGAAATCAGAAAGAGAAATTAAGGAAACAATCCCATTCACCATCGAAACAAAAAGAATAAAATACTTAGGAGTATTTCTACCTAAAGAA
>ML660204.1:13287562-13348420 GCA_007570785.1 Antilocapra americana | reverse complement strand
GACTTTAGGCTATACTACAAATCCACAGTCATTAAGACAGTATGGTACTGGCACAAAGACAGAAACATAGATCAATGGAACAGAATAGAAAGCCCAGAGATAAATCCACGCATCTATGGACACCTTATCTTTGACAAAGGAGGCAAGAATATACAATGGAGAAAAGACAACCTCTTTAACAAGTGGTGCTGGGAAAACTGGACAGCCACTTGTAAAAGAATGAAACTAGAACACTTTTTAACACCATACACAAAGATAAACTCAAAATGGATCAAAGATCTAAGCATAAGACCAGAAACTCAAATACATTTCTTACACAAGGATAGATCTCCCTTCTCTTATGTTAAAATCGAAGGAAAACAAAGCCAGGATTTTTAACTTTGCTAGGATGGATGGAACTCTTGATAGCTTTTTCTGTCCAGAAAAATTTTCTTATCTGGCCATGGAACACTTCATATTCTTGGCTCTTTGCCCTTTAAAGCTATAAATCATATATATATACATATATTTTTTGGCTGAGAGACTACCCTTTCCTGACCTGTAAGCTCCTTGGAGATTTTGATAGAGCTGGGTTTTGCTAATATGCTCAAAGTTATAAGAACGCAGCTTATTGGAACATAACTGTTAAGGATAATGTGCTTTAATTCATTCCTGGGACTCTGATGCTTGCCTCTCTGGGCTCCTGGCTTAGCTCTCTGCTTGGTCTAAAGCACAGTGACTGGCACATAGTAGGTGGAGCCTCCTCAGGGGAGGCTGTCTGAATAAATGAACAACACATTGTGAAATTTGACAAGATTTTAAAATAGATATTAAGTATCACAGTACCTCAACCACCAGTTTATAACTTTACCATCAAATTTAAGCTGTGATTGAGCTTATGGGTACTATAGGACAAGAAATAGTCTATGTTAAATAGCTTGTATTCTCATGTAAGTCCTACTGATTTGCCCAACTCTAATTTGAATTCAAGGAATTCCCTGGTGTCCTAGTGGTTAAGATTCTGGGCTTTCACTGCTGAAAGCTCGAGTTCAACCCGTAGTCAGAGAACTAAGACCCTGCAAGTCCTACGGCATGGCAAAAGAAAGAAAGTGTTCAAATTTGCCCAAACTGGTCTCTCTCTAAAGCCTCCGTTTTTTTTTCTTTTTTCCTGTTTTTTTTTGTTTTTCTTCTTCTTTCTTACCTTTTTTGGTAAGAAAACCGCATGGAAATGAACATCTGTGAGGAGATGTAATGCTACTTAGAGTAGAGAATTATTACCACATTTTCCCAACATGAAGTATGTTTCAAGTAGAGTTGTTTCCTTCATATTTTTTCAGCAAAGATCTAATTGTAGTACGTGAGATTACAGTTTTAAGGATATTCCTAACTGCATTTTTTTTTAAAGAAATTGTATGTTATAGTATTGTGAGTATTTTACTGCTTACAAAATAATACAGCTGAGTGGAAAATTTAAATTCTAAAAACAAAAAAGGAAAGAAGTTTAGCTGTGTTTCTCTACAGTGTATTCAGTAATTGTTATGCTTAGTTACAAAGAACTTTTTCGGAAACATTAGGGCATGTTATGCACAATATAGATACAAAGATGAGGAAGTTATTCATGGCCAATGCCATTTTAGAAGTAGAGTTTGGGGAAAGTGAAAGTGAAATCGCTCAGTTGTGTCCGACTCTTTGCGACCCCATGGACAGTAGCCCACCAGGCTTCTCTGTCCATGGGATTTTCCCAGGCAAGAATACTGGAGTGGGCTGCCATTTCCTTCTCCAGGGGATCGTCCCAACCCAGGGGTCGAACCAGTCTCCTGCATTACACCCAGACGCTTTACCGTCTGAGCCATCAGTTTGGGGAAGAATGGGTTAAAACAGTATCCTATGGTTTTAGCCGGTAAGGTTTAAGCAGCTTCTCTGGTTCTTGAGCTTGGCAATTTGCCCAGCAAGCTCCTGCTGTGGGGCAGAGTTTGAGTATTGTGCCCTCTAGTGGCTATTTTTTTAATGTTTCTGACCGTTGCAGAGAAAAGGAATTTAAATATACCATATATAAATACCTACTTGTCAATGCAGGTAGATAGAAAGAGACTAGGGTTTGATCCCTGGGTCGGGAAGACCCCTGGAGGAGGGCACCCCACTCCAGTATTCTTACCTCAGAGAAGCCTGGCGGGCTACAGTCCGTGGCCTCACAAAGAGCTGGACACAACTGGAGCAACTTAGCCTGTATGCACAGTAAGCCTTTCTAAACCTTTGTAAGTTGTTAGAGATAATTTTACTCATTTGAAGTCTGAGAAAAAGCTAACTTGTTAATTAGGCCTAGTTCCTGCATCTTTTCACATGTCTTGATTATTCACAGGGTCGAATACAAATACAAAGAATGCTGTCTGATTTTTTGTTTCATTTTGCACATTTACCAAGTTAAAGTTGTGCCTTTTTCTGAAATGATAAAATCAAAGGATCTAAGTATGGCTTGTTGATGAAATTATAGGAGCAATAAAAGGTAAGAAATTTAAAAAATCTGTAATCTGACAAAATAATGTAGATCCATTTCTCCCTGCTTTTCTCTGCCAAGTATAATTACAAACCCTGGAAACGCAAGTGACAACCAAAGGAGAGCATTTGCAGTGGTAAAAAGAGGATGAATTGGTCTGGGGGCCCTAGGACTGAGGGAGCAGCATAGAGAAGGTACCAGGATTGGTACACCCTGACCTACATCTAGCAACAGGAAGGGGTCACATAGGATCTTCTCTCCCCAGAATTGACTGATTGTCCATCCAAAAGTATCAGGAAAACCCAGCTCCCAGTAAGGGGCCATCTATAGGGGACCCATAACAGTAAATAACCAAGACAAGCACTCTCCTCCACTGGGCACAAGATGCCCCTTTCCTACTAAGCCAGACCTAGGCATCCAGGAGGCGTAAACAGGGGTTCTGCTAGCCCTGTAAGTGACCCAGGCTGGGTAGTGTCTTTATCTTCGTGGGCTTGAGACTCCCCTGCTTCACCTCCACTCGGAGCAGCTGGGGAGCAGTAAAGAAGGGGGCACTGGAAAGGGGAGCCCTACCTCCACAAGCAGCCCTGCCTGGCGAGCCTGCCATGGGGCCTGAGATCTCCTCCTGCCGAGGAACACCCGTAGGCCAGGCCAGGCCCTCAGACAATACTGGTAGGGACCTGTAGTGTCCTCAGCAGCACCAGACAAACCAAAATGAAATGCAGAATCTGAAAATCAGATCACAGCCCGCAGAAAGCAGGCCAGAACCTGCATGCTGAACCTAAAGAAAAGGATTGTCTGCTAAAATAAAGGATTGAAATAGGACCACGATTCCCTAGGGCTTCCCTGGTGGCTCAGACAGCAAAGAATCTGCCTGCAATGCAGGAGACCAGGGTTCAATCCCTTGGTCAGGAAGATCTCCTGAAGAAGGAAATGAAGGCTTCTCTAAAAAATAATCTTTAAACATAACAGACAAAATGTTCAGGATACAATCCCAAATCACCTCTCATACCAAGAGCTGAAAAGTCACAACGACACACCTACAGTGAGATGAATCACAGATTTGGTATTAAATTATAAGGCCTTTAAAGCACCCAACATAAAAATGCTTGACAATCAATTACACGTTCTCTGGAAATAAATGAAAAATAGAAAGCCTTAGCAAAGAATTAGAAAAAGAAGCAAATGTAAATGGTAGAATGAAAAATACAATAGCCAGAAAAATTGATGAATTGGACCTCATTAAAGGTAAAAGCTTTTGCTCTGTGAAAGCCCATATGAAGAGGATGAAAGGATAAGAAACACACAGGGAGAAAGTATTTGCAAGTCTGATACCTGACAAAGGAGTAGTATTTCTAGAGTACATTAAAAATAACTCTTAAAACTCAACAGAAAAAAATAAACAATCCAATCAGAAAATGGACAAAAGAGACATTTCTCTGATGTGAAAAATATGTTCAACATCATTTGCCACAGGGAAATATAAATTAAAACCATAATGATGCCTATCTGAATGCTAAGATAGAAAATAATGACAATACCAAATGCTGATGAGGAGGTAGAGAAACTGGGTCATTCGTGCATTGCTGGTGGGGATGTAAAATGGTTCAGCCACTCTGGAAAATGTCTTAGGAGTTACCACATGTGCATTCTTGGATGTTTAAAAAATTCTGAAAGAAATGAAAACTTAGATTTGTGCAAAAACCCATACAAGAATGTTTATAGCAGGTTTATTCATGATGCTAAAACCTTGAACCACTCAGATTTCCTTCAACAGGAGAATTGTTAAAGCGTGGTGCGTTCACACCATGGAACGCTGCTCTGCAGTAAAGAGGAATGAACTAGCCATATGCACAACAGCTTGGGTAAATTGCCAGGGAATTAGGCTGTGCGGGAAAGACAGCTAATTCCTATACTGTATTCTATTTATATAATATTTTTGAAATATTAGTTTTAGAAATTGGAGAACAGATTAGTGGATGACATGGAGGTTGGGGTAGACAGAGGGATGTGGGCCTGGTTATAGAGGGCAACACGAGGGATCCTTGTGGTGAGGGAAGTATTCTATATCTTGACTGTGAATGGTTATGTGAACTTATGCATGTGATAAGTGCATTGTGTAGATACACATAAATGATTTTAAGGAAAACAGGGAACTATGAATAAGGTGGCTAGGTTTATCCATGTCAATATACTACATTTGAAATACGTTAGGTGAAAGAGGGTAAACGTTCACAAAATCTGTTTATATATTTCTTAGCACTGCATTTAAATCTTTAATTACCTCAGTAAAACTTACAAAGGAAAAAACCTGTTGGACATCTCAGGAAACACTGATCCTTTTTCTTTTGAAATGTTTGTCAGATCACCTTTTACTTGTGCCCTATATTTCTCTGAAAGAATGTTTAAAAACATTACACAAATAAACAGTACCCTAGTCTTGATTATTTTCACTGTTTCTAATGTTTTGCTATTATAAAGAGCTGTGTTCAACATCCTTCTGATTGAACCCTTGTATATACCTTAAATTATTCTTCAAGTTACATTCCTATAAGAAGAATTTCTATATCACAATAAATTTTATATATCTATATATATATTGCTTGCTTGTTCTCCAGAGCAAAAGGGATAAAAATCTCTTAAAAAAAATAAGAAGAGGCAATTCACAGAAGAAAAAACCCAAATGACCAGCAAACATATAAATCAGCCCCACTAGTAATCAAGAAGTTGCAAAATAAAACAATAACTAGATACCATTTTACATTCATTCGCTAAGCTGAAGTTAATGTCTGCTAATACAGTTGGAGATGCAGAGGAATAAAGTTCTTACAGCTGTTGGTTGGTAGGGTCGATTTCTGTGAGCCCTTGGAGAGCAAAGTGAAGATGCTCATAGTCTTTGCCCCACCTATTCAGTTTACTCTTCTCAGTAAACACTCGAGAGAAATCTCAGCACCTGCACTCCAGAATACACTTACAGCAACATTTATTGCAACATTGCTTAAAACAGAAGAAAAAAAAATGGACACAAAGTAATGTCTACCAGAAGAGAATGGATAAACAAATTAAGGTGAATGTGTAACTGCATATGATGTAGCAGTTAAGATGAATAAACAAGAGCTACCTGTATAATTATTACACACACAGTGTCAACTTACATAAATCATTGAAAGTCAAAGTGTTAATTGCTCAGTCATGTAGCTTGCCAGACTTGTGTGTCCGTGGGGATTCTCCAGGCAAGAATACTGGAGTGGGGTAACCCTTCCTTTCTCCAGGGGATCTTTCCCTCCCAGGGATCAAACTTGGGTCTCCTGCATTGAAGGCAGATTCTTTACTGTCTGAGCTGCCAGGGAAGTCCAGGTCATTAATGGTGAGCAAAAAAAAAAAACAAGTTGCAGAAGGATCCAAACAGTTTGATATCACTTAATCTACAATGCTTTGGGGGCCAAAAAAATCACCTTTTTTCCAGACTTATGTCAACATTAATATTACAGTTTTAAAATTCTTTGATAATTTTGTCACAGGCAAAAAACGATTTCTTGTTTTCCCGTCCAAGTACTAATCATGCCGAAACCTACTTAGCTTCCGAGATCAGATGAGGTCGGCATGTTCAGGGTGCTATGGCCATAGAGGATTTCTTGTTTTAATTTGCATTTCTCTGCATTTTCTTGGACATGTTTTTTCTCCTATGAATTGCTTTCTATTAGAATTTTCATCTTTTCTTACTAATTTATGAAAGTTCTTTATACATCAGGAGGGTAGTTATTTTTTCCAGTTTTGCCCTTTAATTTTAATGTTGTTGTCCAATAGTCTGACTCTCTGACCCCGTGGGCGCCAGGCTCCTCTGTCCTCCACCATCTCCTGGAGTTTGCTCAAATTCATGTCCATTGAGTCAGTGATGCTATCTAACCATCTCATCCTCTGCTGCCTTCTTCTCCTTTTGCTTTCAAACTTTCCCAGCATCAGGGTCTTTTCCAATGAGTTGACTCTTCATAGCAGGTGGCCAAAGTATCGGAGTTGCAGCTTCAGCATCAGTCCTTCCAATGAATGTTCAGGGTTGATTTCCTTTAGGATGGACTGGTTTGATCTCCTTGCAGTCCAAGGGATTCTCAAGAGTCTTCTCCAGCACCACAATTTGAAAACACCAATTCTTCAGTGCTCAGCCTTCTGTATTGTCCTGCTCTGTACATGACTACTGGAAAAACTAAAGCTTTGACTATACAGATCTTTGCCTGCAAAGTGATGTCTCTGCTTTTTCTTTTAATTTATTTATTTTTAATTTGTCTCTGCTTTTTTAATATGCTGTCTAGATTTGTCCTAACTTTTCATCCAAGGAGCAAGTATCTTTTAATTTCATGACTGCAGTCACCATCTGCAGTGAGTTTGGAGCCCAAGAAAATAAAAATCTGTCACTTCCACTTTTTCTTCTTCAATTTGCCATGAAGTGATGGGACTGAGTGCCATGATCTTAGTTTTTGGAATGTTGAGTTTCAAGCCAGCTTTTTCACTCTCCTCTTTAACCCTCATCAAGAGGCTCTTTAGTTCCTCTTTACTGTCTGCCATTTGAGTGTTATCATCTGCATATCTTTGTTGATTATTAAATGTATGTATTGATTAAAGTTTGTTTTCTCTAAAGTGACTAAAATAAAATCTTTTTTTTTTTTGTAAGTAAAATACTGCAAGCCAAAAGGAAGTAGAAATGGGAGATTCTATAGTCTCACCTTCCCCTTTCTATGTCCTAGTGGTAACTAGTAGTGTTGTGTGTATTCAGTTTTTGGTAGTGTACCCATAAACGTGCCTCAGTGTGGGTAAATCTATGCATGTGAATGTATGTATTTTAGTGCAGTTGTTTATGTACAATTTTTACCCAAAATATCTCTGACAAAAACATTGTTCTGCAACTTGTCTTTTAAAATACCACATTCTATCACAGCCATTATTAAATTTTAATATCTCAGTCCTTTTAAGGTCTGCATAGTGTTTTGGAGTGCAAATACCCTATAATACATTAACTATCTCCCAGGTTTAAAAATTATTCATTTATTTCTGGCTCTGCTGAGTGTATGTTGCTGCACAAGGGCTTTCTCTAGTCGTGGCGAGTGGGGGCTGCTTCATTGTGGTGCACAGGCGTCTCATTGTGGTGGCTTCTCTTGTTGTCTGCATGGGCTCTAGGTAAGTGGGCTTCAGTAGTTCTGGCATGCGGGCTTAGTTGCCCCACAGTTGGTGGAATATTCCCAGACTAGGGATTGAACTCATGTCCCCTGCATTGACAGGGGGATTCTTAACCTCTGTACCACCAGGGAAGTCCATTAACTATCTCTCTATTAATGGCCACTTGTTCCTCCAAATTTTGATAATTACAGATAAATACATTTTGTGTGTGTGTGTGTGTGTGTGTGTGTGTATAGATTTTAGGTTCTCATATAGTCAGTTTTATCAATCAATGCTTCTACTTTGGTATAATATTTAGAAAATCATTCTCACTCCCAAGATTATATAATTAATTATATAATTATATTATAATTATATAATTATACTTCTGGTATTATTATTATATTTATTGACTGTGCCACATGGCATGCAGGATCTTAGTTCCCCTATCAGGGATGGAACCCATGCCCCCTGCAGTGGAATCCTGGAATCTTAACCACTGGACTGCCAGGGAAGTCCTTCCTGGAGTTTTTAAGGAATAGTTTGTTTGTTTGTTTTACTTTGAAATCTTTATTTTGGTGAAAAGTAGGAGGCAATTCCAAATGGGAGCCAGTTGTCTTATTGCTATTTATTTACTTTTATCTTTTTCCCTCTGTCTTTCAAATGTTGCCCTGACTTTTTAGAAGACTGTATTCTTCATTCTTTTATTTTGGGAGCTGAGGTAGTTTGTCTTTGACTTGCAGTTTATACCTACTAGCTTTCTGACCTTGGGCAAGTTGCTCTGCTTTGCTTGATTTCCTCCCTGGTAGAATGAGAACTGTTGCCTGTTTTAGAATTGTCCTGAGAATTGAGTGAGGCACCTGGAGCTTATCACACTGAATAAGGCTTGCTGCCATTACTGCTGCTGCTTAGAACTGGTTATAACCAGTACCGCCTCTCGGGGTGTTTCTGGACTCCCATGTCTTCTTTACCAAATTCCTTTCAGGAGTAGACCAAGCCTTGTCCTTCTTCATGTTGCTCAGTACTGAGCAAAGAGGTGATTTGTACTAGGACAGAGCCCTTACAGAGAAGTTATTAACACTGACCCAAAGTATCTGTAGAATTACTTCCTAGCATTTATGTATGTTACTACTAACTTTGAATATATTGTTAGGCAGATCATCTAATCCTGTTCTCATATAAACTCTTCATTTCTGATGTTGTGATTGTCAGCGGATGCCTTCTCATTTGCAAAGTGCTTTGATTAGTATTTGCAGATGCTCCTAAGTAGCCTTTACAAATAACCATGATGAAGGTTCTCACTCAATTTGGGGTGGCTTTTAGCAGAGCTGAGTCTGTGAGAATATATTATATGGCATGGTTTTTATAGGTCTAACCAATCAAATGAAGCAGTTTTTCAGATTGTTGTCCCTGTATCAAGTTCTATGCTATAGACTGAGAGTGATAGAAAATACTCAGAATAGATGAGTTCTATACACAAAGGGTTGATGGTCCAGTTGGGAAAATAAAATATGCAAAGTTCTAAATAAAACCTAAAATAAGAAGGAACAAAACCAAGTAGTATAACGTTCATGGCTGCACAGAACATGTGGAAATGAACAAATGCATTCAAGAAAAGAGAAGATGTCTTCTTATTGTCCCATGTCAGAATCTCCTATGAGAAGATTAGCTGTTGAATCTATTACATTCTGGAGATACTAAAAAATTTTACTCAAAGGTTAGAAATTAGCATGTTATTTTACATTTAAAAGAACAGTAAATTAAACCAAGTTAATCAGATCTTAGAGGAAAATTTTTTTATAACTTTGCTAGTTCAGTTCAGTTCAGTCGCTCAGTAGTGTCTGACTCTTTGCGACCCCATGAACTGCAGCACGCCAGGCCTCCCTGTCCATCACCAACTCCCAGAGTCCACCCAAACCCATGTTCATCAAGTTGGTGATGCCATCCAGCCATCTCATCCTCTGTCGTCCCCTTCTCCTCCTGCCCCCAATCCTTCCCAGCATCAGGGTCTTTTCCAGTGAGTCAACTCTTCGCATGAGGTGGCCAAAGTATTGGAGCTTCAGCTTCAGCATCAGTCCTTCCAATGAATATTCCGGGTTGATTTCCTTTTGGATTGACTTGTTTGATCTTCTTGCTGTCCAAAGGATCCGGTCTGTAGGGGAAGCTTTAAGCCTGTTTGTGACTATAACAAGCACAGAAGTTCTCAACTGATGGTGACATTGTCCCTCAGGGAATATTTGGCAACACTTAGAGTCATTTTTGGTTGTAAGAATGGTTTGGGGGCAGTGCTCCTGTAACCTAGTGAGTAGAGGCCAGAGGTGATGCTAAATACCCTACAATGCACAGGATAGCCATTCCTCCACAGTAAAGAATTTTCCAGCCCCGAATGTCTGTAGTTCAGAGGTTGAGAAACCCTGAACTAGAGCAAAGATTTCCCCCATACTGTTTTATAAATTCATACAGAGCACACTGCTTTTTTTAAAAAAAATTTTAGTTGTGTTGGGTCTTCCTTGGGGTATGCAGGCTTTCTGTAGTTATGGCTCGAGACTGGTAACTTGGGCTTCCCTGGCGGGGCAAAAGTAAAGAATCTGCCTGCAGTGTAGGAGACCCAGGTTTGATCCTTGAGTTGGGAAGATCTTCTGAAGAAGGAAATAGCAAACCACTCCAGTATTCTTGCCTAGGAAATCCTGCAGTTGGAGGAGCCTAGTGGGCCCCTGTCCATAGAGTTGCAGAGTTGAACACAACTGAGCAACTAACGCATGTGTTATCTTGCATTGAAAGGTGATTCTTAACCAGGGAAAACCCCTGATTGCATTGCTTTTTATTCTCCAAGATATCTATTGTGCCTTTCATTTTACAGATTAATAAAACCTTTTACCTGAATATTTCCAGATTCAAATTATAAGATTTCTTTAAGGGCCCTTAAAGCTGCAACTTCTATTTACTTTTGTATTTAAATAATTTATATACAGAGATTGGATCAAGGTGGGCAGTAGGGTTTCCACTCTCTTCCTTTCTTTCCACCCTCTTTCCTCTTTCTTTTGAATTCTCTTCCTCCCACTTTGGAATCTAAGAAATAATAAGAAAAAATTATATCTGTGTCTTTATCTATACATGACTGTATATCTCTGTCTCTTTCCTGGAGAAGACAAAGGAGTGAGCACTGTGGACCAGAGCCTCACTGAAAGGCTGTGTCACACAGTCAGTTATGCTGTGATAGCAAACAGCCCCTAAATCTAAGTTATTTTAAACTCTATGTTTCTCACTCATGTTGCATGGTCATTTTGGGCAATTAAGCTGGCTTGTCACTCCGGGAGCTAACCATCTCACATGCTGCCATTGCTATGTAGAGGGAAAAAAGAACTCCAGAGAGCCTTTCACTGGCAGTTAAATGATCCCTTCTGGAAGTGACAATCATCAAGAATTATACTCACAGTCCCTGTCCCCAAACTAATGATGTGGCCCCATTTCCACAAAGGAGCCAGGAAGTGCAGTCCTGTCATTGGCCTGGAGAGGGGAGAACTGGATGTATTTGACATATAGCCTTACTGATCCCTAAAAGGCCAAGGTAGAGTAGATCCGATGGAAAGAAGAAGCCACAGCTCAGAATGGGCACAAGGAGGAACTGTGGAGGTAGAGGGGCTCCTACAGACGTGGAGGAGGAGGGGACCTGTACCACAAATAGAGCAGTTTGTTAGAGTCTGGTAATAGGGGTAGTCTGGGAGATTGTTAGCCACCCATGCCCTAGAGCTGGAAGAAGTAGGGGTATTCTATTTTAAAATTTAGGGGAAAAAATTTTTTTGGCCGTATTTGGGATCTTAGTTCCGAGATGGGGGATTGAACTGGTGCCCTCTGTGTTGGAAGGTCAGAGTTTTAATCACTTGACCACCTGGGGACACAGTTCTTATGCTATGGAAATGACAAAAAGTCTTCTCTATAAAGTCCTGTGTTCAAAGTCACTGTGCCTGATACAGTGCCTGGTAGATGTATGTGCTCAATAAATTATAATTGACTAAATAATGGCTCTAAATTTGTCACAGGAAAAAAAGCAATCATTGTTGTGTTATTTCTTGTCATTATCATCCTGTTATCCTATCTCAGAGATAAATTTGGTATTAGAAACAAATCAGTGTCTTGACCCCTTGTGAAATCACTTAAAGGAATTTCTCCTACCCAGCAACTGGCAGGATCCAAATGAAGGACATTGAAGCCTAGGGCTTTAGATTCTCAATTCAGTTCAGTGCTCAGTCGTGTATGACTCTTTGTGACCCCATGAACTGCAGCACTCCATGAACTGCTGTTCTAGGTTTGTCATAGCTTTTCTTCCAAGGATCAAGTGTCTTAATTTCTTGGCTGCAGTCACCATCCAGTGATTTTGGAGCCCAAGAAAATAAAATCTGTCACTATTTCCACTTTTTCCCAATCTATTTTCCATGAAGTGATGGGACTGGATCCTAAAAGATGATGCTGTTAAAGTGCTGCACTCAATATGCTAGCAAATTTAGAAAACTCAGCAGTGGCCACAGGACTGGAAAAGGTCAGTTTGTATTCCAATCCTAAAGAAAGGCAATGCCAAAGGATGTTCAAACTACTTCACAGTTGCACTCATCTCACATGTTAGCAAAGTAATGCTCAAAATTCTCCAAGCCAGGCTTCAATAGTATGTGAACCGTGAACTTCAGATGTTCAAGCTGGATTTAGAAAAGGCAGGGGAACCAGAGATTAAATTGCCAACATCTGTTGGATCATCGAAAAAGTAAGAGAGTTCCCGAAACACATCTTCTTCTGCTTTATTGACTACACCAAAGCCTTTGACTGTGTGGATCACAATAAACTGTGGAAAATTCTGAAAGAGATAGGAATACCAGACCACCTGACCTGCCTCCTGAGAAATCTATATGCAGGTCAGGAAGCAACAGTTAGAACTGGACATGGAACAACAGACTGGTTCCAAACTGGGAAAGGAGTACATCAAGGCTGCATATTGTCACCCTGCTTTTTTAACTTACATGCAGAGTACAATCATGCAAAATGCTGGGCTGGGTGAAGCACAAGCTGGAATCAAGATTACTGGGAGAAATAGCAATAACCTCAGATATGTAGATGACACCACCCTTATGGCAGAAAGCGAAGAAAAACTAAAAAGCCTCTTGATGAAAGTGAAAGAGAGAGTGAAAAAGTTGGCTCAAAACTCCACATTCAGAAAGGATCATAGCATCTGGTCCAGGCACTTCATGGCAAATACATAGGGAAACAAAGGAAAGGAAACAGTGACAGACTTTATTTTTTGGGCTTCAAAATCACTGCAGATGGTGACTGCAGCCATGAAATTAAAAGATGTTTGCTCCTTGGAAGAAAAGCGATGACCAACCTTGACAACATATTAAAAGGCTGAGACATTACTTTGCCAACAAAAATCCATCTAGTCAAGGCTATGGTTTTTCTGGTAGTCATGTATGAATGTGATAGTTGGACCATAAAGAAAGCTGAGCACCAAAGAATTGGTGATTTTGAATTGTGGTGTTGGAGAAGACTCTTGAATGTTCCTTGGACTGCAAGGAGATCCAACCAGTCTATTCTAAAGGAAATCAGTCCTGAATATTCATTGGAAAGACTGATGCTGAAGCTGAAACTCCAATACTTTGGCCACCTGATGCACAGAACTGACTCAGTAGAAAAGACCCTGATGCTGGGAAAGATTGAAGGCAGGAAGCGAAGGGGACGACAGAGGATGAGATGGTTGATGGCATCACTGACTTGATGGACATGAGTGTGAGTAAGTTCCAGGAGTTGGTGATGGACAGGGAAGCCTGGTGTGCTACAGTCCATGGGGTTGCAAAGAGTCAGACACAACTGAGCAGCTGAACTGAACGAGTGGGACTGGATGCCATGATCTTCATTTTTTTAATGTTGATTTCAAGCTAACTGACTGGTTCAAATTTGGAAAAGGAGCCCAGGATTGTATATTGTCATCTTTCTTGTTTAACTTATATACAGAGTATATTATGTGAAATGCCAGGCTGGATAAATCCCAAGCTGGAATCAAGATAGCTGGGAGAAATATCTACAGCCTCAGATATGCAAGTGACTCCACGGTAAGGACAGAAAGTGAAGAGGAACTAAACAGCCTCTTGATGAGGGTGAAAGAGGAGCATGAAAAAGCTGGGTCAATTGTCCTGATCCCTTTAAATAATATCCAGAGAGACCTCCTTCTTCTCCCTGCCCTATACTTTCTCCTTCCAGTTCCTCCTGCATCTGATTGCAAGATCATTTCCAATTTTTGCTAGAAAGCTCCTTTTTGCATGCTATTTTCTTTCAGCTGGACGGGTATGGGTGCCCAGCACCTTGAGTTCTGTGCTCTGTCTTGCCCACTGTGCTTTCTGTCTTCCAGATACTCCTCCAGGTTGTCATCCCTTGGTGGCACCCTTTTGGCCTTCCAGCATACAATGAATACATATGTATGCACTTAGTTTCATATTCTCAGTCTGGGTGCTGATGCTTTCTTTAGAATAGGCTCTTGACAGGCAAACTACAGTGTCAAAGCATTTGAGTCCCCTAACCATCTGGGAAGATGACATTGCTTTTCCTCAGCAAGCTGCGAGGAGGCTGGTCTCCCTGTGTCCTGGGTGACATCCACCTCTTCCACAGCCATTCTGTCTCATTGTTTTAATTTGCATTTCTTTGCCAATGAAATGCAGTATTTTTTCATTTATGGTAAAATACACATAACGTAAAATTTTTCCATATTAATCGTTTTTTATTACTAAAGTGCACAGTTAAGTGGCAGTATGTGTCCTGTTGTGTCATCACCACCATCCAAATCCAGAACTTTTTCTTCTTCCCAAACTGAAACTCTACCCGTTAAACACCAACTCCCTATTTCCCTTACCCCCACCTGGCAACAACCAGTCTACTTTCTGCCTCTACCAGTGAAATGCAACATTTTTTTTGGTCTGAACTGGCAGTTCCCATTTTTCACCTATAAATTGTTTGTAAATGTCCTTACCTACTTTCCTTATTGGACCATTAGTATTTCCCTCACTAAGTAAGAGGGGTTCACTAGGGAAATGGAGAGCAAATGGATCAAAGACTCCTAAATTTTTAAAGTGTAGCTGAAGGATTAGGGGCCTTTCTCTGCCTGGTTTTGATTCCTCAGAGATTTGCCTTCTTCAGCTCTCTTCTGGCTGCTAAGTCAGGTTCTCCCAGCTGTCTCTTCTTAAAAAAAGGCGCAACCTTTTTTTTTTTTTAACAACTTTATTGAGAAATAAATGACAGTAATATAATTATATATATTTAAAGTGTACAGTGTGATGATTTGATATACACTGTGAAATGATTACCAAGATGAAAATAACACATTCAGTACCTCACAGAGTTAATTTAAGTTTTGTGTTTGGTGAGAATGTTTAATATTAAAAAAAAAATTTCAGGTTTATTGTGCTTATACAAGTATAAAGCCCAAACAGTAAACAACAAAATTAAAAAATTAACAACATTAATTAAATGTTATACATTATATTGTTTTGCTGAACCTTATTGTAGCTCAGTTTACAAACTCCACAATGGGAGTCAATCACAAAAACTAAAACAAAAAGAGAGAGAGAAAGAAACAAAGGAAAAGAATTGGGTTTGGCAGTTCTCACCTGGAGAGCTGGGTTGCCCTGTGGGCTTTGGTGCCCTCATTGGCCCATCCTGAGGCTGCTTGTTTGCCTGGATCTAAAGGAAGCAGGTTAGTTTAGGCCTCTATTGAGGACCACCCCCATGAGTCATAAAGTGGCCTTGCTTCTTGCTTCTCATTTGACTGAGAAAATTTCAAGAGAAAAAGAACTTTCTCATCCTCTACCACCTGCCTCTGTCCCCAGATGTCCCCGGTCTGTTACAATGACTAATTGTCTCTTCCTATTTAGGGCTATTCCCTCCAGTCATGTGCAGTTCCCATCTTCTCTCTCCTGGTCACAGGCTTCACACCTCCAGTTATCTCTTCTCTCCTGCATCTTTGATTTCCCCCTCTTGACTGGTTCATTCTTTGCAGCATAAAATCTCTCATGTATAATTTGACTCCTTATTGCCCTCAACTACTGCCCCCATTTCTCTGTTCATCTTTATAGCAAAGGGCTGTGAAACAGGAGTCTAGCTTGTCTGACCCACTCTCTTAATTCTTCCTAATTTCTCTTCCACCCACTCAGTCGGGCTTTTGCCTCACGTCCCCACCAGCCCTCCGCTCCCCTACCTCCACACACCACACCTCTGCTCTTCTTGTGGGCTTATGGTGTCTTTTGTCTCTCAAATCCTGTGGTCAGTTCTCAGGCCTCATCGTGTTTAACCAAACAGCATGGTTCGTGCAGCTGGTCATCCCTTTCCTAGACATCTGTTCTTCACTTGGCTTCTGGGACACCCCTTCCTCTTGCTTCTCCCCTCACATTGGCTGCTCTTTCTCAGCTTCTTTTGTTGAGTTCTGGCTCTTCTCACTGCTTCCAACCCCTGGAGCATCTCAGGCTCAGACTTCAGGCCTCTCCCCTTCACCATCTGCCTCATCCCATGATGATTTCTTTTAACTCCTATGGTGCCAGCTCTCCCTGAGCCCCAGCTACCCTGTAGCTCTAAAAGGCCATCTAATAAACACCTCAAACGTAAGTTCAAAGAGAACTCTTGATCCCCTTCAAACAGACGAACGAACAGCTCGACCTCTCACCTAATTTTCTTCTCTTCACCCAGTTCCTCAGTCCTCAGACCTAGCCTCCGTGTCCAGTACAAGTAGTCCCACAGGCTGCATCTCCCAAATATGTTCCCAGTATGGCAGCACCTCACCACCTCCGTCACTCCACCCATGCCCGAGCCGCCATCTTACACTGACTCTGCAGTAGCTTCCTAACTAATCTCCAGTCCCTTTCTTGTCCTCCTTGATTCATTCTCCATTGACACGCAGAGCACCCTTTTCCTAAACTCAGTCCTGCCACTTAGCTCTCTTACTTAAACACCTTCAGTGCACTTTTGCGGGGGTCCAGCCCCGGCAGGTCCGGGGGTCTTGAGGGATGAGTGACGGCCGCGAAGAACTGAGCTGAGTCAACGTGTTGATGGAGCAGTCCCTCTCCTTTATTGTTGGTTTACAGTTTTATGGCCAAAAAACATCCCCATTACATCACCTATCATTCTATACAATTTTTTGTTTTCTACTTTCCATAGCAACCTTATCATTGAGCTCATTCCCCAATCTATCATGAAACATTCCCCTGGCAGAAGTCAGATTTCTACGTAATTAGACTTAACAATAGTATGTTTACCATTTGAATGTCTTCAGCATACTTCAGAAACATTCCCCTTGCAGAAGTCACATTTCTGCGTAATTAGACTTAACAATAGTATGTTTACCATTTGAATGTCTTCAGCATACTTCATTCAGTCATGATAAGTACATCAATCTAAGTAGAAAGGTTACATTCCTCTTATCAGGTGCAACTATGGAGAAGCTAGAGGGAAGGGCTTAAGCTTGAGACTGTTTTATTCTATTAACCTCAACCACTACCTGTCTCATTCTGTTCTGACACTCCGGTTCTCTAGAGGAAAGAGGACAAAGAGACAGTTTAGCAGCACTGCTTTAGCAATAAAACCCTAATAATCTTATAACTACTATAATGAATTCTTCTGTCTACACTATCCTAAAGCAATCAATGTCTCCAGCTATGCTGGCCACAATTATGAGCATTCCTAAGTCCCATTCCACCCTGGTCTCTTCAAGGAAGGGAGCCTCCTCCGTGGAGTGGTCGGGGAGTGGGAGGTGGAAAGGTGACCCAAGTATGAGCCCTTCTGGTGGTGGCCTTGCCTAGACCCCCAGAGAACTCTTGGTAAACTCCACAGTAGGAGGTGTAGTAATCTATTTAAATGTCCCTTTTATTCCTCCTTTGTCCCTGGGGAAGGGAATCCACCTTTCCGAATCCTCTGGTGGATAAGGTCTGGGGGAATTATCTCAGGATGAATTCTTTCTAACTGGGACTGACCTCCTGAGATGAGCTAATGTTCCGAGCATGGACAGAACTCCCAAGAAAAATACCAGGAGGTGCCTTGCCTGGGATGCCCCAATAAAGAAAGTCCACTTTGCAGTTTCCTTCTTAGTCTCGTGACCTTGTCATCTGAGCAAGGGGGCATCCTGACGGCTCCTGGCACACTTTGGACATATGTCTTCCAAATATCTTCCATTGGCCTCTGGGCCCCAGGGGATCTGGCCTCTCTCTGCCTGGCTACCTTACCCACTTCTCCTCCTTACCCTCTTCTCACCAGCCATACACAAGCTCATCCCCACCTCTGAGATTTTGCATTTTTAGGTCCTTTAGCCTGAAATATTCTGCCACTGGAACATGTTTTGTTCCCTCGTTTCCTGCAGATCTCTGCTCAAATGTGACTTTCCCAGGAAACTTGTTGGCCCACCCCCTCCATCCTGGCCTTCCCATCCACATCATTCTCTATCCCCTTCCTTTGCTTTATCTTTCTTCCTGGGGTTTATCACTGTCTCCAGTTAAAGTCTCTGCTCATTTATTTTCTGTTTTACCAGTGGGAACATAAGCTCCATAAGCGTAAGCACTTTATTTCTCTTATTCACTGCTGAATTGTCAATATCTAGAATTAATGCCTGACACAAAGCAGCTGCTCAAGAACTTTGTGTTACGCGTTGATTGAATTAATACTCATCTTCCCCATAATTGAAGAACTATGTTTTAAGCACTGCAGTAGAGATCTGGGATTAATTATTAACCTGTGTGTCTACTTTTTGCCATGATCTAAAGTGTCATTTCCTAAATGAAGCAATAGCAATGTAGAATCTACAAGATTCAGCCCAAGTTACCATCTTGGGCAAGGATCTAAAACCTACAGCTGTCTACTGCCTCGTTTTGCCCTTTAGTCGAGAGAGTGCTGCTCTACACAGTGGCTGTCAAATATAGTTTAAAGTGGACTGGAATTTTGAGATGAATTTTACCCATGACCATGGCTTAAGTGAAATGAGCTTATTCTTGGAAAAGGAGAGGACTTAGGGAATCAAGTGAGATGAAAATAAGTGGTAACCAAAAGAGAAATATCACCAGTCACTGAAAAGAAATGAAAAGAAATCTGGATTCAATATTTTTAAATAGATCAGAAACATAAGAAACAGATTTAGTTAAAATTATATACATTTGTATATAAACTGACCAAGCGTGGTAGTCGCTCAGCTGTGCCCAACTCTTTTCGACCCCATGGACTGCAGCCCACCAGGCTCCTCTGTCCATGAGATTTTTCCAGGCAAGCATACTGGAGTGGGTTGCCATTTCCTTCTCCATAAATTGACCATATCCAGCCTAAAAAAAAAAAAATATCTTTCCCAAACTGGGATTTTTAAGGGAATATATTCCTATAGAAGAATTTAATGATGAAATCTCCAGTTTTCTACAATGTGGATTGAAGTGAGTGTTTTCGCAACTGCTGCGGTCATCAGAGGCCTTCTCTTCCTTTTCAAAACCACCAGATTGCTTAGCATGTTGTAAATGGGGAGTCAGTGCCCTTTGTAGGGTCTTAGGAATGATGTTCACACAGCCACACTCTGAGATGCATAGGAGATGAGAGGGCTGGACGGGGGGTCACGTGGGAGGAGCACTCAGGGAGCAGACTCAACAAGCAGGTCAGGAGCTGAGAATGAACAAGCACCCAGGGTCAGGTATGGTCCCCACACAGTGAAAGGTGTGAAGGGATTTTATTGGTGTGTTTGAATGTCACTTGGTCACTGTGAGGGAGAGCAAGAAGGGACCAGCCTTGTCACACTGTGCATCTGGTTGCCTGGCAGGTGCTTGCAGTCTGTGCTCAGAGGTGTTGAGGCATCAGGAAAATAGGAAGGTTTAAAAATAGGAAATACACTCAGCTAAACCACATACCTCTCAAAGTCCTTAATGGAATCTCCCGTTGTACCCCAAAGAGAGGGTGTACCCCTTTAAAACAAATTAGCAGGTTGAACGTGAAAGGATAAATATTCACAATAGTGTAGGTTTTCTTGGCTCCTGTTAATATGAATGTATGGAACATTACTGATTAACCCGTGCCATGTGCCAGCTGCCTCCTCTTGCAAGAAGTTGAGTGTACACACAGTTGTGGCAACCTGCCTTAATGTCAAGGAAACAAGCGCAGAAACGGATCGATCTCTGCAGCTCCATCTTTCCTGTGCCTGGAACCCCACCTGAGGATGTTCAGGAAGAACAGAATAAGTGAGAGGGCCATCAGTGCAGTCAGCAGCTATATTCTGACACCCACCGTGTGGCTGCAGGCCCCCAGGCAACATTTCTAAGAGCTGTTATTACACTCATCCTTACTATGTCGCCACCCACTGGGCAAATGAAAAGTCTGGTTAGGGAGCATTTTCCCTTCTCTTTCTCCCTAAGGAAAGGAAAGTGGTTGCTGTGGAAGTTATTTGAGCAAGGATAGAGTTAAGATGGTGAGATGCCATTTAAATAAGTCATGGGATGTGCCCTGTTTTAGTTACACATCACAGAGCGCTGTTGATTTCATGACCTTGTCTGCTTGCAGAAGACTTGAAACAAACAAATTGTTGTTTTAGGCGCTGAGTTGTGTCCACCTCTTGCGACCCCATGAACTGTAGCCCACCAGGCTCCGCTGTCTATGGGATCTCCCAGGCAAGAATACTGAAATGAGTTGCCATTCCCTTCTCCAGCGGATCTTCCTGACTCAGGGACTGAACCCACGTCTCCTGCAACGGCAGATGGATTCTTTACCACTGGACAACCTGGGATATTTTCCTTACTCTACAAATTTGTTCTGCAAACTGGCTATTATTCATCTGAGTGTGTTGAAATCGTAGTTTTCATTTTCTAGACCAGTAGGGGTGGGAGATGTGAGTGCCACTGGAGGCTCCCCTGGGCTGGAGGAAGGAAGCGGCTGCCCGCAGGGCACAAGGCTCACAGCCACACTCTGTGAGAGGCCCAAGGCCAGCTGGCGTCCAGGGCTTCTCTTTGTCTTCATTGGTTGTGAACTTGGCTACAGGTTATTCTTCTGTGGTATTCAGGTTTCTCTTTTGGTTCTCTGTTGGTGTTTGATCAAGTCATTTATTCTTTTTAGATGGTAACAAAATACAACTAAACTCTCAATTGTTGAAGGTCCTACAGGAAAAATTATCTAATCTTATCAACTCTAACCACAATTCTCCTCTTCCCATATTGAAATAACTATGTGACATGTGTTTTGATAATGTGAGGTTTCTTAAGAACATAAAATAATTACGGTTTTATAAGAAAACTGTTTTTGTTTTGTTTTTTGTGGCCACCCCACAAGGCTTGCAGGATCTCAGTTCCCTGACCAGTAACTGAATCTGGGTCCTCAGCAGTGAAAGCCCAGGATCCTAACCACTAGGCAACCAGGGAATTTCCAACTGACTGTAACTTATTTGGACATGGTCATTTTTTTTTAGGATTTCTGCCCAAGATTCTACATTGTCACTGAGGCAGAGTTCGCATAGGGTTGCAAGGTTTTCTTCAGTAGCCTTACTTCAGCAGTCTACCCAGATGGCTTTCCTCAAAATTGTTACCACCATTGTCTTGCCTCCTCCAGGGTCTGGAATTCTGAAGTGTCCCTCTCTGCCAGCCAGAGCAGTCAGTCTAGCACAGAGGTGGAGGACATGACTCTGGTACTAGACTTGCCTGGATTTAAATCCGAGCTTCACCACTTACTAGTCTGGCATGCCTCATTAGAAAGTTGCAGCCCAGGATTGATGCTCGGGGTTGGTGCACCGAGATGTCCCAGGGGGAGGGAATTGGGAGGGGGGAGGGAGGGGGGTTCGGGAGGGGGAGCATATGTAAACCCATGGCGGTTTCATGTCATTGTATGGCAAAACCAACACAATAAAGTAAAGAAAATTTTTAAAAAAAAGAAAGTTGTAAGAGTTAAGTGAGTTTTGTTAGAACCTGTAGAATTGTGCCTGGCACACGGCAGGGTTCACTCAAGTGCTGTGGTCTGTGGCTAGTCTGGCATCCCACCTCCCTGATGACCAACTCTTCTCCGTCATCATGACCTTCCATCCCCTGGTCCTCTCCTTCTGCCACAAGCTTCTCCCTCTCTGCATTTGCCTGTGATGCCTTCCTCAGTCACTTTCCAATTTCCTTGCTGCATGACTGTACTAGTTCAGGTCCTGGTGGGGAACAGACAGCTCAACCCAACCAGATAATCTGAGGAAAGCTTAATAAACCTGTGAGCAAGGGTGAGGAAACCACAGGGGAGGCATGGCCAGGGGCTGAGAGCGGTGGTAGGTGGGCTGCCTGACAGGAGTTGTGAGCTTGGAGGAGGGATGTGGTCAGCCCATGACAACCACCCAGGAAGGGAGCCAGGGAAGTGGTCCCATTTCACTTTCCCCCCTCCTTGCATCTCCTGCCAGGCCTCCCTTTGGTTCTCAACCCCAATGCAGACCCATCTATGCAGTCCACGTGGTCAGCCTCCTGAGGCAGAGCAGGGTGAAGCCAGCTAAAGAGTGCCTCTAGACCAGAGGGTGGGTGGAAAATGTCCGCATAGTGCCCTTGGTCCGTCTGCTCTGCAGCTCCCACATGGCCTTGAGTCACTGCGCCTTGTTGTCTGGCCCACACCCATCTCTCCACCCATAAGCCCTCCTGTCTCTGCCCTCATACCCAGCACTCTGGTTCCCTCCCCTGCCACTTGTCCAGTCTGCTGGCTGCCCATAAAACATGCCATGACCTTTGTACCATTTTTAAACTTTTCATGCTCATTCGCTTTCCTAGGAGTGCTCTTCCCTTCTTCTAGGTCTGGAGAAGTGCTGCATCTTCACTGTGTCTGGCCTAGATATCCTTGCTTGTTCTCTGCAGTCTTCCCCTGCCTCCAGTTAGATTCCCTTACAGCCTCATTACAAGTGCAGTTCATGTTGTGGTATGCAGGGTTGTTTGTGGGACCGCTTGTTCTGTAGACTTGATTTTCTGCTCTTCAAAGAGAGACCGCACCATGCTCAACTCTGCATTCCTTTGTGGCGCCTCCAAGTAGTTGAAATAAAAACAAATGCTCACAGGGAACTCTGCTCAATGTTACGTGGCAGCCTGGATGGGAGGGGAGTTTAGGGGAGAATGGATATACGCCTATGTGTGGCTGAATCCCTTTGCTATTCACCTGAAACTATCCCAACATTGTAAATTGGCTATACCCCAATACAAAATAAAAAGTTTTTTTTAAAGTGCTCAAAAAAATTAGTTATATTGAAATGACTACTGGAAAGATGCAATAAATATCACCTAGATACAGATGGCATTAGTTATGAATAATGGGTTTAGTATATTTATCACCGGGTTAACTGTATCCCATGTCATATATAACCAAGTCATCTCCAACCCCATCTCCCTACAGTATCCAGATTTAGTTGCTGTCATAGTCTCTGGGGCACCCTATATGTCACTTGTTAGCATTTATCTGTGGAGTTACCTATGCCTTGTTTTACCTCCTCGTCTAGATCTTTAGCTCCATGATGGCTTTATCTGTGTCGTTCATCACAGAATCTCCAGGCTGTAGGACAGGGTATGGTACATAATTGATCCTTCACAGATATCTGTTGAATGAATAAACATATTGTTCCTAGTACTCTGTGACATGTAATCTCAGGAGGCCAGCACAGTAGGGATTTTATGTGCCATGCAAGGATCCGTGAAGTTCCTTTCCATACTCTTCAAGTCATTCCTTACTGCTTTAAAGGGTCATTTCCTTATGATCCCACTCTCCCATCAGTAGAGCAACCACCTTTTTTACTTGAATGGGAGCAGGTCTTGTACCAAGAACAAATTATTTTTTCCTTCAATATTCATAGGGATTACTGGGGGGAATTTATTTCCCTGAAATTATTCTATTTCTCATTTCTCTTATTGTGTTTATTTGTAGTTTCATTTGATGGTACCAAGCAAAATATATTTGATTGTTATTTGAACCACTTCAATCCTATTCAGTAATACTGAAAATATGTAGTAATCATTAGCAGCTCTTATAATTGAACATTGGCATCATTTTACATTATTCACTACTGTAATAGTCTAACCAGATTTTCTTATGAATGAATGACTTCAGGGAGTTATTTTTAAAGGTCATAAGTGATGTTTGATAACCTGAAAAAGATTGATTTTTGGAAACAAGAAGTAGCAACACAGCCTGGAAGCCTTAATATGTTTAAGCCCTATCATTTTCAATAATCTTGTCATCTGGTATTTTCCAGAGGTTTAATATAATGAAAAAAAATGTTCTGGAAAAGAAATTAAACTTGGAATTTGAGAGAACAGAGCTCATGTGAAGCATATATACTGGAAATATTTTTTAAGATTCAAAATCAAAATAAAAAGCAATTAGTTAGGGGGGGCTATCTAAATAGGATTGTCTAAAGTGAAAACCTGTAAAAATTGCATAGATGGACTTCATAAATTTGGGAATTAGTAACTCTGGGGCTCCACTGTAACAGGTTTTTACTGATACATCTGTTGCAAACTAATTGCCTCTTTTCTGCCTGATAACTAAAATTTAGGTTTGGGGTTTTGAAACAGAGGCAGTTAAAAGCTCAGCATTGTCATATTTTTCCATTAATTTACCAGTGAGTGCTTGGGTTTATACAGATAATTTGATTTATTTTGAAGATAATTGTAATTATAAGTTTGTTTTACTAGACAGCTTGTCCTTTATAATATAATTTGCCTTTAACAACAGTGCAATTTCTTCTGCCCTTCTTAGTTTTAATAGCCTTTTCTTTAGGAAAAAATAAGTGTCGGCAATGTCTATGAAGACAATATTTTTAAGGGAGATGAAAATAGAGTGGCTTGGGGGCTCACCATCTTCGGTGATAGATCAGATTTGGACAGACCTGATGTAAGACTCCATCATTATAGCCAGGGACAAGCCAAACCACAGTCAGGCCCTTCACTCTCATATATGCTATGACACCTACTTTCAGGATTTCTAAAAACTGAACATTTGTATACTCTGTAACCCAGCAGTTCTACTCTCAGATACATGTGTGTCTCATTCATTCAGAGAAACCACTGAGCTACCAAGTTGAAACCACTTCAGCTTAGCTGTGATCATTCTATGGAGAACCATGGGAGTTTATCCAAATCCCCATTTCCTTTAGGAGCTGGGTCTGGGGTCCTGGTTCAGTGAATTCTTTATGGCACCTCTGACTCTGTTCTTACAAGCTCTGATTACAGCGGTCATCAAAAGAACATGGTTTAGCATTTTATAGTGCTCTCGGTGTTGTATTTCTTTTGTATCTTTCTTGACTACAAGTTTGTCTATGATAGCAGCTCCACCAGGGTCTTTTATTTCTCCACCTAGGGTCAGGCATTTGATGCACAGTTAATAAATATTTGAGGGGAATTCCCTGGCTGTTTAGTGGTTAAGACTGTGCTTCCACTGCAGGGGGTCCAGGTTCCGTCCCTGACTGGGGAACTAAGATCCCACATGCCTTGGTGTACTGCCAAAAAAAAAAAACACTTAGTAAATGTTTGACAAATGACTGTTGTCATTGAAGAGATAGGAGGATGAACGGAGACCATGCCTGGGCCAGAGCAAGCATTTGCTTTTAAGTGGCAGTAGTTGTGTTGTTTCCTTTGAGTTGCCTTGATTTGATTTCTTTAATCCCTTTGATCTCTCTCTGTTTAAACATTTTCTTGTTTACATGTTTACTTAGAAGATAGAAAATATAAAAAACACAAAAAAGAAACTCTTGCTATTTTGCTCTCTCTTCTTTTGCTTTTCTTCTAATGCATTGCTTCAAGTTTCCTGTCCTGCTGCTGCTGCTGCTAAGTTGCTTCAGTCGTGTCTGACTCTAGTGACCCCATGGACCGCAGCCCACCAGGCTCCCCCGTCCCTGGGATTCTCCAGGCAAGAACACTGGAGTGGGTTGCCATTTCCTTCTCCAGTGCATGAAAGTGAAAAGGGAAAGGGAAGTCACTCAGTCGTGTCTGACTCTAGTGACCCCATGGACCGCAGCCCACCAGGCTCCCCCGTCCCTGGGATTCTTCAGACAAGAACACTGGAGTGGGTTGCCATTTCCTTCTCCAATGCATGAGAGTGAAAAGGGAAAGGGAAGTCACTCAGTCGTGTCTGACTCTAGTGACCCCATGGACTGCAGCCCACCAGGCTCCTCCGTCCACGGGATTTTTTTAAATTTCCTAAGAGTAATGGAAGTGAGTCTAGCAGAGACTTCTCTACATTTCTAAAGGATTCTTAGATAGAGTAGAAGCTGCATGTGTTTCTGTTTTGGTTTTCTTTATTCTCCATGTGTAAAGGGGTAGCTTAGATGAAGTGCTGGGCCGTAGAAGAGTGTGTCATGATATTTAACTCAAGCTTCTTCTTATCCACTGCTTTATTTTTGATGTCAGCATTGCTGGTGGGTACATTATACTCCAAATCACTGAAAAGACATAGAGTTCTTCCAGGATAACCTCATTCTGCTTACTAAAATGCTTAATAGTATTGTTCTCAGTCTCATCCTGAAAGCAGGATGAGATATTTTAGATCTTTTAGGCCTTAACATCCCATTAATCCTAGTCCTCTGCTCAAGAATCTTAACCAAGGTCTACTTTTCCAGGTTGAGGTTTCTAGGCAGTTGTCTCAGTCTGTGCTGTTCTTTGTTCCTGGAACCAGCTGGTCATTGCCTTCCCTTTCCTTGTGCTGTGTGGCTGATGAGTCTGTCCTCCTGCCATACCTGGAGCTCCCAGTCCCCATCCGTCATTCCCCCGGGTGTACCCACCATACAGTGCTGTCTGTTGTTCAGTGTCTCAGTCATGTCCGACTTTTTGAAACCCCCTGGATTGCATCATATCAGGCTTCCCTATCCCTCACTATCTCTCAGAGTTTGCTCAAACTTACGTCCATTGAGTGAGTCAGTGATGCCATCCAGCCATCTCATTCTCTATCACCCCCTTCTCCTCCTGCCCTCAGTCTTTCCCAGCATCAGATCTTTTCCAGTGAGTCAGTTCTTCCCATCAAGTGGCCAAAGTATTGGAGCTTCAGCTTCAGCATCAGTCCTTCTAGTGAATGTTCAGGGTTGATTTCCTTTAGGATTGACTGGTTTCATCTCCTTGCTGTCCAAGGGACTCTCAAGATACAGTGTTTTACTCTTTCTTTTTCCTCTTAAAATAGTCCTAAAAATAGACTCTTCTGCTTCCGTGTTTTTCCTCCAGATTCCTCTGAGTTTTGTCCCAAGTTTCTCTTTAGACTCTTAAAATATTTAAATTATACTCATTTAAATGAGATTTTCCATTGGTAAGAAAAATCACCCCTCTAACTCTGGCGGACAGTTTCGTTTGACCTTTAAAATAACTTGGTGGGAACATGGTTTATTCAGCTCAGCTCTGCTGGGGGAATCTCATGACATTTGCATCATCTCTAGGCCTTTGCTTCACCCTGTTATTATAAATGATTGTCCTGAACAGAGGCCATCTAATGTGAGTCCTGTGGTGTGTGTGTGAGAGAAACAGAAATACACACCCACCCACATGCATGTTACAGAAAAGTTATTCTTGTGGAAATAGTTACAGAAAAGAGAAAAAGGTTGAAGTTTGTATTTGCATCATTATCATTTCTGTTTTGTCTAACCCTTGACCTATGTTCAGTTACCTGAGTGGCCCTATTGTTCTCTCACCTGGAACCCCATTCATATAAGATGTGCCTGCTGTTCTTGGCACTGAGGGGACAAAACTTCACGTGTGTTTACATTCGATTCCCTTCATCTTTGTGACCCATGGAATGCAGATATCTGCTTAAGGGTGAGTTCATACATGTGATGTTTATGCCCTCATTGTCAGGAAGGTGGTGCTCAGTTTTGGGGAAAGCAGATTGGGAGCTACTACCCAGGCCCAAGCCTTCTGGAGGCCAGAACAGAACCACCTGCCAGGAGGAAGATTTACGGTGGTGTTTTCCCTCACCCAGGATGAGTGGTTCTCCTATCCTGTATACAACCTTACAAAGTTAAGGAAATTGATAGTGAAACTAATTGTGTTTAACTTTAGAAAAGGAATCATTGTCCAAGTAGCTTACATTTTAATTTGACTAATTCTTTTAATAAAGTCATTTTTTTAACTAAAATAGTATACAGTCATTATAGAAAAAAAAAATCTACAGAATGTAGATGGATGAGAAGAGCAACAATAAAGAAAATGAGAATCAGTGCTTATCAGGTTTCTGGCCTGCTCTGCTTCCTTCCATCCTCCAGGTAAGACACTGTTGCACAAATGTCTACAGTAGAAAGACTTGCCTTAAAAAAAAAAAGACTTGCCTTATGCCTTTAACCCCACCGCCTTGAACTTTAAGCCCCTTTTTTATGAACACCTGCTACCCTCTCTCTGGACACAAGTGGTATTCTGCAGACACAGTTTGGAAAACAAGAGAGATTCAACTAGTCACACAGCCGGCCAGGGCCTGAGCTGCAGCCAGACACAGTTGCCTCCCTCTACCCACCACCAGCTTATCAGATTCTTCCCACTACTAGTTTTGATGGTGTTTTGAGATTGTTCTTTAGCATTAAAATCTAGAGCAGTATATTAATTCATTCTGTTTTATTCACTAAAACCCTTTGTTCTTTAGCATTAAAATCTAGAGCAGTATATTAATTCATTCTGTTTTATTCACTAAAACCATTTTCCCCAGGCTTGTGTGGGGCACATGTACCACAATATCTAGGACAGGGTCTCTGTCTCTAGGGAGCCGCAGTCAGATAAGAAAAGAGCTACGCACAGGCCTTCAGCAGACGTGGAAGAACCACTGGGTGCTGTACACTAGACCCTGGGGCTGTGGGGTGCGCGGGTCAGTTCCGCCTGGGAGCCCGTGTGGGCTCCAGAGAGGATGGAGCACAGGGACTCCAAGAAGCAATGGAGCCTCTGGTGAGAGAAAGCTGGCGAGGGGAGAGTCAAGACCAAGTTTGGCAGCCTGTGGACAGCAGGGCTTTTAGCAGGGTGTCTGGTGGAGAAGCACAGATGGTGTTTAATGTCAGCTCTGAGTCACCCTTTGAAATTGCACAAGTTCAAGGGGAAGGATCTGGAAATTCTCCAACATATTATTTGACCTTCCAGTCTCTCAGTAACCATTTGGTGTCCAGCTCATAAGTGGAAGTTCTCTGCAAAATCATGTCATATGGGAAAAGTCAAAGAATAATTTCAAGAAGGTAGTTCTTATGCCTTAGTCTGTGAACCAGAGGGTTTATTCCCCTCCCTTAAAACACTTTTTACTAGGGCATTGCCACCTCCCAGCTTTGACAAAGACCTAGGTTCTGTGGATTCTCAATTCTTGCCCCATCTCTAGGAATGACTGAATGAAGGTTAAATAAAACTTCAAAAGCAGGACCAGAAGATACTGAGCTTTTGAATGTGATAGTGCTTAAGATGGAAAATATATTTTCTGTCTAGTTTTTTGTTGTTGTTGCCTTGGCAACTGGTTGGGTTTTTTTTAAGCTTTCAATTTTTCTCAACAACATGAGCTGCTTCCTTTGATTTAGTTCAGATGTGTGAACAGATTTATATTTTATTCAGTGTCTCTAGTGTAAGTGTTTATGAGGTATAGATTCTCAATTTTCATAATCTTCACAAGGTTGAACAAGAATAAATAATTTCACATATCTGTTAGCTTGCCTGAGTAACCAAACAAAGGCAAGTCACCATGATCTTTTTTTGCCTGGTGTCAAGTACTGTAAAAATGATTCAGATTCATTTTTATAAACTATAACTAAATATTTTGATATTAGGCTTTTTAATGTCTCTGACAAAGCCTGTGTAAAATTGTTTCCATAAGCTATAAATGCACATCGTTCTTTCTGCCTTCCCATTACTTCCTCTGCTCTAGCCACAGGGGCCTCCTGGCTGGTCCTCATCCTGGCTAATTAAACCTGTTTTTTGTTTCAGGGACTCTGCATTTGCCATTTCCTCTGTCTGAAACCCATCTGCCCCAGATATTCACATTACTTCCTCTCTCATTGCATGGCGGGCTTCCCAGTTAAATGCCATCTCCTCATAGAGGACTGTCCGGGCCTTTCCATCTAAAACAGCATCCTCATGGACATTTTGGAGAAGGCAATGGCACCCCACTCCAGTACTCTTGCCTGGAAAATCCCATGGACAGAGGTGTCTGGTAGGCTGCAGTCCATGGGGTTGCTAAGAGTTGGACCAACTGAGCGACTTCCCTTTCACTTTTCACTTTCCTGCATTGGAGAAAGAAATGGCAACCCACTCCAGTGTTCTTGCCTGGAGAATCCCAAGGACGGGGGAGCCTGGTGGGCTGCCATCTATGGGGTCACACACGACTAAAGTGACTTAGCAGCAGCAGCAGCATGGCCATTTTGGAGATGAGTGGATCAATGTCTGGAAAACCTAAATGAATATCAGTCACCCTATATGAAGTCCACCAGTCTATAAGCTCTACCCATGGCAAGGAGACAGGAAGTATTGTGGCTCATTGTCAGACTTTTAGCCTCATCTGACTTTTAAAAGCTCTGAGCCTATATTACTTTTAAAAACATAAAAATTAGGAATTAAAATATAAGTTTAAGCAGCCCTGCTTCTCTGCATGTGTCACGGATTCAGTCAGATGTACATTTGATTAATGTGAATTCAGTCCAGCATCTGGCTGATGTCCTTGGCGGGTAGTCTCATTTGTTTAAGCAAATCCATTTGCACTTGCACACAGAATAATTAATTCAGGCTCACTTTATTGGAAGTCATGCTGAAGACATTTATCATTTCTTTCTTTACCATGGAGATGGATTGGACTATGGCTCATGGTTGTTGAGGCTGTGTGCTCATTAAAGATGGAGTGGACGTATTTGATACCAAACAACTTTTTAATTACTTCAGATTTAATGATGTACCTTTGCCATGCACTTAATCTCCAGCAAATATTTACCCTTCCCAAACCGATTTTTAATTTATAACTTGTCATGTCAAATAAAGCATTTTCTGAATTACAGTCTTTAAAAAATAGCTGACACACTCTCCTTTATGGGGAACTTTCAACATGTCCATCCTATGATTTGGAAATGACCTTTCTCACTCCTCTCAGCCTTAGCCCATACTTATTGATGTATTTATATTGAATACATTTTAATGTTTTTATTCTGCCATCTGGGTCATTCTCATAGAGAGAAATGGATGGGCGGGTGAGTAGATGGAGAGCGACAGAGACAGAGAGGCAGATTGACAAACTGAATTGTGCTCAGAATGTGTGGAAATCAAGTATCAGATACAAGAGAATATACCACCAGCTTTAGTCTCAGGCTTCCCAGGTGGCTCAGTGGTAAAGAATGCCTGCAATGCAGGAGACCCGTGTTCGATCCCTGAGTCAGGAAGAACCCCTGAAGAAGGGAATGGCTACCCACTCCAGTATTCTTGCCTGGAAAATCCTTTGGACAGAGGAGCCTAGTGGGCTACAATCCATGGGGCTGCAAAGAGTCAGACACAACTGAGCAACATTTCTTCCTCCTCCTCCCATGCGTTATTAGTCTTTGGTTCCACTTCCTGAGTTTGAATCCTGGCCCTGCCACTTACTAGCTGTGTGTCTTTGACCAAGTTTCTTAATCTCTGTGCTCTTAATGCTCTCTTCATTATCTATTAATTAGCCCACTTAATGCCCATCCCAGCCTCTTCCTAGCATTATCTCTTGCTTTACACAGGGTTGGAAGTTTCCATTTCTAGATCTTACAGCTAGTATTCTGGAGTTAGATCTGCTAATCAAATACATTCCCATAAACCTCTGAATTCAGGCCTAGATATTATGGGAAGAGAGGTGGGGCCTGGACCTTCGTTTTGTTTCTGGCTGGTGTGGCTAATGGCAGAGGCAGCGTGGTTCTGAAACCAGCTGCTGTAGTGATGGCTTCCTGACTCGACAGGCAGCTTCCTGATTGAGAACTTCCAAATTGTAGCAGAAACTGAGTTTGGAGCAGCATTTGTAGCAGCAGCTTTCTGGTGTTTTTAGGTTTCAGCAGCACCTTTGTCTGTCCAGTTCTGCTGAGTGATTTGAGGAGTAATTCCTAAAAGTTCATCTTAGAGTCTGTCTCTGCAGTTCTCCCAACAATGACATGAGCTGTGTCATACCTCTCTTTCTGTTTAAGGTAGCCAAAGTGACTTATGTTGGCTGCAACTAAAGATCAGGAAGAGTCACCTTCCCTTATAGAGTTGTAATGAGGAGCAATAAGGCATTTAACTGGCATAAAACATTTAGCATGCTTAGTTGCTCAGTTATATCTGACTCTTTGTAACCCCATGGATTGTAGCTCACCAGGCTCCTTTGTCCATGGAATTTTCCCAGCAAGAATACTGGAGCAGGTTGCCATTTCCTCCTCCAGGATATCTTCCCTACTAAGGGATCAAAACTGCATGTCCTGCATTGCAGGTGAATTCTTTACCACTGAGCTGCCAGGGAAGCCCAAAACTTGTGGCATGCCCCCTCTCCCCTTTTTGGCATTCTTAGAACTTTTTCTGACCTCAATCAATGGTATACCTACAACCATGAATAACGTAGATATTTATTAGTTTGTTGGTTCATTCATTCATTCATATGTTTATTGAAACAATTATTTGCTGGGTAGCTATTTTAATTAACATGAGTTCTAGGTGTCTTGGGGCAGTTGAACTTAACCAAACATTAAATGTTAAACATTAGAATCATCTGTGAATCTTTTTTTAAAAAAATTAATGTCTGTGCCACATTCAAGACATATTGAAGACAGGGAGAGTGTATAAATATATTTCCAATTGAGATACAATTTCTATACAGTGAAGTGCATGAGTCTTTTGTGTTTTAGCTTGGTGAATTTTAAATACGTAAAAAAAAAAAAATATATATATATATATATATATATATATACCCAGTTAGCTACTACCTAGGTCAAAGTATAGGAAAACAGAAATGTGCATGAAAAATTTATTGTGTGCATGGGATTTGTGGGGCTCCTTTTAAAAGGAGCTAAAGTTTCAAATACATTTGAGATTTTTGCCACTCAGAGGTCAAAAAAGTAATTGTCTGAAATGACCAGTATAACTAGGTCGTTTTCCTCCTACAGATTGGTACCCCTTCCTAGGTTTATGAAGAAAATTATTTCATTTATATGTGAAATGGAATAAATTTAAGAAGGGCCTTAGGTAACAAAAAGAAATCAATAAAGCTGTAAATGTTACCACTAATAACTTGTGAGTCATAACCTTTGACTCTCTTTATCTTCTTATGGTTGGCATAATTCATTGGCTAGCTAAAAATAAGTTTACTTTCTTTTAAAAAATTTTTTTAAATTTATTTATTTTTGACTGCTCTGGGTCATGATCGCTGTGCTCAGGTCTTCTCTAGTTAGGCTGAACAGGGGCTAGTCTCATGCAGTGACTTCTCTGGCGGCAGAGCACAGTTGCTGCTGCCGGGCTCAGTAGTTGTGGCGCATGGGCTTAATTGCTCCTCAGCGTGCCGGATGTCAGTTCCCTGACCAGGGATCAGACTCACGTCGTCTGCATTGGCAAGCGAATTCTTAACCAGTAGACCACCAGGGAAATACCGAAAATTTACCTTCTTAAAATTAAGCTATATTGCTTCTTTTATATGATCTCTTCAAAGAGAGTGAATATCATAAAACAGTAAAAGTAATTATTTTCCTCTCTTTCTAAAAGGGTGCTTGGTCTGTAGGTCACTGGCTGTACATTTAGTATTGTAATACTGAGGGCACTAGAGTAGCAGCATGAGCTGACCTAGGAAGATCAAGTTAGTAATTTTTGAAAAATATATGAAAACAGTTGATTAGAGGAAGAGAAAATAACATCTGTGAAACATTGTTGATAAAAACATATACATTTTTTAATAAAACCAACTAGAACAATTTTGAAGTGGAATAACTTTGCATAATTAACTCATTATAGAATGAAATTTTTGGGAAATAAAATGTAAAGCCCAATAAATACAAGATAATAGATTATCAAAGGCAAAAATAAAAATCCTAAAACCAGCCATAAAGAAAAGACAGATTGCTTATAAATGAATGATAATTAAGCTGACTGTTGATGTGTCAATAGCAGCAATGCAAGCAAGAAAGCAGTGGAATAATATCTTTTTTATTTAGCCTGCTTACAAAATATTGTGATTGTTAAATTTGAGAATTCATGCTTTTATCAGTTCTAAGACATTCTCACCCATTAACTCATTGTGCATTGCCTTTCCTATGTTCTCTCTGTTGTCTTTTTCTGAAATTCCAATTAGAACATCTCACTTTGACTTACATATCTCTTAATTTTCTTTTGTTTTGTTTTCTCCATCTCTTTGTCTTTCTGTGCTAAATTCTGAGTAATATCTCCAAATCTGATCTCCATTTTGTAATTCTCTGGCCAGCAGTGTTTAATCTTCTATTTTACCCAGCTACTGAAGTATAAATAAATATTATTATAATTTTACATTTTTCTTAGTTTTTAAACTTCTGTTTCTAATTTATCTGTTTATTTTTCACAGTCTCTTGTTCTTTAGTCAAGTTTCCTAGTCCCTATTTTATTTCTTTAACACAAGTATATCTATTTTATATTCTGTGCTAATTTCAGTAATCTGTTTCCATGAGTTTCATTCCAGAGCTGTTTCTTTTGTTTATTCCCTCTCAATAAAGGTGCCTTGTTTCAATATGTATTTTTTGAGTGTTGTTTTTGTTGTGATTCCATGGAACTTTATATAGATTTCTTTTGAGATTTGGAGTTGAGAGTACAGTCTTCTAAAAGGATTTGCATTTGCTTTCTCCAAACTGAAATGAGTGCATTTCAGTCTGGAACCATATTAGAATATATACCTGGCTTAGAGGATTTTGACTACAAAATAGTCTCAACTCAGGCCACATATATTATATGAGGTCTGGCTTGTGGTTGTATCTCTGGTGAGATGGTTCTTTTTCTCTCTCCACTTAGAGCAAAGCCAAGACAGACAAGTTTGTTTGTTTTTTTAATGTGTAATCTTTTTCTTTGTTTTTATTTAAAAAATTATTTTGGCCTCACTGCGTGTCATGTGGGATCCTAGTTCCCTGACCAGGGACTGAACCCATGTACCCTGCAGTGGAAGCTCAGAGTCTTAACCACTGGACCACCAGGGAAGTTCCTACAACCCTTTTCAAGGCATATTTATTTTCTAGTTCATCTTTTCTCTAAGGGTGGAGCTACAGGATTCTCAGCTTTGTGCAGTGAGCTTCCTTTCAGACCCCCAACTTGCTATGATTTAAGCTTTGTGTCCTGAATGCTGTGTGGACATTAAAACTGGTATATTAGGTTCTAGGCACCAGCTCAGGACTCATTTTCCTTTTGGAAGGCCCACTCTTATTTTCCTCTTGGTCTCTAAGCACTTTCTTTATTTTATCCCAACTCAGTCATGCGTTATAAGAGATTTTTTTTTTAAAGTTTTACCCAGAATTTTTAGATGTTGGTCACAGGGACTATTTTCCATGTCCTTGTAAAGGTGGAAATTCAGTTCCATATTTGTACCTCCTTGTCTTTGTCTAGCTCATGTGTCTAGCTCATGTTTCCATTTTCTACACAAATACATCCTAAACCCCCACATCCCATATTTTCTGTCATTCAGTCAGCCTCAGCTTTCTGGGGCTTTCTTTTCTGTTTATAAGCGTTTTCTGCATAGGTTGTATATTATACCATATAAAATTTTTGTTTATGGCTTTTTTCCTACTTCTGCTTACTTTTCTGTGTTCTCTGAAATTACTTGTTATGGAAGAGAAGGCTCAAAGCTTTGCCTTTCTTAGATTTAGCTGTTAGCGGGGGAAGGAAGGAGAGAGAAGGAAATTAAGAAATATCTCTTATAATTGTTCTCACTGTATTTCCCAGTGTCATCTTCCCTTTTAAACTTTAAGTCACACTACATTTCTGAGTCCGCCAGGGGTCATTCTGTGAACCCAGATCATTTCTTCCCTAGTTTCTCAATCTTTTTTTTTTTTCTAAGTAACCTGTTTCTCTTGCTTCAATGTATTTATTCATATAAACTTTTCCCTGAAGTTCTTCACTTGATCTCCATCTATTTCCAAAACCACCCCCCCATGAGGCTCCCGGGAGACTGAGTCATTTCAGTCCCACCCACACTCTGGGGCTGGTGCACCTTGGGGGACAGATGAGGGCTCCAGCAGCCTGAGATCCTATGTGTGACATGCCCACACGCCGAGGCACCTGCTGTTCCCACCCACGATGGGACTGTGTTTGCTTTGCATATCATGCTCTTGGGACCTCTCTGTAGGCATAGTCCTACTGCTGTGAGATGGGCAATGTTCACTCTGATTCATCCCACTAATTCTGATGCCAGGAAAAGGCAGTAGAGAAAAGTGATATTCCTTCTAGTCCAAAATGAATGCATGGACTTTGCTTATGATATTCATTTATCATTGCAGAGAAGAACTACAGCAGCATTTACAATTCACTGTTTAAAATCCTAGATGGTAGGACTTCCCTGGTGGTCTAGTGATGAAGATTTTGTGTGTCCAGTGCAGGGAGCATGGGTTCAATCTGTGGTCAGGAAAATAAGATTCTACATACAGAGTGGCCGAAAAAATAAAACACAACCCTAGATACTAAATGACAAATAGCTTAATACTTACATGTAACAACTCTGCTGCTGGTATTACTCTTGTCACTGTGATAATTATAAAGCAGTGTATATTTGTTGGACACTTACTGTACACTAGGTCTTTTAAAAATGTATTTATTTAGGGCTGTGCTGGGTCTTTGTTGCTATGCATGGACTTTCTCTATTTCCGGCAAATGGGGTCTACTCTTTTTCACAGTGTGAAGATTTCTCACTGTGATGGCTTCTGTTGTTGCAGAGCACAGGCTCCTGGGCTCTTGGGCTCAGTAATTGTAGCACACAAGATTAGTAACCCCACAGCATGTGGGATCTTCCCAGACCAAGGATTGAACCCTTATCCCCTTCTTTGGCAAGCAAATTCTTAACCACTGGACCACCAGGGAAGTCCCACACTAGGTTTTATACTGAAAGAGTATTTAGTTCTTACAACCATCCTGTAAGGCAGGAGCTGTTATTTCCATTTACAGATGAGGTCATGGAGATTCAGAGATGTTAAGTAACTTTCCCATGGTCACATACCCAGTAAGGGGTCACGATAGGATTCAAATTCAAGTCTTCTAAACACAAAGTCCGCCAGTGTCTTATCTGTCAGGACAAAAGCATTCAGATTTCTGATCTATGATTATGAGCTTTTTTTTTTTATAATAGCCAGAAATTAAAACCACATTAGTCTGTCCTTTAAGGTAGCAGATATGAAAATATCTGTACACTGAAACCATGCTACCTGCCATTGCATAGAACTGACTTTGAAATTCCCTTGTGGGAACTGCTTTTAGAACAAGCATGTGAAACATATGAAAAGCAATTTCCTTTTGGAGATCAACCTTGATTTTTAACCCAAGCCCTATTACCCTGCATGATCACCTACATAATTTATCAGTTTTTGTTCCCAATGCCTCTTGACATTTTCCAAAAGGCTAATTCTGTCCTCTGAGGATGGAGATTTGCCATTAATAAGGACATACAGAAGAGATTTCCAGAGCAAGTAAAGACATTTTCTAAAGAAACTCCAAAACTCTCAGCAGCATCAACATTTTTAAATTAAGAGCTTACCCCTCCCCCTCTAAGGTGATCGCTTTGAAGAGGGAACATTCAGTGATATATTTACATACAGAAATATGGTCATCTGTTTGCTTCCAATTTAGTCTGTCACTTCATAGATATACTTGACTTTGATTTGATGTAGAGTGAAATATGTTTACACAAGTATTTGTTGTTGGTTAGTCGTGGCCAACTCTTTGCGACCCCATCAACTGTTATTTATCAGGCTCCTCTGTCCATGGAATTCTCCAGGCAAAAATACTAGAGTGGGTTGCCATTTCCTTCTCCAGAGGATCTTCCCTACCCAGGAATTGAACTCGTGTCTCCTGTATTGCAGGTGGATTCTTGACTGCTGAGCCACCAGGGAAGCCCTTTACATAAACATTTGTCTAACAAAAATACTGCTGTGTGTAGAGAAACATCTGACTTTCCTTGTCAGTCTCAGAAAGTCTTACTGGTGGTGTTAACAGTGGAACTGGCTTCGTTTTGGTAGGAATTCTGTTCCCCTTTAAATCTTACAATTAGAAAATACTGACTTGTGGATTTGGACAGATTGTGAGTAGGCCTGCCTTCTTCAAAGAAAACAAATCACGTTTCTGCTTCTCCAGCAGAGAAGCATGATCTTCTTACTAAGTATGTCTCCAGCAACAGTTCAAGCATCAGTTTTTTAAGTGCTTACTTTTTCTTACAGTGAGGGTTAAGGTTAAAGTTTCAAGCATCATTAATTAGCCATTCATATTTAAATTAACTCTGCTGAAATAAACAGCTGTATTCAAAATAGTAATGTTGCTGTAGCAACATAAATCCAAATCATTTGCTTTTCCTTTCTGTTCACAATTGTTCCTTACTAGCTAGGCCTGGATATGAAACAAATTTGCTGCAAATTCCCACATAAATGAGGTTTTTAAAATAGTTTGAGAGGAGAAAAATACTTTAAAACGATTGCTTTAAATGATACCTTGAAGCTCATAATTCCCAAAGGTTCCTGAAGAAGTTTAGGTCTCTTGTGTGATGGCCTCACCTGGTCATCTCATCTCAGGGTTCCTGGGGCTCAGAATGTGGATGAAGTCGAGGGGTCATAGTTCTTTTTTACTTTTAACAATTTTTAAAACTGAAATATAGTTGGTTTACAATATTGTGTTAATTTCTATTGTACAGCAAAATGATTCAGTTACACACACACACACACACATATATTTTAAAATATTCTTTTCTATAATGATTTATCTCATGATATTGAGAACAGAGACTTCCCTGGTGGTCCAGCAGATAAGAATCTGCCTTCCAATGAAGGGGACGAGGGTTCAATCACTGGTTGGGGTACTAAGATCCCACATGTCACGGGGCAGCTAAGGCTGTGCGCCACAACTAGAGAAGCCTGCATGTGGTAACGAAGACCCAGTACTGCCAAAAAAAAAAAAAAACGTATTGAATATAGTTCCCTGTGCTGTATAGCAAGCCTTGTTGTTATCCATTCAATATGTAATAGTTTGCATCTGCTAACCGCAGACTTCCAGTCCATCCCCCACCCACCAGCCCTTCCCTTTGGCAACCACAAGTCTGTTCTCTATGTTTGAGGGGACCACAGTTCTTGTTCCAGCTCTAGCTAAAATGTTCTGATCCAGAAAGTGAGGAGAGTTGAACCAGGTGACTCCCCATGGCTTTTCTAACAGTGAAAGGGTCAGGTTCTTTGTTCCAGCAACTTAATTGCCCGCTTAACAAAATATGATCCATTGGATAATAGAAAAAGCAAGAGAATTCCAGAAAAACATCTACTCCTGCGCCATTGACTATGTTAAAGCCTTTGACCATGTGGATCATGAGAAGCTGTGGAAAATTCATAAAGAGATGGGAATACCAGACGGTCTCACCTGGCTCCTGAGAAACCTTTATGCAGGTCAAGAAGCAGCATGGAACAACAGACTGGTTCCAAATTGGGAAAGGAGTACATCGAGGTTGTATATTGTCACCCTACTTATTTAACTTATATGCAGAGTACATCATGTGAAATGCCAGGCTGGATGAAACACAAGCTGGAATCAAGATTTCTGGGAGAAATATCAATAACCTCAGATATACAGATGACACCATCCTTAGGGCAGAAAGTGAAGAGGAACTAAAGAGCCTCCTAATGAAGGTGAAAGAGGAGAGTGAAAAAGCTGAGTTAAAACTCAGCATTCAAAAACTAAAGATCACTTCATGCAAATAGATGGAGAAACAATGGAAATAGTGACAGACTTTATTTTTAGGGGCTCCAAAATCACTGCAGATGGTGACTGCAGCCATGAAATTAAAAGAGGCTTCCTCCTTGGAAGAAAAGCTATGACCATCCTAGATAGCATATTAAAAAGTAGAGACATTACTTTGCCAACAAAGGTCTGTAGAGTCAAATCTATAGTTTTTCCAGTAGTCATGTATGAATGTAAGAGTTGGGCCATAAAGAAGGCTGAGAGCTGAAGAACTGATGCTTTTGAATTGTGGTGTTGGAGAAGATTCTTGAGAGTCTCTTGGACTGTGAGGAGATCAAACCAGCCAATCCTAAAGGAAATTAGTCCTGAATATTCATTGAAAGGACTGATGCTGAAGCTTCAATACTTTGGCCACCTGATGTGAAGAACTGACTCATTGGAAAAGACCCTGATGCTGGGAAAGATTGAAGGCAGGAGAACGGGACTATGGAGAACAAGATAGTTGTTGGCATCTCCCACTCAATGGATGTGTGTCTGAGCAAGCTCCGCGAGGTGGTGAAGGACGGGGAAGCCTTCACCTGGGGTCCATTGGGGTCTCCAAAGAGTCAGACACAACTGAGCGACTGAACAAGAAAAGAAGAGAAGGCAAATTCAAGCTGTTTTAAAACCAAGCCTCAGGCTAAGCCTCAGTCGCATAGTAAAGAAGAGAATTGTTAAGCATTTCTGGTATCTAAGCTTGTGGTTTCTAAATGTTGATTGTGAATCATCTAGGGAGACTCTTGAACACTCTACCTGGTCCATCATCACCACCAGTGGTCCTCATTGTGGCAAATAATAGTTACATGAAAATGATTTTAATTAAGAAAAATAATGAGCCTGTTAGCCTTTTGTGTGTGTTCTATTTGCCAATCCTCTCATCAGGTGACTCTGGAGACTTGGTCCTCTCTCAGTTTTCTGGTCTGGAAAATGAGATTCAATAAGCTGGATGTGTTCCCCGCCCCTGGATCATGACTTTTTATTAAATGGAGTAGAAACACAGTATCAATTTTTAATAGTGATAAATTAACACTGAGAGAGTTTTGCTTGGGAAGCAGATTTGTAGTTAAAACAAGAACAGGACTTGAGGCTTTTCCTGTAGTCCTTTTTTCATCCTCACATTTTTTTTTTTAACTCTTCTTCAGTCTGGAAAAATCCGGTCTTGAGATTAATTGGAGAAAAGTCAGAAAAGATATTGTTTTCTTTATAATTTTATAAGCCATTAAAAAGAAGATAGAAAAGAGACAAAAACTCAAAAGAAAAATGGTAAAGAACATTAACAGACAGTTCACAGCAAGGAAACCCTTATGAAAAGCAGCTCAGCATAGGAGTAATCAAGGAAGTGTGAACCCAATAAAGACATACAGCTTGAAACGTCTGACAGTATCAGGGTTTGGCAAAGCTATGGAGAAACAGGCAAAGCTGGACAGCGCTGGTGGGACTGTAGATGCTGCAACCTCTTGGGAAAGTGATTTGGCAGGATCTAGTGAAACTGAAAACGCAGGTTTCCTTCAACTCAGCAATTCCACTCCTGGATGTATTTCCAGAGAAAGTCTCACGATCCACAAGGGCTCACTAAGGCCATGTTTGTGATAGTGAAAAATTAGACACAACCTACACGGCCTTCAGCAAGAGAATGGATGAAAAATAGTGCAGTATATTCCTACGTTGGAATATTATAAAGCGAAACTTTGTATCTTGAAAATAAAATTCAAAAGACCATCACACATAAAGCAATGCTCTGTCTTGTTTATGGATACTTATATATGTAAAGTATAAAAATGGGCTGGAAGAAATCAGTTTCTATGTGGGAATTGCTACTTACATGTCAACTTTAATTGAATTGTTTAATTCTTCTTTAATAGGAAAAAAGATTTGAAGCAAATATGTCATTAGTTAATTGTTCAATCTGGAATGGTGTGAACTTGGATATTATTGTTTTCTGTAATTTTCAGAACATTTTAATCTCTTAAGAAAAGATATAAAATGCCAATGTAAAAAAGTTTATAAATCAGACAGTAGAAATTGACCTTTATTAATTGCTCTGGGTACCTACTCTTAGGGCTGTTCACCTATGACACATATTTTAAAATTTTTTCAGCATTCATTTAATTTTTCAGCAGTTGCCTTTTAGAGGATTCTGTTCTCTGCCCTTGGCATCTGTTGGGTGATTCATCCATGCTTTTACTTTCACAAAGATGTAAGTATAGACCTAGACTGTGGTTTCAAAAGCACCTGACCACACCATCCATCCTTTGAAGTGTTAATTTGGATTAAATATCCTAATACCAGGATCTCCTTGCCTTTCCTTATGAGTATATGGTTTATGTCCCTTAAAGAAACGGTTTGCAGATTCTAAAATGTATAAGCCATAACGCAAAAGGAGGCTTAAGCTTATGTTTCCTGGTCATTAATTTTATGTTACTAATGAGATGGGGAATAACAATGCAGATACTATTCCTTGAGAGGTGGGGGACAGCCAGATGAAACCAGAAAGAGGAATCTAAGCAAGTTGCTGATAGAGTAGAGTGAACTGAAGCCCTTCACTTGCAGGGAAGCAATCAAAATTTCTTGGACAGCAAGTGGGTAGGAAAAATACCAAGTGTGAAAAAGCAGGGGTAGAAAAAGAGGGTTTTCTTGGAATACAGTAGAACAGATCTACAGAAGGTTTAGTAACAACAAACAAACAAAAATCTGTAGGTACGTTATTTATACCACAGACTGGGATTATTTCTGGCATTAAAAGTTAACCCTCCCCTACGTTGCCCCCAGGTGTGTATGGCGGAATGTCTCACTGTTGACCAAGATATATCTGCCCCTCCCTCCAGCATCAGCTTATAAATGTAATATATCATGATTCATATGTTCATATAGTGGATTATGTAATCCAGGGCCCTTTTGAGAGTGAAAAAGGATACTATTAATAAATAATTGAGACAACAGGCACAAACTGAGGTTTTCCTGGGCAAACATCCCAGTCACCCTAGTGAATACTGGTCACCATAGTAATACAGATATTTACATGTACACTTGAAAGTAAAACTTATCAAATAAAACAGAACATCAAAACTTTTACAATACATCTACCATGTGCTTGGCCATGGTGATACAACAGATAATGAGAGTGACAAAAAGCCTTGAGTAGGAGAAGAGAGACAGTAAACAAATGAATCATGGATTATTAGATGCTGTTAGGTTTGTATGGAAACTATAAGACAGACAAGGGAAATAGGGACAGCTAGGATCTAGGAAGTGGAAGAAATACAGTTTTAAATAGTGTGCTCCAGAAAAGTGTGGCAGACTGAATTATTGTTCACCAGTAATCTCTTCCTCTCCCTACAGGGTAATTTTTCTTCCTCATTCTTTTGAAATCAGGTTTGGCCATACAGCTTAACCCTGACATTGATATGTGAGCAGAAATGACACTGCTCTCCCAGTGACTGTCTGCCCTACCACGCTCTGTTCCATCTGCTGTAGTCACCAAGCAATGTTGAGGGAGTGTTCTGGGTTCTAGGGCAAGGGCAAGGATGGTACAGATCTGCTAGTAGTATGACAGAGTGCAAGTACTAAGAAATAAGCATTTGTTGTTTTATGAGATTTGGGATTTTCTTGTTATGTAGTGCAACCTAGGGCATCCTAGCTAATACAGAAGTCCTCATTGAGAAGGTAACAAACATCTGAGCAGAGAACTGATGGTGGTGTGGAAACCGATTTGTGCAAATATGTGGAACAAACATGTTGCATGGGGAGGAATAGCAAGTGCAAAGGTTTTGAAGAGGGAGCCTTCTTTTCTTTTTAAAAAAATATTTATCTGGCTGCACCAGTCTTGGTTGCAGCATGCAGGATCTTTGTTGCTGCCTGTGGAATCTTTAGTTGTAGCGTGTGAACTCTTGCAGGATATGGGATCTAGTTCCCTGGTCAGGGATTGAACCTGGGTCCCCTGCATTGGGAGCATGGCATCTTAGCCACTGGACCACCAGGGAAGTTCTGGTTTTGAGCGGGGAGCATTCTTGATATCAGGAAATGGAGCTGCAGGAGTTGCTTGTATATTTTTGAGATTAACTGTTTGTCTGTTGCTTCATTTGCTATTATTTTCTCCCATTCTGAAGGCTGCCTTTTCACCTTGCTTTTAGTTTCCTTTGTTGTGCAGAAGCTTTTAATTTTAATTAGGTCCCATTTGTTTATTTTTGTTTTTATTTCCAATATTCTGGGAGGTGGGTCATATAAGATCCTTTTTTGGTTTATGTCGGAGAGTGTTTTGCCTATGTTTTCCTCTAGAAGTTTTATATTTTCTGGTCTTACATTTAGATCTTTGATCCATTTTGAGTTTATTTTTGTGTATGGTGTTAGAAAGTGTTCTGGTTTCATTCTTTTACAAGTGGCTGACCAGTTTTCCCAGCACCACTTGTTAAAGAGATTGTCTTTTCTCCATTGTATATTCTTGCCTCCTTTGTCAAAGATAAGGTGTCCATAGGTGCATGGATTTATCTCTGGGCTTTCTATTTTGTTCCATTGATCTATATTTCTGTCTTTGTGCCAGTATCATACTGTCTTGATGACTGTGGCTTTGTATAGAACAGTCTTTTGGACTCTATGGGAGAGGGCAAGGGTGGGATGATATGGGAGAACAGCATTGAAACATGTAAATTATCACATGTGAAATGAATCGCCAGCCCAGGTTTGATGCATGATACAGGGTGCTCAGGGCTGGTGCACCAGAATGACCCAGAGGGATGGAATTGGGAGGGAGGTGGGAGGGGGTTTCTGGAAGGGAAACACATGTATACCCATGGCAGATTCATGTCAATGTATGGCAAAACCAACATGATAATGTAAAGAAAAATGAATAAATAAATAAAAGACAAAATAAAATAAAATAAGCCATCAAAAAAAAAAAAAAGGATCAGGGAAGAAGTCAGAATGCAGGGGTGTCAGCACCAGTTTGATTTCCCTGAGGTCTGTAGGGCTGGAGGTAGGACTTGTTCCTGTTCATCCAGTGATGCTCACTCCTCTTCCTCCACAGAGTATGGAGTGAAGCAGCAAGAATGAGAGGAAAGAAGAGGATATAAAGGAAGGAAAAGTAAATGAGGTTTGGAAGATGCAGCCTAACAGAGGGGTGCCCCAGATCTTTGGGCCACAGCCCCCTGATATACTAAAATTGGTAGGTCACCCATGTAGGAGGCCTCTGCCTGCTGTCATGAAGGAGATGAGTCAGTGCATCCAAAGTGTGCTAGTGAGTGACCACCCCTCACCAGGACGTGGCCCCCTCCTCCCATTCTCCTTGTTCTCATGCCCATGACTTAGAGCCACACGGAACCCAGGGAGCCTCCAACAGACAAACCGAGGCAACAGAGCTACCCTTGGGAGTGCCACGCAGCACCCTGAGAAAGGGGCAGCTCCCCGCTGGCCCAAGCAACATAAGAGATTATACAAACCACATATCCCTTCTTTCTTTAAATCCTGATCATTCTCCATATTTTTATTAAGTGTTAGATTAGATTTCTGTCAGCTCTGCACAGCCTTGAAGCCATAGAGCCTCTCAATTAGCAGTTGCTGGTAAAAGAAACTCTGGACAAATAAGGCAGAGTAGGCGGCTAATGATGCTTCTGCGTGGAGGAGGCAGAGTTCTAAATATCAGATCCATCTAGAAGAAACTTAAAAGTTGAAGGCTAAAATGTTTCACAGAGATAAAAATACCACTATGCATTTATCAACCACAGAAGTAGTAGCCTTGGAAGATTCACTGGGAGAAACTCTCATTAAATATCTGGCTTTTTGAGGCTAGTGGCATTAATCTCAGAATACAACCGTTAATCTCAAATGCTCCATGCTAATTGATTGTCTTGGATTACTAAACTCAAATAGCATCTATAACTCCTAAAGATATAAAAATAGTTTTTAGGTCTATAAGAATCTTAAATATCTATATATTATCGCTACTCTGTTTGGTCAAAGAAAATTTAACAATTTACCTCTGGTAGATAGTTGCCCTGGAAGCAATGCATGCAAAAGCATTGTGATGTCAAGCCCCAGCCTTCCTGCTTTCTTCTTTCAAATCCTAAAGAAATCTATTCACCATGGAAAGCATATTGAAATAAAAAGGGAATTTCCACCCAATTTATATAATGCCAGAATTATTAGGATTGGGGCCCTCACTGAGAAACTAAAAAGCCATCTAAAAGCTTGGGAGGGAAGAAATGCATGGTACAAACAGGTGACCCCCTAGAAGGGCATTCACTATGCAGGTATCATAGCAAAAATGCCTTGGGGAGCTCAAGGCAAATCAATCTGTTACAACCCTATGGGATTCAGCATTCAGTTACCACTCCTTCCAGAATCCTTTGAGCCAGTGTTGCTCCCTGAGGGTGTAGGGCACTACTGGGATTCGGGGAAAGGATGATTCTCTGATATATGGAATTCTTCCATGTGCTGTAGGATGTTTACATCCTTGATCCCACTCACTAGATGCAAGTAGCACTTTCCAGTCACTGACACAAAAGCATCACCAGTCTGTCCCTAGAGTAGACATTGCTATCCCCAGTTGAGAGCCCTACAAGTCTGAGCTCCAGCAACAGGTAGAATAAGGTGGGGTTTGAATATAGCTGTGAGGGTGCTCCACTGAGCAGGAACTGACCAAGTTATCAGATATCCATCTTCTTTCTGTCTGTGTGTAGGTACATCAGGAAAAGAAGTGGCTGGCTTTGTATACTGGTGAAAAAACAGTAATATATCCAAAAGTTCACCGCAGCCACATGATTAAAGAGATGACTTTGTAGTCGGTTGGTAAAGCAAATTCTAAAAAGAGATTAAAGTCTGAAATAAACTAGAAGTAGTGTCTCAATCCATATTGTCATTACTCTTCTGGAAAGGGGAAGGAGGGTCTCTTTGAAGATGAGTTGACAGCTGCTTGACATTTGCCTGAACATAGTGTTGACAGGCTAGGTTTTTAGGTTCTTCTGTGGACACTGAATTTCAAAAATTAAATGAAACATAAAAATGAAACACAGATGAGAAATTTTAAATCTGCATATCCAAGTTATTGATATGGATGCGGATATATCCAGCTACTTAATAAGTACGTGCCCTACTACTTGAAGTGTCACTGCGTAGCTCTCCTTCTCTCCCCACTTCTTCCCATTGACCCTCCCCAGCCCCTGGCTTCCTGCCTTTACCCCCAGGACCGTATCATCTATGGGAAAGAAGGTGGAAAGGGACACCTTGCCCTGCCATGGTGGAATCCTTCCCTTTTCCCTTTCCCCTCACCTCTCTAATGGCAGTGCATTTGCTAGGCAACTGTATTTGCCAATCCCTGGACTAAGGGTTTTATGATTGTTTTAATTTTATAATAGGCTACCCAAAGAAATTTTAACAATTATTCCTTCAGAGGTTTGGTTTAATTTTTTTTTCTTGAAACAATCTCAAACTCATAGAAATTTGTAAGTATGATATAAAGGGTGTTTTTTTCTCATGATTTGCGAATAAGTTGCCAACTTGTTGCCCACCACCTCTGATTTTCCTACAAATAAGGACATTCTCCTACAAAGTCCAAGGAAACCATGAAAATCAGAAAAGTAACAGTAACACGTTACTATCGTCTAATCCCCAGACCCCATTCAAGGGGCCCAAGAATGCTCTGCCAAAGGAGCCAGAGGAAATCCCATGCTACATTTAGTTGTCCTGTCTCTGTAGTCCCCTTCAGTCTGGAACAGTTGCTCAGCCTTTCCTTGGTTTTCATGAACTTGGCACTTCAGAAGAGTACTGGCCATTTATTTTGTAGAATTTCTCTTGATTTGGTTTTGCCTGCCACTTCGTCATAATTGGTTAAGGTGCTGCACCTTTGGCAGGACTATCCAAGAAGCGATGCTGAGCCTTCCTGTTCACCAGATCAGGTCACACATGATTTTGATTTGTCCTGTTACTGATGTCGCTCTTAGATCCCTGTGTATGGTGATACTTGTCATGCTTCTCCATTGTATATGAAGTTATTCTTTTTCCTTTCATAACTAATAAGTATTTTATGGGGAGGTACTATGAGCTATAAATAGACTGTTCCTCATCAAACTCTCAATTATTTTATGGATTCATGTTCCGGGCTTATACTTCCCTATCACCAGCCTAGAATCAGCCATTCTTCAAGGTGGGTTAAGTGCTTTGCATGTATTATCTTAGTCAGTTCTCACAACATGAGAATAGTGAGCTGATAACTGGCAGTATTTCCATTTTTCACATGAAGAGACTGAGTCACAGAGATGTTAAGTAATTTACTCAGTGTTTGCACAACTTGAACTTGGCAGAGCCGGGATTTGAATTTGGGTCTACTTGACTTTGGAAACTGTGTTATGAATCACTCTGCTTTAGATGATCCCAAATTTCTACTCTGTCTATTCACATCACCTTCCACATTATAGAACCTATTGACCTATATGGATAAGAAAGTTGCTATTGGAAAGTGTATTTAGCCTTCCAAGTCTGGTGGCTAGGAAATCCTCTCCTGCTATTTCTCTGACACCAGGACCAGAAAGAAGCCAGCTTCTGCCTCCCTCACCCTCCATCCATCCAGGAGGCTACAGTTTAGTAAGGGGCTTATTGGGGGAAATTTAGGCAGAAGTTCTGGGGATATCAACAACAAAGGAAAATTCTTTTTCTTTTTAAAAAATTGTATTTTATTTTTTATGATTGAGGGGCCAGGGACATAGTTTTAGGCTTGCTGAAATCCAGTGTAATGGATACACCATCTCTGCCGCTAAATTCTTTAAAAAGCCATGGTCTCTGTTGTCTGTCCCAGGAATCTGTCTGGCCACCTTCTGCCTCCATGCTGGGTCTCAGGCTGCTGAAGATGTAGCCAACTAGTAGAGGAGGATATTGACACCAGCCATGGAGTTGTTTAGTTTCTGCTTCTTCTTGCCACATGGCCTTGTTCACTAATCTTCCTTCTGTTTCCATGGTCTCTGATTGCTGGTCCCTTCATAATAAGACTGCATGTAACCTTCTCCAAAGAGGCACCCCTCACTATTTCTGCTACATGCTGATCCTCCCCTAACACTGCATTTGTCCTTTGTATCCACACTGTCCCCAGTCAGTATCATCCCATCTTTGTGTATTTACAACACACACACATGTATCCTGTATTTTCCAGTTGTTTGATGTTTGGAAGTATGTCTTCTCTTTCCAATTGAGGTCCAGTTGAAGTGTGAGTCTCAGGTGAAGGCCATGGTCTTCAGCATCTTCTGTGTATTTCGTAGGAACTTATACACTGATATCATTAGATTGCTCTTAAATGTGTGTTGAATCAGTGAATGCTTGTCCACGTGTGGCCCTGCATGTGTCTCACAGAACTTATGTCCACATTCTTTTTGTATACTCTAATGCTTTGGATTATACTTCTCCATTCTCTGTGTTACCATAGAAGTTCTGGGAGAGAGATCATTCAGTAAAACTCTTGTTTTGTAGACGAGGAAGCCAAAGCTCAGAAAGATGTCATGTCTACCTGGTAACAAAACTAGAGTCAAAACATCAAATCCTGCCTCCTTTTCTAAAAGTTCACCCAATGCGTCATTCAGCTTTCATCATTAGCAAGTAGAAATATTTTTATTATAACTATTAATTGAGTTAGCAAGGGTAGGATGTGTGTGGAATTAAAGCTAGTAATTTAATAAAGCTTATGTCATAGTGAAAAAAGGAAAATATGTTTTGATTTAAAGTATGAAATTTTAAAGAATAAAACTGCTAGCTGTATAAGGAATTCTGCAACTTGCAAATTAACTTTTTGTATAAAGTCTTTTCTAGAACACATCAATAGAAACATTGTTTCAAATGACCTAAATGATTCCTATGTTAAGAATTAGGGTGTCCAGAGAGGAACAGGTTAGATCAGAACTAAGGTTTGTCTTCAGATCTGGTTTCTTCTTAATTATTAAATCACTTAGTTTATTTGTTACTCCTCCTTTAAAAAAGCACAAAAGTGCTAACTTTAATTTAGAGGTAAAGAGTCTAAAGGGTTCTATTAGGGAGTAGAAAAGAAAATGTCTGAACTATACAAATGGCCAGAACTCTATGTTAGGGGTCATTGCTGTGTTTGTGCCATGAATTCCTTTGGCATCTGGTGCAGCCTCTTAACTTCTCAGAATAATGTTTTTAAATGCATGAATTAAAATATATAGGATTACTAAGGAAAAAATATTGAAATATAGTTATTAAACATTTAAAGAACAGATATATGATATTATAATCAATATACAATGCTTTTTATTAACACTTATATAATAAGATCTAGTATTGGAAGTAATAGCTATGGTGATTTCAGAGCAGTGTGTCTTCGACTACTCAGGCTGCCATATCAAAGCACCATCAGCCCGGGGGCTCACATAACAGAAATGCATGTATCTTCTCACAGTTCTAGAGGCTGGAAGCCTGACATCAGGGCGTCAGCATGGACTTTCCTTCTTGCTCACAGAAGATCACCTTTTCATTGTGTGCTTACATGCTCACATGTCCTTTCCTTGGTTCTTGCACATGGGGGCTGGGGGGAGGGGAGGTGAGATAGGGAGAGAGAGGGGTCTCTTCCTCTTCTTATCAGGCCTTCAAGTCCTGTCTGATTAGGGCCACACCCTTATGACTTAATTTAACCTTAATAACCTTAAAGTCCCAGCTCCAGTTACAGTCACATTAGGGATTAGGCCTTCAACATATGAATTTTGGAGGGACAGTTTGGTCCGTACATAGTGATAAGCATAAGTGATATTTTAAAACATCTTCAACAAATTTTAAAATGAAATAAAAATAGCTGTGATCTGTTGGTAACAGAGTCACAGATGCTGCTGCTAATAAGTGTGTTGCCTATATTCTTTATGGAAAGAAATTCTTAGTTTCAGGTAGCAGTTAATGAAAATAAGATTTTCCCCCCATTCTAGTTCATAAACACCCTGAACTTCTATATAAGGACTCCAGGTTAAGAACCCCTCCTTGATACATGCAAGTAAGATATTCTTATTTTGAGGAAATAAGTGGCCTAATCCCTAGGTAGTGGGAACAGATTCTGAAATCAGGTGATTCTACCCATTGCCAGTTATCAAGGAACAGTTCAGTTCAGTTGCTGAGTCGTGTCCAACTCTTTGCAACCCCATGGATTGCAGCATGCCAGGCTTCCCTGTCCATCACCATCTCCCGGAGCTTGCTCAAACTCATGTTCATTGAGTCAGTGATTCCACTCCAACCATCTCATCCACTGTCGTCCCCATCTCCCCCTCCCTTCAACCTTTCCCAGCATCAGGGTCTTTTCCAGTGAGTCAGTTCTTCACATCAGGTGGCCAAAGTATTGGAGCTTCAGCATCAGTGCTTCCAATGAATATTCAGGACTGATTTCCTTTAGGATTGGCTGGTTTGATCTCCTTGCAGTCCAAGGGACTCTCAAGAGTCTTCTCCAACACCACAGTTCAAAAGCATCAATTCTTCAGCACTCAGCCTTCTTTATGGTCCAACTCTCACATCCATACATGACTGCTGGAAAAACCATAGCTTTGACTCTACAGACCTTTGTCGGCAAAGCAATGTCTCTGGTTTTTAATATGCTGTCTAGGGTGGTCATAACTTTTCTTCCAAGGAGCAATCGTCTTTTAATTTCATGGCTGCAGTCACCATCTGCAGTGATTTTGGAGCCCCTAAAAATAAAGTTTGTCACTGTTTCTATTGTTTCCCCATCTATTTGCCATGAAGTGATGGGACTGGATGCTGTGTTCTTCATTTTTTGAATGTTGAGTTTTAAGCCCACTTTTTCACTCTCCTTTTTCCCCTTCATCAAGAAGCTCTTTAGTTCCTCTTCACTTTCTGCCATAAGGGTGGTATCATTTGCGTATCTGAGGTTATTGATATTTCTCCGAGCAGTCTTGATTCCAGCTTGTGCTTCATCCAGCACCAAGGAACAGTGAGTGTGTTAACTGAAAAGAAATATCAGTAACGAGAACCCAACATGGGAGACAACAAAAGGAACGCAGATGTATAGAATAGACTCGTGGACTTTGTGGATGAGGGTAAGGGTGGGATGATATGGGAGAAGGGCATTGAAGCATGTTAATTGTCATGTGTCTAATCAATCGCCAGCCCAGGATTGATGCTCGGGACTGGTGCAGCGAGATTTCCCGGGGGGGAGGGAGGAGGGAGGGGAGTTCCGGAGGGGAAGCATATGTAAACCCATGGTGATATCATGACAATGTATGGCAAAAACAATAATAAAAAAAAAAAAAAGAAATATCATATGCTCTTGCCTTGCTTTCTGATATTTTAAAATACGTGTTTGAGGATTGGAATGTGTTTTGTCTTGCAGACACCAGTAACCTAAATACTGAGCAAAATGATTCCTCTGAGAACTCCTGGCTTGACCCTTCTATGAAGGGCCAACCAGAAACCAAGGAAGAGGATGATGGACTTCGGAAATCCCTGGATAAATTCTATGAAGTATTTGGCAATCCACAGCCAGCCTCTGGAAATTCACTCTCCGCATCTGTCTGCCAGTGCCTGTCTCAGAAAATCAATGAACTGAAAGACCAGGAGAACCAAAAGTATACCCTCCGCAGTTTTCAGATGGCCCGGGTCATCTTCAGCCAGGATGGCTGCTCCATCTTACAGAAACATTCCAGGGATGTCCACTTCTACCCACTCAGAGAAGGAAGTACGTCTCTACAGGATGAAAAGCTGACCCCAGGTCTTTCAAAAGATATTATTCATTTCCTCTTGCAGCAGAACTTGATGAAAGACCAGTAACTAGTGCCTGGTGGTGAGAGCAGGTGTATAGGGGCATGAGCGGGGTATCCCTGTGGCCAATACCATTGGTGCATCACCCAGAACCGGTTAGGTCTCTTGCCAGCTTGGTGCGCCCAGCCCCCAGCTAAGTGCTTTGCAGGCCAAGGCTGGCATCTTGTAATCTGGTCCTGGAGCCAGTGCAGCCCAAATGGAGAGCCAGAAGTGTCTGGTGGTTTTATTGCCTTTAGGCCATCCCTTTGACCTAAGGCCAGTGACCAAGTGGTTTGGGAGTCCAAAAGACCACCTTCCTTCTTTCCAGGAAGAACATGCTCTGAGGCACAATTCAAGTACAAGTGCTCCCCTCCTGGTAAGGTCAAAGCTGGAGTTTCACTCTCTCACCCTTGCCTGGCTCCTTTCTTTCCCCGCCCGCCTTCTCTCACTCAAGTACTGGTGTCTCCTGGGAGTATTTCCATAATAAATCTCCTATACCTGAACCCTTGACTCAGAGTCTACTTCTGGATGAACCTGACCTAAGAGAACAGGCTTCCATTTGATGAGTTTTTTGGGTTTGTTTGGGTTTTTTTGGCCCCACCCAATGACTAGGGATGGAACCTGGGCCCCCTGCAGTGGAAGTGTGGAGTTCTAACTATTGGACCACCAAACAACTCCCTTGATGAGTTAGTTTTTTTGAAGGCTACAAAGCCTTATGCTGAATCAAGTATAAGAATTCAATCAAGTTGTAAAACTGTGACCATGTGACTGAGAACGTTTGTCCCCAAATAATTTAAATATGGTTCCAAAAGGTGCATCACATCTTAATCATACCCTTGCTTCTCCAAAGCCGGAGTTTCCTGTCTTATACTCACTGGGTATGGAAGGAACATTTGAGCCATCTAAAATAAGAGCTGACATTCGCAAATTAAAAGAAAAAAAATCTGTTTATCTCTACCAGATTGTAAATATGAGAGGTGAGAAAAAAGCAAATGTGCATCACTCACCAAAGTATGTGTAAACTCATTTATGATTTGATAGATTGATGGATGCAGCCTTGTCAACTTGTGGAAGAGGAAAAGGAATCCTTTGCCCAAGTGGACTCCTTCCTCTCATTTCTGCTTCTGCCTGGCTGTTGCCCACACTCTCTGTCACCCTCTGAACAATTGGTACCTCTCCCCTGTCCTGCCCTTGCTTGGTCAGGAGGAGCTTCATTTAAAAAAATTTTTTTAATTAAACAATTTTTATTGATGTATAGTTGATTTACAGTGTTGTGTTAGTTTCAAGTATACACCAAAGTGAAGCAGTTGCAGATATACATATACCCACTCCTTTTTAAATTCTTCTTCCATATAAGCCATTGTAGAATATTGAATAGAGTTCTCTGTGCTCTACAGTAGGTCCTTATTAGTTATTTATTTTATATATAGTAGTGTATACATGTTGTCTCAATCTTCTAATTTATCCCTGCTCCAGCACCCTTCTCTATGTGCTCTATTTCTGTTTTGTAGATGAGTTCATTTGTACCCTTTTTTTAGATTCCATGTATAAGTGATATCATATGATATTTGTCTTTCGCTATCTGACTTATTTCACTCAGTATGACAATCTCTAGGTCCATGATGCTGCAAATGGCATTATTTTGTTCCTTTTTAAGGGGGATGGCTTTTAAAAAGCCCAAGCAAGCCTGTGCTGGTAGGTTCTCTGCTCTTCAGCTGCATCCTTAAGGTTTATTTGAGATTCGTTTGGTAGAAGGACATCTCCCAGCACCGAGCTCCCTGAAATTGTAATCAGAAGCCTCGTGCTAACCCTTCCCTCAAAGGTCCTTGGAACAAATTGCACTAAAGTGTTCTAGTATTTGACAGGGGGACTATGAGAAAAGCCGGCAACACTGAGCAATTAGATTTTGAGAAACTCTAGGGGAAATTTAATTGGCGTAAGACTCCATAGGTTTCCAGAAAGCAGAGTATGCACATAGATCCGCTTACATGTGTATGTTAACAGTGAATGGGGGTGCCCTCTCAAACCTGATGTCTTGCAGATTCTTGACTGGAGAGAGAAGCCTTTTAAAAGTTTGGCATTACACACTATGGCTTCCAGTTTTGGGAGAAACAAATGTGGGAACAGTATCCACCTCAAAATACAGCACCACTGGAAGGAGACCTAATAGGAAAGAAATAGGAAATGAATAGTTCTTTGAGAAAACAAGACTCCAGATCTTCCTCCGACAACCAGTTATCTGCATTTTCTCCATGGGCTTCTCCTATTCAACTGGCCCCCCAATAATTGTCAAACCAGGACTTATAATTGAAAAACTACAGGTTGAATTTTGAAGTTGCTAGTTTTATTGTTTTTTAATGTGAAGTTAATCCATAGATGCCCTTGACTGCTGTTGTTGTTTTTGTTCAGCTGCTAAGTCCATGTCTGACTCTTTGCAACCCTATGGACTGCAGCGCACCAGGCTCCTGTGTCCTTTACTATCTCCTAGAGTTTGCTCAAATTCATATCCATTGAGTTAGTGATGCTATCCAACCATCTCACCATCCTCTTCTCCTTTTGCCTTCAATCTTTCCCAGCATCAGGGTCTTTTCCAGTGAGTTGGCTCTTCCCATCAGGTGGCCAAAGTATTGGAGCTTCAGCTTCAGCATCAATCCTTCCTATGAATATTTGCAGTTGGCTTCCTGTAGGATTGACTGGTTTGATCTCCTTGCTGTCCAAGAGTCTTCTCCAACACCACAATTCAAAAGCATCAGTTCTTCATCACTCAGCCTTCTTCAGAGCTTCCTTGATAACTCAGTTGGTAAAGAATCCACCTGCAATGCAGGAGACCCCTGTTCAATTCCTGGGTTGGGAAGAGCCCCTGGAGAAAGGAAAGGCTATCCACTCCAGTATTCTGGCCTGGAGAATTCCATGGACAGTATAGTCCGTGGGGTTGCAAAGAGTCAGACACAATTGAGCAACTTTCACTTTTTAGCCTTCTTCATGGTTCAACTCTCACATCCATACATGACTACTAGAAAAACCATAGCTTTAACTATATGGCCCTTTGTCAGCAAATGATGTCTCTACTTTTTAATAGGCTGTAAGTTTTTAGCATATTCAGTCATTGAAGTATTGGACATTACTTTCCATGGCTATCAACAGAAGAAAACTAGATTATTTTATACTGTTTTTAAAGGACAAAAGATATAAGGTATTTGAATTTCTGTACTAAGAAGTAGCCACTTCTATTTGGTGGTAAGATTTTAGTATCGGTGACTTTGTAACCTTGATTAATATCAGTGCTGTGGGTGTTCAGAAAAAAGGACAACTCTGAAAACAGAGAATTTAGAAGTCTAAAAGCCAGGATCACTTTAGGGTTAAAAAAAAAATGTGGTGTGTGCTTTCTTGTATCTGAGTAAGTGCTTGTGACAGGTCAGTACAAAATATTTGTTTCCCTGCAATCTCACTCCTTAATTTGATCTTCATGCTGTTAGGATGGCATTTTCCATCTATCTCTGTTTTCCTTTAATAGAGACTAAGAGATAAGGATATTAAGACTCTGGTCTAATTCTGCCCTACAGATCACTTCATTGACATCTTAGCCTATGAGCACTCTATCTAGGATATCATCTTTGGTCCATTTCAGAAGTCTGTGGGAGGATGGATTTGCTTGCAGGAACCTCCTAACTCTAAGGAGGAGAAACATATTTTAATGTAACTGTTTTTCAATTTACTAATCTGTTTCGTTGGAGAAGGCAATGGCACCCCACTCCAGTCCTCTTGCCTGGAGGATCCCATGGACAGGGGAGCCTGGTGGGCTGCAGTCCACGGGGTCGCTGGGAGTCAGACACGACTGAGTGACTTCACTTTCACTTTTCACTTCCATGCATGGGAGAAGGGAATGGCAACCCACTCCAGTGTTCCTGCCTAGAGAATCCCAGGGACGGGGGCGCCTGGTGGGCTGCCATCTATGGGGTCGCACAGAGTCGGACATGATGGAAGCGACTTAGCAGCAGCAGGAGTCTGTTTCTCTGCATGACGTATGTATGTAATAGATCATATTACCGGTAATTAACAAAAAACAATACAGCAATACTTTTTAAAGTTTTCAAAGTTTATTTTTTAAACTTTTTATTGGTTTTAATCATACAGAAGAGTGTTTATAAGTGAACATCTTGAAGATTTTTACAAACTGAACCCACGGGTCAACCAGCATCCCACTCAAGCAACAGATATTACCAGCTAGCCCTGAGTAGAAATTTTCGAAGAACTAATTAGACTGGTTTGCTCAGATCAGTGTTTCTCAAACTCCTGGTAGTATACAAAAGAACTTTAGGTGCTGCTAGGTGGACAATGTTTATTTTCATTGTTATCTATTCACCTATAAGAATTGTGATTACCAATTCTGTGTGGAAAGGATGTAGAAAAAAGGGGACTCTTATGTACTACTAGAAGAAATACAAATTAGTGTAGCCACCATGGAAAACAGTAAAGTGGTTCCTCAAAAAATTAAAACTAGAACTGCCATGTAACCCAGCAGTTCCACTTCTGTATCCATCCAAAGGAAACAATAACACTGTCTTGAAATATATCTGCACCCCCATGTTCAATGTAGCACCACCCACAATAGCCAAGACATGGAATCAATAAGAGTTCATAAATGAATGGATTTTTTAAAATGTGGCAATATATACAATCAAATATTACTCACTCATAAAAAGAAGGAAATCCTGTCATTTGTGACAACATAGTTGTATCCTGAGGGCATCACACTAAGTGACATCAGAGAAAGCAAATACCAGTACTGTATAATCTCACTTTTATGTGAAATTCTCCTCCAAAAACAATGAAACTGAACCCACAGAAAGAACGGACTGATGGTTGCCAGAGGCAGTGGGTTTTTGAAATGCGTGAAGGTGGTCAAAAGCTACAAATGTCCAATTCTAAAATAAGTCATGGGGAGGTAATGTACAGCATAGTGAGTATAGTTAATACTACTGTATTACATACTCGTAAGTGTCTGAGAGATTATTTTTTTTCAATATTTTACCGTTAATTCTCCATTAGGATATGAAAGGTGCCAGGGAAAGGTCACGGTCACGAATGCAGAGTGCACTCACTTCAGTGGTACTAGCTTAGCTGCTCATGTTTATGGAAGATTTCCCTCTCTTTTTATTTTTAATTATTTTTCTTTTTTTATAACCAGCTTGTGGGATCTTGGTTCCCCACTCAGGGATCAAGCCTGGGCCTCCGGCGGTGGAACTGTGGAGTGCTAACCACTGGACCACCAGGGAATTCACATGTTTAAGTTCCTTGTAAGAACAGCAGGAGCTGAAAAGCACTTAAGCTGCCAGCACCATAGAAAGCTCCGTGACAATTCCTTTCTTCATATTGAAATACTAGTAATACCAGTAATAACCTCTTCAAAATGGTCCAGTAATGTGTTTAGGGATGAAATCCTGGATTAGTATCCAGCGTGGCAGCTCCCCTAATTTGACATCCAGGAGCTCCTTCTCCTTCAGGGGATGACTGATGCCATCTTGGAGTCCTGGCTGTTTGCTCCGATATGAACTCTTCCATGTTAAGCACGGTTTGAGGAGTAACTAAAGGCCTTTCCACACTCTTCATCTTCAAAGAGTTTCTCACACTGTGAATTCTCTGATGCAGAGAAAGAGATGAATGTTTTCTATATATAAACATTTTTCTATCTCTGATTATTTTACAACTCAAATCCTAAATCTGTACAGCAGTTTCTTGTTTCTTCCCTCAAAACAATCCAGGATTCTTTCCCTTGCTCCAATATCACAGTTATGTCTGGCTTAGAAATGCAGTGGGCCCACTGAGACCAAGTTACTACATTTCTCCATCATCACATCGCAGTACCATTCCTTCTGAACAGGGTCAAGAAGTTTCCACTCATGCTGACAGAACTCTCTGGCCACATCCCTGAATGTTATTGGTCCATGGGCCATGGTTTTTAGACCTGCAAGAGCTTATCAGTCCTTGGGCCTTTCCAGAAAAACAGAGTCTAGAAAACCTAAACTGTCCCTTGTGGGCTTGGGCTATCACTACACTGTTGTTTCCATGGCAACCTATCCCAGTTTCTTGCTTGGATCCAGTGTATTAAGGAGACTCAAATGACAGCCCCTTTGGGATAAATGATTCTCTCAGCAAATAGGCTTGTGGACCAGAGTCAGTCCTGTTTACTTGCTTGCAACCCACCAGCCTTATTCTCTCATTGCTTTTTTCTTAAATACCTCAAAGCTGTGCATAGGAGAAAGTGGTTTTATCAGCAGCTGAAGCAAGAATTCTCCAAATCCACCCAAGAGAATCCTTCCCAACTGCTGTCTCACTGCATGGTGCATTCACAGAAGACACAAGAATTAGGATCCTGCCATGGCTGTTATTTTCCCTTGGCCTCCTTCAGCATCTGCAGCTTAATGTCAGATGCCTTAAGCACATGTTATTATTTCATGAGAGTACAATTCATGTATATTCAAGCTATGAAAGCGTTCTGGTTACTTTGCAATGGGATGCCCCTGGGATCCTGCTTAATGCTTGCCATGCTGACTCTCTAGAAGGTGTGTGGTCCATTTGGATATAAGGTGTGGAGTTGTCAGATGTTCTGGTTCAGGAATGCCTGGGAGCTAGGTTGCAGTGCCTAACCCTCCCCCGATTTTCCACATTCTCTCTCCACTGTCTTGTATCCTCAGCCCTCTTCTATTTCCTCTTCATTTTCCACCACATATTGATAAGTTTCCTTTACCTTAAAAAAAATCACACACACACATATATATGTACAAACAACAACAACAACAACCCAAAAAACCCCTTTATTTAATCATTTTATCTCTGTTTAGCTCCTCTCTTCCTTTTGGGACCCAGAAAATAGCCAAGATACAAGATGCTGGACTTTGGAAACAGAGAAGATCCTGAGATGGCTCTACTGCTGTTCACCTCCAAGCATGTCCCTCAGCCACGCCGGGCCTGAATTTAGTTCTGTGCCAATTATAGATAATAGGTGATTGTTATGTCTCGGAGTCTTTATGAGGCTCTCATAAGTTAATGAATATTCAATATTCAACATTAATATAAAATGTCCCTGAAAACCCTTTGTAAATTATAGAGCACAGTGAAATTGTGAGATGTCCCCTTTTGCTCTGTGCTCACTGGTTCATTATCCCTTTCTAATCTGACCTCTATCCTACTGCTGCTTAGCTGAAGCTCCTCTCAGCCATGACTATGAATAGCACCTACCTCCCTTGAAAATAAGGCCATTGTTAGTCGCCCTCTCAAATCCCAGCAGGGCCTCTAAAGTCCCATTGTAAAGGGCCATTAGATGGATTATGGCCTATCCACATTATGTACCAATTTGCAGCTGTAAAAAGAATGAGTAAGTTCTTTTCAATGTGTGGAAATACCTCCAAACTCTATTATTAATTGGGGGAAAGAGTATATGTAGTCAATTACCATATCTATAGAGGAAACAAAGGCAAAAGAGAAATGTTTGTGGATGCCTGAAATATCTTTGGAGACATGCAAAAGAAACATAACACTCTTCTGTGAAGAAATGTTTGTGGATGCCTGAAATATCTTTGGAGACATGCAGAAGAAACATAACACTTCTTCTGTGAAGAGGAACTGAGAGGCTGGGGCATCTGTATCCAAAAGTACATCCATTGGCTTTGTAACAAACAGAGGACTGTCAGAGAAGGAGAGGTGATGATGGAAGCAGAAGTCAGAGTGGTGCCATTGATGGAAGGAGACCACAGATAGCATTCTTTGAAAAGGCAAAGAATAAATTCTCCCCTAGAGCCTCTGGAAAGAAGGCAACCCTGCTAATACCTTGATTTTCTCTATAGATTCATTATTGGACTTCTGACCTCCAGAACAAAAGATAACTTATTTGTCTTGTTTTAAGCTGCTAAGGTTGTAGTAGTGTATTACAGCAGCAGTCAGCAGCCAATACAGTGACTTAAACTAAAAACATTAAAAAAAAAAAAAAAAACATAAGACAGAATTAGAAAAGTAGGATAAATTAAAAGACAACATGTTCTAACCTAAGATAGTACACTTCCAAAGCCAAATAGAAATGACTTTGGGCTTCTTAGACATCTTGAATTATCTGTACTACAATTCCTTTCCCTTTTATGGATTATGGAGCATTGGCTGTGATTGCCATTTGGTGTCTAATCATGCACATATGAGCAGATTTAAGCCAGGAAGCATGTACATCTTCCATATGGAGCTGTTACAAAAATTACCTAGCTGATGTTGAAACAGTGAAAATAAGAGGCCAATCTTGCTGGAATGGTAGAAATAAAGTTAAAAGACCAGATGATAGGAAAAAAAAAAAAAACCTAAAAACATTTGCCCAAAATCTTGAAGCAACTTCCAGTTCCAGGAGAAGATGATACAGATTCATTTTTCCTGGCTCCTCCCCTCTGAAAGCAACTAAAAGTCACAGAAAGAATTCAAAAGACAGTCATACTCTTAAAGACTATTTTTAAAAATTTTATTATTATTTTTTTAATTTTCTTTACTCTATAGTGTTGGTTTTGCCATACATTGACATGAATCTGCCATGGGTATACATATGTTCCCCTTCCAGAACCCCCCTCCCTCCTCCCTCCTGATTCCCTCTCCCTGGGTCATCCTGGTGCACCAGCCCTGAGCATCAACCCTGGG